>JAODLD010000124.1:13313566-13325978 GCA_026781065.1 Mormyrops boulengeri
TCTTTTAAAGTACACTCTCCGTGTGTCTCTATAGTGTGTGTGTGTGTTTGTGTGTGTGTGTGTATATATATATATATATATATATATATATATATACATACACATACACACACATATAACCCATAATGTAATAAAAACCTGTTGTTTTGACCTGAAATGCGATCACTCATGTATTTTGTTTGGTTACTTATGGTTAAGGTTAGGGCTGGGTAGGGGTTTAGGTCGTCATTTTGGGATTAGAGTTTTCCTCATAGAGATGAATGGAGAGTCCGCGCAAAGATATAAATACAAACCCATGTGTGTGTGTACAGTTGTGTGCAAAATAATAGCAGTGTGTATAAAAAAGTGCATAAAGCCCAAAGTCCTTATAACAGCTTTTATTTCTATATACGCAAATGCATTGGGAACACTGTACATTCTATTCCTAATCAAAACATGAAGAAAAAATGTGTTAATCCTTTATAAAAATTTAAGAAAAAGGAATATTAGGCTGTTCAAAAAAATAGCAGTGTTTGCATTCTTCTTTACAAACTCAAACATTCACTGTGTAAATTGAAAAAAACTTAAGATTTAGCTTCGCTTTGAATCACAGAACTAATATTTAGTTGTTTAACCATGGTTTCTGAGAACTGCTGCACATCTGTGTTGCATGGAGTCGACTAACGTCTGGCACCTGTGAACAGGTATTCCAGGTATTCCATTATTATTTTGCACACAACTGTATGTGTGCGTGTGTTTGTGTGTGTTTAGGGGGGTTGAGGGCTGATTTGGCCTCTACCAATGAAATCAAACCTATGCCCCTGAAGTGAAGATTTGGGATGAAATGGATAGAAAGATCAAGGCTACACAGACAGCTGGTGCAGATTATTTGTGGGCAGTTGGTCGATTACATTAGAACAATTTAATTGATCCCAGGGGAAATCCTTGTGCAAACAGCAGCAAGGTACATAGAGCACAGACAAAAATGGGTTTAGTGCAGAACAGGCAAGGTGCCAAAACAGTTGTCATGAGTAGGAGTGAAGGCACGTCGCGAAGTCAGGAGCAGGGAGACCAGGTATCGGGAAATAAGAGATTTATTAAGGAAAACAATTAAGCGGGGTACACACACAGACTTCAAACTTCACCAGACTAAACGACGTCAGTGACAGGCCTGGGGAAACATACTCGAATGTGGACTGAAATACACAGGTCTAATAACGGAAACAAGGAACAGCTGGTAAACGCAGGGATTTCACATGAGGTTAACGAGGCACATGGGAGGATCGGACGAGCAGGGTGTGACAGACCCCCCCCCAAAAGGCGCACACACTAGGCGCGCCTAAGGGGAGCGAAGAAACAAGACCGGGGACCTGGAAAACAAAAGCAAAACCATTAAGGGGGGTGGCGGAATTGAGGACCCGACAGGTAGATCCGTACAGCAGGATGTCCGATCCACCGTCCGAGCTCCCCGAGACACCCCGACTTCCACCTAAAACAGCTAGCCGGAAGAAGAAGAAGAAGAGGAGAGAATGGAGGCTGGAGGACGAGCTGGCGATCTTCTTGGGGGCTGTCTCCATCTCCACTTCTTTCCCCGCCGAATATAGGGAGGAGCCCCTCCCGATTTTGAACCCAGCGGTGTTTGCGCCGGATGCCGCCACCCTGGACGTTTTGCCCAGGGCACATTGCAAAATCAGGAGCAGGGAGACCAGGTATCAGGGAACGAGGGATTTATTAAGGAAAACAATAAAGTGGGGTACACACACGGACTTCAAACTTCACCACACTAAACAACATCAATGACAGGACTGGGGAAACATACTCAAACGCGGACTAAAATACAGAGGACTAATAACGGAAACAAGGAGCAGCTGGTAAACGCAGGGATTTCACACGAGGTTAACGAGGGGGGCGTGGCACACAGGGGGATCGGACGAGCAGCACGTGACAACAGTACACATTGTGCAAACAAGTATACATATTGCAAAGAAATAAAAAGAAGTACACAGTACACAAATGGAATCCTGAAAAACAGAATATTACAGAATATTAGTTAAATAAATATTAAGAAAAAATGTAATTATAAATTGGGGGTGGTGTATGTGCAATTAGAAAACATACAGCACTGGACATTTACTACTGCAGATTTTCTTATTACATGTTCATCATTTGTTATTTTTTCTCCTTAATTTTGTGCATTATTTATTTTTTATGTGGTACTGATAATGCTTAAGATAACAAAATGTAAGATGGATGGATGGATGGATGGTGTCATGTCCCTCCGTCCAGCCCTCTCATGGACCACACCTACCTCATTAACCTCATGTGGAATCCTTCCGTTTACCTGCTGTTCTGCGTTTCCTGCCGGTAATCTTGTGTATCAGTCCGTGTCTCCGTCTGTTTCCCAGATCGGTCATTGACGTTTGTCCTGTGTTTTGGCCATGCTGCTAATAAAACCCCGTTTGTTTGGATTCACGTCTCCCGAATCTGCTTCCCCACTCCCCGCTTGCACATCGGACGTAACAGATGGAAACTACCAAGGGTTCAGAGACTTTTAAACATCAAACCGTTTAAGGTTTGAAGTAGTCTTATTTAGAACTAAGCTTCGCATAAGCCTCTTATTTGTAGACTGAAATGTAAAAAAGAATGATATCTTAGGAAATATTTTGTTTTGTGCTTAGTGCAAACAGATTGGTGCAGCTGGCATGTGTGTATACGATATGGTGTCCTTTAACATATACTCTTTCATGTGCAGTTCTTGAAAGCTTTAAACAAATTGTAGCTCACAGCATTTCATTTAGAAATGGGTGAAATAAGGTGGCCCTACTCAGCAGGTTTTTAAAATGCTCTCAATGATGCTGCACTGACACAACAAACTTGTGTGTGTGTGTGTGTGTATGTGTGTGTTACACTAAAGTTCAACATATTAAGATGAAATATTGCAGCTAAGTATAACCCTTCTGAATATAACATGCTATACGGTATTATAAAGAGAAAGAGTATGAAAGGGTGAGAGGGTAAATGAAGAGCAATGCAACTCCTTGACTCAGGCAGTCTGTCACTCCCACATCCCTCATGTCATCAACTCTACTTTGCTCTGCTTCCCTAGCTTGTTGTTCTCCCCTGGCTCTCATTTCTTGAGTCATTTCATGGTTGCAGTTCACGGAGTGTCAACATCTTTGTGTGAGTGGTCTGTGTGGGTTCGTTCATTTTTCCTGTTTGGTTGCTGTTTGTATTTGATTTCTCAATAAAATATATTATAAACCTTCAAATCTTTTGTGCATTCCTTTTATCTGCAAGTTCTCTGTGTTTGTCACAAACTTTGCCTTTGAACAATGCATGGAGCTGAAGGTTTTGCAGGCCCAAGGCAATTTATCAGCACGGTCAGCTTTTAGGACAACAAAAGGAGAAAATTCACCAGATATCAGTGGTTGAGCATTTAGCTCAGTGGATGACCAAAACACCAAGCCCTGCTCCCATTCTTCCTACAGCCCTTCAGCATCCAGCCCCTTTGGCTCTGCCTTCCTCATGTGAGTGCCTTCAAGCTTTTCTGGAGTATTATAATGATTCCCTGGATGCTTGTTTGGTGATTCCTACTGCGGTGTTCCAACTGCCTCACTCAGGAGGAGGCCCATTACCACTCTGATGCCTCCAAGTTTGCTTTCACCACCACACTGTCGGAGTGGGACACAGCAAGGTGAGGAAATTTAGGAGATCATACACTTAGTTCATAGATCTCTTTCAGGCAGTTTTCCAGGAATGGCAAGATAGCAGCTGCTAAAGCTCACTCAGGGCAATAGGTTGGTTGTAGATTATGCTTTTTCATTGCAAACCGTAGCAGCCAAAAGTGAGTGGAATGAACAGTCCCTCGTTGCAGTCTTCCAAAGTGGGCAAAGGCAGGATTAGTCAATCTCAATATTTCACCAGTCCCCAGTATCTTCTTTAGGTCTTGAGGGGGTGTCCCAATACTTTTGGCAATATAGTGTATATACAAAATCTGTATGGTTGTGACATGTGTGCATCAAACAGGTGTGTATATTGCTTATTTATTCAAAATATTTTATTGTTGTAATTTAAATGTATGATTGATTTTCAGAGTGTGTTTTATATTTTTAGTTTATGTTTACTTGGAGACATGATATTTCATGCTAGTAATGTGGGGCACGATACACAAATGTTTGTGCACCAGTATCCTTATATGGTGAGATGAGAATAAAGAATCTTGAACATCCCGGTCCTCTGCTTCCTTTTGTAGTCGAGGTGTACACCTCAGCAGAAGGGGGCCATCATGTCACGCATATCTTACCAAATTATATCCCTGGATTTTCTTCTCGAAATATCACCTGGTGAGAGTGGATATGAAGTAGGGAACAGGGAGCTGATAGTGCTGGAAAAGCAGTGTCACTGGCTCAGGGGACTTCAGTTTCTCTCTAGTGTGTTCATGGATCACTAGAGAAATCTAGAGTATATACATCAGTATCAGCAATTCACTCCCTGTTAGGCTAGGTTGGGCCCTATTTTCATTTGCTTCTCATTTAATATTTCATACAAAACACAACAGCTGGAACCTTGACAACATGTGGGAGACCCATTACCCTGGAATACCCAGTCAAAAAACATCTCACCAGAAAATAAATGATTTTATAACAGTTTATTATTTATTTTTATTTACCTTTATTTTACCAGGAAGTCCCATTGAGATTAAAAATCTCTTTTACAAGAGAGACCTGACCAAGGTAGCAGCCATACTGTACAAACTTACGACATGTTAAAAATACAACATATACTGTACACAAATAAATTCCATACATTACACAGTTTTTTAAACTCACTGACCTCTCAGGAAAAACAACTACATGTCTCCTTCGGCAGATTCTTTATGATGCCCTTAAATTCATCAATGGAAATTAATCTGGTTAATTTTAGGTTGTTCTGCAGATGTAGTGAGAAGGTCTGTGCTTCAGTGAGCAGTACAGAGACAAAGGGTGTGTGTGTGTGTGTATGTATGTATGTGTGTGTGTATATATATATATATATATATATATATATATAAACACACACACACACACACACAGCTCTCAGCCTGAAGATGCCAGTGTAATTAGGGAAAAATTAAGAAAAATGCCTGCTGTCCTGTTGGTGAAGAAGCAGGGGTCTGCAGAGAATTTGTCATGCTTTCTGTAAATGCTGGAAACGGCACTGTGCTGACGCCTTAAAGGAACATGGTGAGGCAACATGACCAGGCCCATCCAGAGTGTCCACCTAAAAAGGCTGCTCTGCTCTGTAGACCGGGTTCCTCTGATTCTACTGTCTCAAGAGCTGAGAGCTGAGCGAGGATTTACCAGACAGTGGGAAACTGGCATGTGTGTTCAACTATTCTGAGTCAGTGTTGTGCATCATCCCACTTGCGAGTGGGGAGTAAGACACTCAGAAATCTTGCAGATATCGAATGATGCTGAAAGCAGTAACTTGGAGCTTTTGAATCATATCATTATGCCTATATTGAAAGAGAACAATGAGTCTAATAGCTACTGGAGCGTTTATTCCTCAGAATGTGGAAATTCTGGTAATCATTGACATATTCGTCCATGACAGTAGACAGCAATTTTTTTGTAATCCGAAACACATCCTCAGAAATTAAAGCCTGTCCGTGCTTCAGGTGTGGCCAAAAGTTACTCCTGTATACCTCCCGTATACCTCTTTTAATGATTCTCAAACCACAATCAATGGATACAATATGCATGTGTTCCACAACAGACAGTATTACAAGGAGGTTCTTTGCAACAGTGCATGTAAGTGTGGTGATTGTCTAAATAAGCACAAGAGACGCTAATGCTTGAGCAAAAGAGAAGGGAGGAAGATGAAGTAGAGAGTAGGAATTATGACAGGAAGAGGAGAACAGAGAATAGCAATAGAAAAATAAAGAACCAATTAGTACAAGAGAGGAAAAATTTGTAAGAGGGATAAAAAACAATATATTAACCTCTTCTATAGGAACATTCTGAGAGAAACACTTCTAAACTAATGAAAATCCATATCTCAGGATGTAAAATAGTATGTGAATTTGTCATTAGCTAGCACACCTCTAATTAGCTGGAGAATGTAATAAATGATCCACCTTAACTTCTTTGTGATGCGTCATCTTCCATCCTTTGAGACACACAAACATGCACAAGTGACTATGCAACTCTGCATCCCATCCAGTACAGAGAACTTTTGAAGCATTTCTGGTGTATGTGAGTGGATGATAACATCCACAAAATAACGAAGACAAGCACAAATTTAATGGTGTAAATAATTGGAGTTGGGTTTACACTGCACAGAGTCAGTGTTGTGTACTTATTATAGGAAACTGAACAAAAGGATGCATACCTTCTGCCTTCACCTGGATAATCATTAATATTTACTTGATGGCACAAATTGGTTTTCCAGATTGAATTAAGTTAGCAGGTATAATAAAATCACAGATTCAGAAGTGAACCATCTTAAAAAGGATTTTTTACAGGTTTTGGGTCATTGATTTAAATCATATACCCTTCAAGCTTATATTACACACCTCAGTCTTGATCTTATTTTCTTTAAAAGCTTATGTAGTACCAGTTTTGTAGATCTTGGGACTCACTGACTTTTTATGTACTTGTGTAGAACGTTATGATGGTTACAACCAATGGTAAAAGCAAAAGTGAATTATGTAAAGGATTAGCATGTTTTACGTGAAACACACATTCCTGGTACAGTAAATAGTAATATAACTCCAACCAAAAAAGGTGACCTCTGAATGAACTGACATCATTAAAATTACAAGGTATGATTTACTCGTACATTTATTATTGCATAAAATGTATGTAATTTTTAAAAATAATCACATTGCTTTTTTGTAAATCAGATTTGATGCTAATTATTTGTTAGGTATAATATCTGTTTTAATGAAGCAATGTATTTTTACCGCATTTCCTCAGTGAAAACTCTTACGTCAAAATAAAAGGTTGCAACTCATTGTAAATAAAAGTCAGACAAGTGCTCTTGTTTATGGGAGTTTTCACACATTTTCTTGATCCAGTAACAACTGTGAGATTATCATATCGTTATCATATGAATAGTGCTATTTGCAAATGGGTGTGGCTTTGAGACTCAGTGAGTCCCAATATCAAAAATTTAAGAGGGTCTAAGACAGATTTCTATGTGTTAAATATGGATATGGTTGTTTGTCTTGTGTTGTCTTGTAATCACTTGCTTCTTTATAAGAATAAAAAGGAAAAGAAAAATATGAGGTATGCTTATCAATTTTCCTTAATTGCTGATCCAGTACAGGGTTGCAGGGAACCTGAAGCTTATCCCAGGAAACATATGATGCAGGGGACACACACGCATGCTGTGGGCAGTTTAGGGATACAAATGAACCTAATCACATCTTTCATTGGGGGTCAGCATGGTATGCAGTGGTTAGCACTGTCAGCTCACGCCTCTGGGACCATGGTTCAAGTCTTCACCATGGCTCTATGTATGTGGAGTTTGCACATTCTCATTCACCGTATCATTGAGAGGTTTCCCCCTGCAGTCCAAAAAAATGCTGAGGTTAACTGGAATTACTAAATTGCCCTTAGGAATGGTGCGTGAGTGTGCTGTGTGATGGGTTGGCACCCCATCCTGGGTTGTTTCCTGCCTGTCGCCTCCAAAATAGGCTCCAGACCCCCCACAACCCTGAATAGGACAAGTGGTTACAGAAGATGGATGGATGGATGGATGGGTGGATGGATGGACAGACATCTTTTATGACTCTGGAAGGAGACCTGTCCTGCCATAGGAAGATATGCCAACTCCAAATGTCAGGATAAGAATTCAAACCCACAAACCTGTGAATGGGAGATTTCAGTGTTAACAGCTTAGCCACCATGATCCCCAAGCAAAACAATAGGTCAACCTAAATTCTTTCTCCATATACAAATATATGCAACTCTGGAGACGATGAACACTGGCTGCCTAATCTGGGTAAATCTTCATCAGCACTGCAATTTCAAAGGCTTAAAATAAGCAGAGCACGAATAATCACATGAAGAAATGGTAAAACAAAAGAGATACTTCAAATTCAAGAAGAAATAATTTCATTTTGTTTATATACAATAGTAAGTAATCTAATTCCAATTCCAAATGTAGTAGATAAATTAAGGTACAGGAAACCGGAAAGTGTTACACAGGACTGTTCTCTCTGGGGATGCAGTGGCATGTGCTTGTTAAGGAAAAAAAAAATCTATGAGTATCCTGAACAAAAGGCTGTGATGAGATGTAAATAGGACAAAAGCATGGTAATCAAGTGCTGATTTCATGGCCTGCCATGTCATGAAACTTTCATTCCATTTGTAATTTTAATAGCATGTCAACCTAACCCTCATACTACATATAACACAAAAAACCTCTGTGCAACACTTTACTTATTGTCCTCCTGAGAGTGGGAGTATCTGAACTTCCTACGCATCACATTTCCCAAAGATAGAAAATTGGGTTCCTTTAATTTGAACTGCAGGCATTGGTCTTTCCTGCAGAAAAATGGGTCATTAGTCAGACATTCTGCTACTACCTTTCAACTTCCCAGAGATGAGCTCTGCTTCTGAACCCAAATGTCTGAAAAAACAACTTCATTAGCCAATGGCACTGGATGCTGATGTGGCCTCTCACTAATTTCATATTCAATTCAATTCAATTTATTTTTGTATAGCGCCTTTCCCAACAGGGTCGCCCCAAGGCGCTGTGTTGTGATACATTACAACATCATTAAGACAAAACAAAAGAATAATATAAAAACATATGCACCCTTAATGATTTTGTTATGAACCCCACACTACTGCTATCTTCTCCTCAATTGTTGAGCAGATCTTGGGATGACAATGAACAAAACAGCTTGCTGACTTTGAATCAGATATATATTCAGGTAGAATAAATTGGGCTCTAGATTCCATTTTACAATTGTCAATTTCCCAGGAACTACTTGGTTTGGTATTAGATGGGTTTATTTTGTTTAAATACTGGGGTACCATTTCCACTGAGAAGTATTCAGTGAAGGCCAGAAAAGGATTTTCCAGCTTTACTAACATATTCTGGGTTAAGCCTTGAAATGATGTAGAAAAAGTGATCTAGCCTTGGGAGTCTTTCTGGAATTCTATGCCAAGAAAGAGCATCCTAATTGTAAGAAGCAGGAATGTGTATTCACCTAAGTCTTGGATCTTGTCTGATAATGGAGAAGGCTGATGGGGAAAATGGAAAGCCTTATCCAAAGCAACATACAACTGAGGCAAATAGCCCTTATACCTTTGACCTAACTGTTCTTTCAGTGTTGGATCAAAAAAAGAGCGAGGTCTCTTTTTATATAATTATAAATCTGTTTCTTCAAAGATGGTATTGATTTTATACATTGATTTCACATAATATTCCACTGTTGGATGATGTATCCATTAGACAGAGATACAGGCACATACCGCTTTTGGACTATGATGCTGTAAATGCTCACCTGTATCAACATGGTAGTGTAATGCTGCTGGCCCCACAGAAATGTGGTTCTGGATCCTTTGAGTCTGCATTGTGATTCACTGCTATAAATTTAGCTGTAGAGAGACTAAACACACACTCACTCGCATATCTGCTGGATCAATCTCAGCCCCCACTGAGCAAGGAGTGGCCCACAAGCAGGCACCCACATACCCCTCCTTGCCTTTCCCCCTCTCCCCTTGTCCATTTGTCCTTTGACTGAGTTCACACAAAGATCACATAGAATGCCTATACAGTATATGGCAAATACTGTTTAATGAGAATGTAGTTAGTATACATATGCGCGTGTGCTCATTTGAATGGTGCCAGTGCGACTGGTACAGTGGTCTCTATCTTAAAACAGTGTATCATATCATTATGATAAGTTAAGGAATAATTACCTAGAAAGCTCAGCCCCTTTGAAAAATAACAGTTGTAATGCCTAGTCAGTGGATGTTTTATTCAGTGGGAATACCTATCACATACTTTGGAATTTAATTAAGGAAGAGTCCACAAGGTGGCTGAGGGGACTCTCTGCAGTGAGAGCTCCTGCCTGGTATTGTGTGGTTATCACACTTACTACATCTAGTGTTTATTGAGGAGTCACTCTATAGTCAGAGCTTCCACATAGTATTGTAATAAAAATCATGATGTATAGTTGGGGACTTTGGGACAATCAGTGGAGACTGATAAAAGGGGAGGATGCCTGGGAAAAAGGCAGCAGAGCACAGGGATGCCTTGTGTGAGATGAGGGCCAGGTGCAGCACCAATGAAGCAGAGGAGTCAGCACATTACCCATAACATGAAAGTCAAGGCATAATGCTGTCCAGACGAGTACCTGACTGAGAATCCGGACATTACTTTGGGATGCTAAGGATAAGGGACTGTGGATTGAAAGCCAGAATGCCTGCTGCTTGCGATAGTGTGAGACAAAATTGCAGAGTAGCATTCAGACACACACTCTGGATATGCACATCGCAAAGCCAGGTCAGTCATTTCATTTTTAAGAATTTACCTGGCATAGTACTTTTGAAGTTGTAATTTGGCAATGGCTCATTCCATCAAATACTAGAATCCTTGGTCGCATCTATTTAGAATTATACTTGCAGTCTATAACAAGATAATTGTGGTTTTTAAACGATATGAGCTATATCATCCAGGTGGTGGGGCTAGAGAGTATGTTAAGTGGGGTGCTAAATTAAACATTGTGTTGATGAGGGATTGCTGTGTGAATGAGTAATTCATGCAGCTTGGAGTGAATCTAACATGCACATGAGAAATATAGCTAACTCCCATTTCAGAACCGGGTGTTCACTGATTAATGGTTAGGATATTTGTTGCAAATAGACAATTTCTCATAATAAAATTTCCCATTTTGTTTTTCTTCCCTGAGTGGGCTGATTTAATAAATGTGGTGGCAGTGAGCAAGCTACCTAGGTATCAAGTAGCCTGTGTTGTCCAAGAACATTACAGTAGTGAGTGATTAGCATCTGCAGCCAGACCACTCTCACAGTTACTGTGTATAAACTGTACTGGGTATGAATTTCTTTGACTCTTTGTATTGTTTTGTACACGTGCAATATAGTTGTGTTATATAACTAAGTGGCAACTCTATGCTTTGGTTTGAATTGTAACTGATGTCTATTGTTCTCACCCAGCGATTACCTTGTGTTTATTAGTTGTATATCTTGACTGTCTGTCTTGGTACTGGGATTACTGCAAATCCTGGCCAGGATTAATGCACACTATAGCATAAGTATTGTGGATTACAATCTAATGACTTAGACAAACTTCCAGTCACTGAATTAGACTGACTTAACAAACCAAACTTGAGTTGAACCAGTGTGACATGCTGAATTAGTGCAAGTCCCTCAGCTGACTTGAATCAAATGACATTGTGAAGCCTCTGAGCTGGATTGACCAAACAAGGTGAAATTGTGCTAGTTTGTAGCTGCCCTGTATTCCCTGAACCAAAATCAAACTGGTTTCACATTGTGTCCATTTATATTGCCTAAGCAGCTGAGAGCAAATCCTTTTCAATAATACTGTATAGTCTGTAAGCTGGGTGGGTACAATTTTTTTGTTTTCCATGGTAGATTATTTGAATTTAAGTGGATGCCATTTGGACGGTGCAATGCCCCTGGTTTTTTCCAGCAACTGATGTTTGGAGACCCGGGGCTGTATCACGAAGCAGGTCCTCACTTAGCCAGATAACTTGTTGGATTTAAGGTAATGTGGGCTGAATGTAAGTGAACAAAAACAAAGTCCATTTACACTGACGTACCTTAATTTCAACAAGTTATCCGGCTAAGTAAGAAATCCAGCTTTGTGACAAAGGCCCCTAAACTATCAGGCTATACTGTTGTACATTTTTCATCTAGTGTGGAAGGCCACTTGGATCTGATACTTAGCACACACCAGGGAGACTCAGAAAAATGGTGCTACTTCAGGAAGTATCATATTTAGACTATGTAATTATTAATGACGTGATTTCTACTAACTCAATGAAATAGTGGTGTTACATCCATATATGAGGGTGTGTATGTCTCTCCATCTCTCTTTAGATCCTGTTTCTTCTTTTTTTTTATCTGCCCACCACCACCCCTCTTTTCGGAGGACAACTTTATTTTACACTAAATTAAAGGTACAGTATGAAGAGTGTGGCCACTCTGAACTCACCGTCCTAATACCGTGATAAAAAAAGGGGGGGGGGGTGGAGGAGGACACAGAAACAACAATCTTAACAATACCAAACATTAATTGCCATGGGGATAGAGGGGAAGAAAAAAAACAAAGGTTAACAGAATTGATAATAAGACTAATAATAATGGTGGGAAGGGGACAACAAAGTGTTGGGGAATACAGAATACAAACAACCATAAGAAACATACAAGGACATCAAACAACAAAAATTATA
>JAODLD010000124.1:13327544-13346119 GCA_026781065.1 Mormyrops boulengeri
TGTGCGCCCATTCTTGTATGTGCAAGTGTAGGTGTGAACTGATTTGTCATTGGATGTGCTGGCATTTGATGCCATCAGGGGACGCGACAGCCTCATTTCTGTTTCCCGCTAGGGCTATAAAAGAAGTACACAACTCCATCTAACAGCTTTTGCTGCCTTTGCTTTTGTGTTCCTTTGTGATTCTTGTATTTGGCTTCCCGTGTTACAATCTTGTTTTGGTTCTCGGTGATTTCTCTTTTGGGTTTCGATTTGGCATTTGTGATGTTTACCCGTCTTTCTGACCCAATGTTTGGCTAATGATTACCCTTTTTGGATTTCGATTTGGACTCGGTTGCCCTGTGTATTTTTTGGAAATAATCTGCTTATATATTTCTGTGTAAGGGTTGTAGGGAGTGGCTTTCCATTATTTTCTGCGTATGAATCGTTTGTCTCTGTTTTTTGATTAGTGAGGGAATGAAGGTAGCAATTGTCTTTTGTTTTCTTTTCTTTTGGTTTAGGGAAGTCTTAACTGGTGCTTATGTAGGTAGTTCACTTGTTTTGTTTATTGTTTTGGCCTTTGCCACTCCTGAGGTTCACCCTGCTGTTTCACATACTATATCAAAATATACTCTATATCTAATATATCCGATCTTAACTATAGCTATACTGTCAGTCATTTCTTTTTCCACACCCTTTCTCCTTTCTCCCTCCCTGTTCCCTGTTTACGCCTCGACCCTAGACTGGGACATAACAGTGGCTATTGCTAATTGGCACCACCCCACTACTGTCTCAGAAATTAGGTCCTTTTTGGGATTTTCTAGCTATTATTGGAAAATGTGTAATCTTGTGTATAAAATTCAAGGTTTGACATAGCCACCAACTGGTATAATTTATGTGTATCTTGTGACTGGATTCCATTTCATAATAACTGTATCTTGTCCCATTACGGTTTGCATAAATGGTAGCACTTACTTACTATTGGGCTCAGGGCTAGGGCAGGAGAATCTGCCCTGCAGAGACTCCCTTATTGAGTGTGTACATGAAATGTTGAAAAAGGTGTCTACTTACCAGTAAAAGTAGCCAAGTGAAGTACAAGGGTCTACAATTTTAGGAGGCCCTAGGTTATACTTTCTCCACAACTATGACTTTGCGGTGGGACATTGTCATTCCCCATTCCAACTCTCCAGATCTTAGTAGAGGCTAGGTTTGTTCTTTTTTATATGGCATTCCATCAAGTTTCAAGTTTATATATGAAAAGAATGCCTTTGAAAGGAATAAACTTCTAACTGATGCACCAGCCAGCTGTCTACATACATAGTTATTAGACTCAGTTCCAGAGCTGGCTTGTCTATGTTGGCCTTTTTTGGTTGGTCTTCCAACAACTTCTGGGACCACATTTACTGATATATATTTCAATTCCGTACAGAAAGTGAAGTGTTTTATTTCAGACAGTTATCCAACTCGGAAGAGTAGTGGTTTATTAACATATATATTTTTAAATTATCCAGCTATTTTTATTTTTACTTACTCTTATTTGCTTTATTGCATGGCAGAACAGTGTGTAATTAAGCACAAAGAAAATTCACTGAGGTACAAATATTTTTAAGGAAATCATCAAGCATATGCATGTTATAAAGGTAATAGAGTTCTAAACAGTTACAGAGTTCTAGAGTTCTGTTTACATTTTTTACAAGTTAACCTATTCAGGATAACATTCTTTTTCACATTTCACCATTCCATCAGACATACAGCAAAGCAACAATGGGTATCACACAATGGGGAACATCTGAGGCTGCTGTGGTTAATAATTAATAGCATATGTTAAAATTTGATTACCCTAAAAAGTTCTGAATTTAAGTCAATGAGCTGTAATTCTTTTTCTGATTGAAGGGTCCCAAGTTCACTCGATGGCTATCATAGGCTTTCCATATACTTGCCGCGGTACATGATTCCACCAGATACAGACAGACTAATGCAGATACAGATTACGTCAAATGAAACCCAGTGAAGACATTCAACAAAATGTGACAAGCTTAATCCTTGTAATCAAAGATTTAAAATTGCCATGGCTGTAGCTTCTGGAAGATTAATTAGGTGCCTGGTGTTCAAATTTGTCCACCAGAAAGAATCATAGGTCTGTCTCGGCTGTAATAGATTAGACTGCATAAATTGTGAATTACAGTAGGACAGAGTATCTCATTTTTGTGCTGAATACAGTGCTATAGGGTTCCAACATTTATTGTCAATAAAAGCTGTAGCAGAGTTACAGTGATTAAAAATGTGCAAAGATTTCCTCAGCAAAATATACTGTCATCATACAGGGTCATTTGGCAGAAACAGCTTTCTGTTATACCTAAGACATGATAGCAATAGTACCATTTGCAATATAGTTGTTGTCTTTTTAATAAGTTTTTGAAATGCAGTTTGAAAAGCATTGCATTATGGGTTTATATTATTGTTTGACTCTCAGTGCATCCTGTTCAGTGTCAGGTAACATGTGAAGGGAACTGCATATTTTATACATAACACTTTATAGTGTAATCTATGCTTATTTTGTCTCATTAGATATAATTTTAAAGTACATGAATTTTATATTTTATAAATATTGTTTGGTCCCCTCTTACATGCAACCATATTTCCGTAAGGTAGTCATGTTTTTCCACAATGGCCCTTGTAGGAAATCAATGCTAGTCAAAGTCAGTTTCAAGAAAGATTGTGTTTAAACCATTTTGTGTGTTGTTAAGTTCAATACAGAAGAAAAACATACCACAGTCAAGATGAATCCATTCTTAATCCAAATTACTATCCCTAATGCAGTTTCCCCACTATCATGCTGAGTATGAGCAAAGCTCAACAAGGGTGGACTTGTTTTTTACATTACAATCCCATTTCCAGACTAAGGTGATGACGTATTAAAAAGGCTGTCACAGGGCTTGCCAAGTCAAAATTCTTGGTTTTCTGGCTTTTTGTTTTTTCTGAAATGCTAACAAATCTCACAGCATAAAATACCATTAACTAAATACCATAACAATCAGTCTTCAGATGCTCAAACACCAACTAGATTATGAAGTATTAGATAAATATTTAAAAATGTTTGGGCTTGTATCATTTAATAACACGAGATTTTTAAATTCACTAATAATCACACAACATTTAAAGAAAACTCAGCCTACCTTTTAAAAAAATCAAAGTAGCCGCAATCAAGGTGGCTTCTGGTAATGATATGGAGCAGGGTCATTGTATGTCACATAAAAAGAATCAGAAACAACTTCTTGGTACATTCTGGTACAGTCAGATAGTGGAAAAATCACATAAGTTACTCTTAACAACCTGAAAATAAGAACAATGTATATCAGCATAATCAATCAAGCACTGATAGCCAAATGTGTCATGTAAGCAAAGAAAAAATTAGCTTGATCTTCAGCTTCTATTTTGTATGCTTTGAATCATTTTAAAAATCACATTGTTATAATGTGGATCAGAGATTGTAAGACATTCAATGCAGAAAATACATTATTTTAGAATGTTCCATATAGATATGATGCTTTCGAGTGCTGACTTGACATTGTAATTTCAAGAAGAATAGAACGATAAAGCACAAACATTTTTACATATTATCTGAAATAACATGTTCTTAATATCCACAGTGTAAACTTGCATGTATTTAGAATATTTCACATACAAAATATTGTAAGTAAACAAATATGATGCAAAGTATACCTGCAGTACTTCAGACAATTTTACTTCAAAATGTAAGTTTAACGGTTACAGAACACACATCACATGCAATCAGAATCAATTTTGTTTTTTTTTCTTCTTTTTTTTTGGCCTCGGGCTACAACTTACCACCAAAGACTAATTAAGTACACTTCAGGAGAAGGTGACTTATCCCTCATACTGTACAAGATATGTTTAAGTCGGATTAAACTGCATGTATAATAACCAGATGTGCCTTTAGGATGAATATCATTCAAACACGAAGCCACAAAATGTAAAAGAGCTAATTATATGTCACACTGAAAATAATTAAAGTAATGAAGAATGGAAAAAGTGCCTTAAAACACTACAGGAAGGTTGCCTTATGTTGTTTTATTTATACTCTTAAAATGTTCTGTAAATAAATTTAAGACCTTCATCACTCCTCCAAAATAGTCTTGGTAACAGCAATTGAAAAACAATCATGATCCAAATTCTCCATTACTGGCCAGTGAAGATTTTTAACATTCTCTCTAAGTAAAATGTAATACATTTTGAGGAATTTTAAATCATTACGGAATGTGAAATCATTATGGAAAAATATAAAATGTAAAATTCTGAAAAAATGTAGGAACTGAGTAACTTAATAAAACCACTAAACTGAAAATTTCACTATCCATTAAGTCGTGTAGAAGTTTTAAATGTATAAAAATACAAAACAGTAGTGGCAAGGCTTTATGGTTACACAATCACTGCTTGTTAATTGGATACAGTAGATAAATTGTCGTCACCTAGCTATATGTAATTTGAACAAAACTTTTTATTCACAGCCCTGGGAAAGCTTGCAAGACATACAACTTAATGTGCTTTATGACTGTGTACATAATTATATGGACAGAATGATACTATATTCAATTTTGCAAATTAGGAAATTTAATTTAAAAATCAATGTTTTGAAATTTTGTTATTCCTTGTTTACCAAAAGAACAGTGATGTATTAACATCTCCATAAGTTCATAGAAAACCGACAGCCTCACTAAAATATCTCTACTGTAGCATTAGAATTGCCTTTATCATTTAAGTTGATTTGAATGAATTGCAAGTAAATAAACTGCTACAAATATAATGCTTATATTTCTCATACTTTTTATTGAAATACTAAATTAACTTTTTAAAATAATAAACCTTTTTTATCATGCTTTTTATAATTCTGTATTTGATTGTTTTGATTATTACAGCCTAGATCCTGTTGTTTGGGGTTGTTTTAATATTTGCATGGCAACTAGTTCACATACACACAGAAGTAGTGGCTCTCCCCGTCGTGTTAGTAATGAGGAGGGGTGATCGGCGTCGGTAGGCTCTCCACAGTGATTATCTTTTGTTAAAGCTGGCCGGGGGTGAAAGGGATTAAAAAACACACAAAAAGAGACAGAAAATCAAACAACTGAAGAAACGTAGTAAAAAGTTGTGCATCAGCTCCTCTTTTCTTCACTCATCTCTGTTCCAAGCATCCTTGGATTATCCTGTAAACACAGAACAGAAACCATTTTTGGGCAGGTTCAAACAGTACATTACTGTACAATGGAACTCGAACATCAGAAGTAATTGAAATACGTATATAGGGTGTACATACTTACTTCTCATACTAGTCCTGCAGCAGAAAACAGAAACACTGCGGTTACATACATCATTTTTGTCAGTAGACTAATGGTTAATATGAAATAACATCACTGGACTTATTTTTATGGTTAAAGTAATATCATCGCAGCACTGATAATATGACAGACCCAACCTATGTTATCATCTTGATCTTCACTCTCGTCGTCACTAACAACCAGCTTGGCACTGGCCCGGTTTTGATGTTTTTTGTCCTTGTCGTGATCACTTTCATCAGGTTTTATATTCACCTTCATAGCTTTTGCTGAAAAATAAAATTTCAAATAAAGAAAACCAGCATGATATCTTTGTGTTCATTGTTTTGCACCAAAAATTTACTAAATAAACCCCTGGTTTAAGTTAAGGCTTGCTATCAGTTCCAGGCAGTACATACATTCTAATGCATTATAACACAAGTGCACAGCTAATGATAAAATTGGTGGGGTTTTTTTTGGATTGTATTTGTATCAAATAACAGTGCAATGTTTGCTAATAAATGGGCTACCTCAGAAGCTGTGTACTTTTTGGAGTATTCATCAATGGAAATGACAGATGTGATGGCATTCTGGGACACTGACATGGTGAGATGAGATGATATTTCCAAACTGTAACAAACTAGAAAAATCAACTTACAATCAGGCTCCTCTTCATCATCATCAGCTGCGCTCTCATCTTTGTTCTCCACCTCACTCGTTATCTTCAGTCTGGCACTCCGAAATACTGACTGAAGGACAATTGAGTCCTCATAGACCTGCAAATTAAAAAAATAATCGCACCTAATTTCAATGACTAAGAAAACTTTGCATTAGGGTCCAATTCCTGTCCCTGCCATTGTTAGGCGATTATTCAGTTTTCTCCAGTTTAGATGGGCTGATGTCTGTCAGTTGTGAGTGTGTATATTTACCAGCAGGAACTGGGATGTACCAGCAGGAACAAATTAAAACACATTTTTCTCAGATCACTTACATTGCAAATGCTATATTGCTGTGGCTACTATATATTATATATCTAATGATACTGCTTTTCATAAAAAATAAATATTAATTTCTTATCTATTACAACTACAGCATTATTCTACCACCAGTACCTTCAACATTTGAATTCAATATGGATTCATGGGACAGTTCTACCAACAGACCTGGGATCCCTCCAGGTTGAAAGTCTGAGCATTATGGCAGAGAAGCATGACATCTTCCTCCAAATCTTCCACGCTTCTGTACTTGTGGTTACGGACACGTTCCTGAAAACACAAGTCAATCCCCCCAGTTTAGTGTGTGCAGTAACCATCCAATATACCCATGTGTGTAAATGTAATTTATTGTATATATAGACTGAAAATTGTATATATGAATATGTAAAATGTATTATTATTCAATAATATCTCAATTATTATTTCTCTAATGTATTTGGACTATGGGAATAATAAAATATTCTTTTGCCAACACTGGACAAAAGCTTCAAGTCAGTGTTCATTCAGTTCATTATCGGTGTTGGATGGACCTTTATCTTTCTGAAGTCCACGGGCTTTCTTATCAGCTCATAGTATTCTGGCAGTTCTTTTCTGGAGGGCAACCGGACAAAAACTTCACTGAGCTTTCGGCCAGACCTGAAATTAATAAATATGTGAATCAGTACAGCTAGCATGAATGAATCTGATGTTCCAATACAGAGTATGCACATGACGTCAAAGTAGGCAGATGTCACTGAGGTTATACCAATTGAGTTGCAAAAAGACTGAGTGGCAGTGTTATAGTTCAGTGTGGATACCACAAAATCTTTCCCATTTTAAAAAGAAATCAAACTTGTCTTTTTACAGATTGCTGAACACTTCACTGCAATACAGAGAAGCAACTGGAATCCAGGCTCTAAAACGTGAGTTTTAGTTTGTTCCAGTTATGTTGGATTTTTGGGTATAATCATACCTTAAGTTATATACTGTATTGACTACTCATCAATTAAATATTTAATAGTCTTGTGTTCTACTAACAACGTGGGGGACGGTGTTAGCTATCCAAGATAAAGCTGGTTTTCCTTATAAGGGGCTACTCCACAAAGCAAGTGCAGACGGCCAAATGACTTTAAAAGTTTCTACAAAATATGTTGTCAGGAAACCCAATTCCTGGTCACATATCAATGCCCAGGATCCACTGATCCTTTGGAAGTTAAATGGTTCCCTGTTGAGTTCAACTGCCTTTAAACAGATAATCTTTTATTGCACAGATTCCGCGACTAAAATCAGCCATGTTTGCCACTCCATCCATCTGAGGGGGCGTGTTCTGGCAGGAAAGTGACGTTACTACATACCCTCTATGGAAATTATTCTGAATTAAATCCATATTTTTCATATTAAAACCATATTAAGCAAAAAGTCATCAATAAATTAAAATTATGAATAAAATAGTAAAATAATAAAACACATTTCAGTGCATTCAAACATTACTTTATAAGCATCCTTTTACTGTCACACCATTAAGATGCAAATATCTTTGTTTAAGATTATTCAGGTTAAACTGTATTCCTGCATTCCTGTCTGATGTTGCATGAAGCTGATATACCTCAGCCCGAGATCCACTTAGTTAACTGTTATGGGGCCTAAAACCAATTATTCCCAGTACACACACCAAAATGCTAACATTAAAAGGACTGGCAGGTATGGTCATAAGACAGTAGTCTGTTTTAAAAGCAGTTTGGCCCAGAATTTCGATGATACAGAATATACCTGTCAGCACTCTTATGCAATAGCCCTGGGTATAGCTGGTGTCATGGCAACATAGAACAGCACTCCCGTTAACAATTATTCAATAATGGTTTATTATTTAATAATGGGTTTCTTCAAATTGTGATCCTAAAAACGAACCACGTTTACCTGGCTGAATTATAAAAATAAAAATAATATTTTTGGACAAAGGAGCACAGCATTTGTTTGATGGGATTATGTGTGTCTGACTGAAAAGCCAAGTTTACCAAGATAAATTTCCCTTTTTGAGTGGAAAATTCAGTAGCTTTTCAAGCCAGGGGACCTTCTTCCTCAGGTCATAAACCAATGATTTTTGTAAATGAGATACACTGGCAGCCAATGTCTTTATGTAACCCGTCATAATACACTGCTCAAAAAAATTAAAGGAACACTTTGAAAACACATCAGATCTCAATGGGAAGAACAATCATGCTGGATATCTATACTGAAATGGACTGGGTAATGTGTTAGGAAGGAACGGACGCCCATCGTTTGATGGAAATTAAAATTATCAACCAACAGAGGGCTGAATTCAAAGTCACCCTGAAAATCAAAGTGAAAAAATGATGCGGCAGGCTAGTCCATTTTGCCGGAATTTCATTTCAGCAACTCAAAATTGTACTCAGTAGTTTGTATGATCCCCACGTGCTTGTATGCATGCCTGACAACATGTCCTGGGGGATCTCCTCCCAGATCTGGACCAGGGCATCCTGAGCTCCTGGACAGTCTGAGGTGCAACCTGGTGGCATCGGATAGACCGGAACATATCCCAGAGGTATTCTACTGGATTTTGGTCAGGCGAGCGAGCATTCAATGGTATAAATTCCTTCATCCTATAGGAACTGCCTGCATACTCTCCCCAGAGGCTGGGCATTGTTGTGCACCAGGAGAAACCCAGGAACCACTGCACCAACGTAGGGTCTGACAATGGGTCCAAGGATTTCATCCCGATATCTAATGGCAGTCAAGGTGCCGTTGTTTAGCCTGTAGAGGTCTGTGCATTCCTCCATGGATATGCTACCCGAGACCATCACTGACCCACCACCAAACCGGTCATGCTAAACAATGTTGCAGGCAGCATAACATTCTCCACAGTTTCTCCAGACCCTTTCATGTCTGTCACATGTGTTCAGGGTGAACCTGCTCTCATCTGTGAAAAGTACAGGGTGCCAGAGGCGGACCTGCCAATTATGGTATTCTATGGCAAATCAAACTCCACGGTGCCGGGCAGTAAGCACAGGGCCCACTAGAGGACATCGGGCCCTCAGGCCACCCTCATGAAGACTGTTTCTGATTGTCTGGTCAGAGACATTCACACCAGTAGCCTGCTGGAGGTCATTTTGTAGGGCTCTGGCAGTGCTCATACTGTTCCTCCTTGCACAAAGGAGCAGATACCGGTCCTGCTGATAGGTTAAGGACCTTCTATGGCCCTGTCCACCTTTCCTGGAGTAACTGCCTGTCTCCTGGAATCTTCTCCATGCCCTTCAGACTATGCTGGGAGACACAGCTAACCTTTTGTCAATGGCACAAATTGATGCACCATCCTGGAGGAGTTGAACTATCTGTGCAACCTCTGTAGGGTCCAGGTATCGCCTCATGCTACCAGTAGTGACACTGACCATAGTCAAATGCAAAACTAGTGAAAATAACAGCCAGAAAAGATGAGGAGGGAAAGATGTCAGTGGCCTCCACCTGTCAAACCATTCCTGTTTTTGGAGGTTGTCTCATTGTTGCCCCTCTAGTGCACCTCTTGTTAATTTCATTAACACCAAAGCAGCTGAAACTGATTAACAACCCTCCCTGCTACTTAACTGACCAGATCAATTTCCCAGAAGTTTAATTAACTTGGTGCTATACTCTGATTAAAAAGTGTTCCTTTCATTTTTTTGAGCAGTGGCCAAATCACTTTGGTCAGACGACTGGGTCAGAGCATCTCCAAAATGACCAGGCTTGTGGGCTGTTGATGGTGAGCCATCGTGAGTATCAACTGAGAGTTAGTGAATGAAAGCTGTCCCATGTGGTACCAACCAACAGAAGGGCTACTGCAGCACAAATGGCAGATCATTTTGATAATGTTCATGGGAGTCACAACACACAGTGGATGAATCCGTGCTACATATGGGCTAGTCAGTTCAACCAAATGTTAGCTTACCGTCTAATATATCTCACACCATAATATGAATTATTTTTACTAAATAGTCAATATGATTTGCTTTACAAGGGGGCGGTCATAATGTTTTGGCTGATCGATGGTACATACATTACATTCATACATTGACTGTGGTTTCGTAGAATTCACCGAGTGTAATTTTATAATTATTATACTTATCTAAAGCAGCAGTGATGCCGGGTAGCTTACGTAATTATGGCTTTACTAAAAACAACTTACTGTCTTAGTCTTACCCATCTTTGTAGTTAATGACAGTCTCCACAATGGCATTCATCTGCTTGGTAAGTTTTGGAGGGTTAGGGGGGAACTTTTCTGCTGGGGGTCGGCCACGCCTTTTTTTCACTATTTCCCCATCTTCTTTCCTCATTTCCTTCACAACGTGCCTCCTGCGCTTTCGCTTCTTTAGACGGACCTCCTCCATTTCCTCTAAGTTCCCACCTTCAGACTCCTGTGTAGAAATAATTTCAAACAATGGTTTATTACTTGGGATTTGTCTTTTAGATGTCAACAAAATGTACTGTAATCTACTGGATGACAAATAAAAAAGCTGGAGGGCCTGTCGTCAATATCGTCAATAGATTGCATTCAGGTTTATGTATAGAAAATAAAGAAAACTTGTCTTACAATCTGAAAAAATGTTTTTTGCATTATTAAACCTGTAATATCATGACTACAAATTTTTCCCATTACAGTTCTGGATAATTCAATCTCTTTGGTACCCAAAAATGCCACGAAAGCTTTGGTGAATCAATAGCTGACTTGATACTTTTATCCACCAAAGGCTACTTTTGTACTGAAGCTTCTACAGATCAAGGACGAGTCACATCTGTCACTGCTAGAATGTGGCAACCTTTGGATAACAAATCATTTAAAACTACTTGTCCAGAGGCCAGCTTGAATACCCTGGCCAACTTAATCCATCCCCTACCAAAGTCTCAGGTGAGTTACAACATTGCAGTGCTACAAAATAACCAGGTATTTTCTGGAAACAACTTAAGCCATTCCTCAGGAAACAGTTTGGAATCAGCTACAACTGATTAATTTACTGGTAAGTCCATTCATCACTTTTATTTAAGAATATTACATTAAAGAGCAACAATCCACATACTAGTAGTATAATAGTAGTATAATTGTTAGCAGTATTAAATACTAATACTACATAAACTTAGGGTAAAATTAATATAACCGTGCAACTCTGGACAGCAGTTAGAAAATGGATGGAATATAATTATACTCACAGAATTTAAAAGTTTGATTGGATAGAAAAAAGGAAATGGTAGGTATAATGATATAGACAGAACATTGATAAATTGTTGTGTCTACAAAGACTGTAGTATTTTACTGATATATTTTGTGGATAATATATGACTGTCGCTTTGTATGCGTTACGATGAATGACCAGTCTAATTAGTTGAGTCGCCACACAATTAAACACATACTCCATTTCCGGAGATAATCTGCAGAAGGCTACGTTGTTTTGCAGATATATACATAACATAAACCGCTGCCACATCTGCATTTTGCTTGATCTGACATACCTCAGTATGTAGCGAATAATGAAGGACAGACTTCATTTTTAGAAAGCATAAAATATTTGATTGCAACCACCCGCTGAATTTCATTATTATTTCAACAGCAAACTATAAAATATTAGGAAAAGACAAGAAGCATTCACAACTAATGGCTGAATATACTGACATACTGAATTACAGTATAACCACTGTGTGAAGGCGACTAGCTGCATTCCTGTAAAAAACGACAATGACACTGTAGATTCTGATTATATGAAACACGATTTACTTCACCACATTCTTCAAGAGTGTTTAGTAATCTCACTATCTCTCTAAAGTTACTGCATTATAGAACATTCTTTCCGCAAAAAATCTCACAGCAATAAGCATACGTCTTATATATCCATGCATATATATGTCTGTTATAATAACCAGTATATGATACAGTGCACTATAAATATAAAAATGCAAATAGTACAAAAAGACCCTTGACTTCAAGAGGCTTGTATTTCCAAAGTATAAAGTACTCTCAGAGTCCGTCATGCCTGCAGAATTAAATATGTCAAATATTCCTGAACTATGCAAAAAGATGAAATTAATCAGCCTGGCATTTCTTCTCAATCTTATTTCTTTTGTTCACGCAGAGAGGAGAGGCATCAGCAGCCCTTCCTATCTCCCTTCTGCAGACAGAACGAGCTTACTCTCCTAGATTTTTCATCTTCCACACTGCAGCACCACGGTAAACGCAGCTAGTGCATTTCCATTGCAGAGCAATGAAATAGCACAAAGACATTTTGTGAGGCTAGCATTAACAATACACTAGGCAGAGAGATGTGTTCTAAGAGAACTGCACCTAATATGACCAGTCCACCCGGCTGCAGCGAAAGGAAGGAGAAAAAAAAAAGCCTGAGCAGGGAGATTTAACTCAAAAGCTTCAACAGCCAGCCGATGCTTGAATCCGGCAAACAACAAATACATATCCTCAGGGATCTTGTGGGAGCAGGCCTAATAATCAACAGCAAAATCTCCATCATTCTCCGAGAGAATGCAGAATATTCCACAGCAAACGTAAATACCGGAGACGAGCGAATACAGCAAAGACGACAGGGACAGGAAAATCTGTTAATAATTGGTTGACTGCGGTAAGTTTAAAACGCTTCAAGCGTCTCCTCAGAGAGCTGCAGTTATTTTGGCTGAATTCCAGAGGATAAAGCATTATCTATAAAATAAAAAAGAACTGCTGCATGCATTTTGTTATGTTCCTTTTCAGTATAATCGCCACAAGTACAAGGCTGCCTTTGCTGAGAATATATTTGATCTGTTGCACACTTACATGTTGTGTCTGTGATGTAGCCTCTCTAAATCCTGTGGATAAAAATAAAGAAGGATATTTACCTGACTGCAATCAGTAGGCCGGCTATCAGAAATCACAGTTAGTGGGGATAAAATTAACAACCCAGCAAAGCTGCGTGCAGCTAGTCTCTTCATCAGCTGATCAGTCAAACAGAGAGCTGGGGGAATGCTATGTTTTCAGATACAAGTAATTTTATCTTTTCTGTTTGAAAATTTAATACTGAATGAATTATCCGCTCCAGCTCTGCAATTTCATTCTTCTCTGTGCAAGGCCTGAAATCTTTCTCCCAAGGCTTCTTATAATATTGACAACCACTTACCAGTTTTTTTTTCTTTTTCCACGTGTTTAAGCGGTCGGATCTATTTTTCTTTATTATTAGTATTATTTCGTTTTACATGCAGTTTCATTTGGCGAAACAGAGATGCTTGCTTTAATGCATACTTCAGCACTGCCCCATCTTAAAATCCAATCACTGCACAGGCAATTTGTCAAGCACAGCAACAAATAATGATGTAATGGTTGATGAAGTCTATGCTTACAATCATGCTGCAGTTGTTGAGTTATAATTGGGTGAAAAAAGCAAATATCTCATCAAACTGTGTATGAGTAGTCATTTTTTTATTATTTTCTGTGTACATTTTTACTGTTAATTAGAATTCCATTAAGACACAAAATTCACACCTGTAGGAAGTACAAAATTAGCCTCAAAGTCAAAATTCACTTTGAATAACTGTATGTGCCCTAAATATCTCCACAAGATATTTAACAAACCAACTCCATCCTAAAAATATTTAATGAAATTGTGGGTGCAATCATAGCATAGCTATGTAGAAGTCAGGAAAAAAAATTATGCCACACTTTTAAAAAAAGATTTGTGAAGATTTTGAGAAGAACTGCAGTCATTTTTGCACAGCTCTTTGCAGATTTGCAAAACTTCTCCACATACATAAATCCTCAGAAGCTAGTGCCGAGGTACTGTAAGTGTAGCTATTTTTATGCACAAAGTAGCAATATGTCACGTGCATGAAAAATTACAGCAAATGGCACTTTTGGACTAAGAAAATAGTTGCCTAGAAAACACAACCTAAGGCAATAGACATTTGGTTTCTTGGAAAAAATGCAGTAGATCATATACAAGGTTACAATAATGTTTGTTATTATATAATAAAAATGTGTGTGAATATTATGCATTTTCACATTAACAGTGTAAATGGGCACACCTTATTTTAAATACCTTAACATTATTGTATTATGTATTTATATATTGTGGGCAGTATTATTGTAGAAAATAATTGAGAACAAAAGCAAAGTATTTGAACAACATCAAATTAACATTTTTACTTTTAAATCTTAATGATATTACTTCAAGTTCTAAATTGTATACTTATAAGCTGGAGCTGAAATGTGTGATTAAACACTTGTGATGTTATATATGTCTTATATATTGTTATATATGTCTTCTTGTGCCTTCTGGAAATGTTTGACTAGTTTTGAAAACAGGATACATTATAGATGCGGTAAACGGTAAATACACTTTGAACATAAACAATGTAAGCTTATCTCTGAACCATTCTCAAGCATTATTCCTAAAGAGCCAATAAGGTGTAATTTTACATCATATTACAATGCTGGTGTCTTAAATGTGTGCTTCAATGCTCTTTAGAATCCATGGCATCATTTAATCCATTGTCAGTTTCCAAGCCTTGGTTGCACTTTCCCCATATCTTCCTTATATTACTACAGGTATTGTGTATGCCTTACACGCAATAATGTGATTTAGCTACAGTCCTCAGATGCATACATACATGTAGGCGTGATTAAGCTACATGAGGAGCCTGGGGTCTAAATTCCACATCTCAAACATGCACATTATATCCAACGATCAAGACAAGTCTAAAACCTATGACTCAAAAACAAGAAGACCAGACCAAATTCACATGCTATAAGCAAACTGCAAAATATACTGAAATCATTTAGCATTTAGCAAGCAAACAATTCAGAATGCAGCATAAATTCATCTTTCATTTCTTTGGTTATTTCCATACATATATACATTTTCAAAAGCAATCAAGCTCTGAATTTGTATGCCTTCAAAGAGCTGAATAAATTAAAGGCTAAAATTTGCATGTAATATATAAAAAAGTAAATACAGATATTGAAATTCAAATTGTATTGTTTCGGATATGAATAGAACATTTTACATAATACAAAAACACACGCACTAACAATTCAACTTAAAAGCAAATTCTGTCATTTTTGACACTAATCTCATTCTTTAGACTCCACATACTCCCAAACTTAATCTGGAACTATACATTGTGTTTACCACTAAGGGGAAAAAACAATCTAGCATAATATGATAATTATTGCTAAGGCCCTGAATGGAATTATCGTTCTAATGCCAGCTTTCAACTAGCTACCATAAAATAAAATAAAAATAAACATTTTCACACTGTACATTATGTATACCGGGGCATGAGCAGCTGATTGTACAAATAATGGATAAAATGGGTTGAGGGTGATACATTAGAAATCTATGAGGGAGAGCATATGCTGCTATGCTAGCACTATGGATATCGCTAGCAGAAGGCTCAAAGTAAACTGCGTACCCTACGTAAGGTTAGGTTACAAGACAGTTGTTTTACCTCACCTCATTAATTATTGTTTTATATGAACAACTAAATACATACATTCATGTTACTTTTCCCAGCAAAGATCAAGTGATATAGGAGATGTGTGTGAAGGCTTTTGTCATTGACTTACTACGTCAGTGACAAAGCAACCACAAAGGACAGAGATAGTGAAAATTCAGCCAGTTTTTACATAATACTGATCTTTAACTAGAAAAGCCAAAAAGAGGATAATATGATAATGAAATGTTCCGTATTTTGATAAGCCATTTTCACATTTCTTTGGCACAAGAATGAAGAAAATATATTGATCAATTTACAAACAGTCACATACATGTATAAAGGAAGTGGCTGGATGAGTAGCAATACTACCTCATAACTTTAAGGTTAGGGGTTTGAATCCCAATTCGGTTATGTAGAGTTTACAAGTTTTATCTGTGATGTTGAATCCAAAAACTGTACCTAAGCTAACTGGTGCCTGTACAATGTGATTTTTCATGTATGTGCCCTATGATGGACTGGCATCATGACCCTGACCAGAGTAAGTAGTTGCAAGATGGACAATCATAGATAATTTTGGGTAGAACTCTTTGACACACCTCCATGTCAATTTTTTGGTAACCAAATTCAAAGCTAAACATTATTGCTATCGTTACAAATATACAAATATGTACTCTATATAAGCAAAGCTTGCTGAAAGTAAAGAGATGGTACACATGCTGGTATAAAGCAGGCATGTTATTACTCTGCTTTCACAATGATCACTTCAGCATGAATATTATGCTCTCAGTTATTTCCGTGAGAAATTCTGATGCCGCTAGAAATGTATTATGTAAAAGTAGTATTATATTGTGGGTAGTCTCAAATCAGCAAATAAATGTGCTATACTTATATTACATATTTCACCATGCATTTGTCTAGCTACCTACATAGCAGTCATCAAGGTTCTGTGTACAGACTTTTCTCATCCACATATAGGTTACTAAGACATGATGTACCTGTAACCAGAATTTCTTCTGTGTTGGAAGCTCCAAAATCACCAGGGGTGGCAGCCACAGTTGTATCTACAGCCCTTTGTCTCCTCCTCCTCTTTGTCTCCAAAACAACATTCAGACTCCATTTTGTTTTCAATAATCCAGTACGGCAGCTCATTCTTCAACAAATGCACCTCATACTTCGCATTCTTGATCTCTCAGTGCTACCAGTTGCTATCCATTACCTGAAAAGAACCAAGTAATGCATTTTAAACTCACAGATGCAGTGGATTTATCTGGTCCATTGACACGTGCTACATCTTTGAGACTCATCTTTCATTTCTCCTAACACAATCCTAAATGACTCGTAATTGTTATTAATAAAATATTAAATGTATGTGAATATATAGACCAAATTAAGAAAATTATCCTTGATGTTTCTTTTTCCCCTTTTCAACTGAAACAAGTTCCCCTAAGGAGCATTAACATTAATGAAACAATTTTTAGAGAGAATTATTCATGTGAATTTGAATAATGTTTTTAAAATTCATCTCAGAGAAGATTAAACAGGTTCAAAAGCTAATTAAAGAAACATTGTGAGGGAAAAAATATATATATATAGAGAGAGAGAGAAAAATATATATATATATATATACACAGAGAGAGAGAGAGAGAGAATATTGTGTTCCCTACCTTTGAAAAGATTTTACCATGACTTTAAGATAACCGTGTTTTTCCATGTTGTGAAATCAACCTTGAACAGAAGCATGAAAACAGCATCCGGGTACAGGAGTTAACATAAAATAGCAAATTATTATTCTTGGTAATGTCATTTGTTAGTAATGTCCTTAATGTAATTTAGCACCATTTTATTTGTCTATTGTGAGTATGAGTGGTTTTAAAGGTCAGTTCAGCATTTTTCACAACATTTCATAATATCCATGAAAGAAAGCCCTTCATGGACTAGAATCAATTTTATCTTAAAGTACCCAGTTCCTCCTGATTTCGATTTGTCTTTTATTTCTATTTCTATTATGTATATCCCCGCTATATTAAGTGGCTGAAAACCTTATTTTACTTGTATTTCACAAACATGTACAAAATTCTATAAATAACCACATGTGTTACTGTTTCCCTCAGTGAAATATGAACATGTGGCCATTCACATTGATTTCCATACTGCACAGACCTGTGATCCACAGTAATTCCTCTGATGTTTGTTGCCATGACAACGGTAAATTAGTAGTGGATTTCACCCAGGGTAACAAATGAGAATTCTCTTTATATCTGCTGTGGCAGTGCTATACTGATTCCCTACTCAAAATCCAAGGATAAGCTTGACTGTGTTCCACACATATAAAGTGTACAATAAAGGACTGCCCTTTGGCTCTCTTGTTGACCTAGGCTACTGAATTCCATCAATTTGTATGCAGCAACAGACAAAACAGATAAACTGACATATTTTAATACCATAGACAACTAATCCTATACTATTATGTGTTGAATAGTTATGATTTATTGGCTTATAGCATATTTTACTCAAGTTGCACATTTTGCATGCTTACACAGTCTGTTATGGTGCATCACTAACTGTAAAAATCATGTTTACATAGTAAACATACTTAAAATACTAGACATACTTAACAGTATTTAACAGTGCCAGGAGCCAGAATAACTTTCTCCCAGTACAGTACTCCAACCCAGGAGACACTGCTGGACATTGATGCCCCCCCCCCTCTCTCTATTCCCCTCCCTGTATATGTGTGTGTGTGTGTGTGTGTATATATATATATGTATTCCCTACTCAAAATCCAAGGATAAGCTTGACTGTGTTCCACACATATAAAGTGTACAATAAAGGACTGCCC
>JAODLD010000124.1:13367439-13407997 GCA_026781065.1 Mormyrops boulengeri
CGGGGAGAGGGAAGTCTGGCTCTCCCTGCTGAGGCTGCTGCCCCCGCGACCCGACCTCGGATGAAGCGGGAGATGATAGACGGATGGATGGAAATTAATATAGAATAAGAGAGAGAAGGGAAGTAAACACTCTTCACCTTCAAACAGCTTTATATTTCCGATGATTAGATTCAAAGTGGAATATGTTTATAGGAGCTTACAATGTGTGAATAAAGTTTCGCTTAATATGTATCAAAAAGACTTCACAAAGACTGCATATTCACGAATTTTTACACTACTTATAAATCGTTACATAAAGTGATTTTATTTTTTTTAAATAATGAGACGTATAACCTCGACGCTATAACAAAGACATTGCTCTCATTTCGTGCCTATAGGATAAATGAAATCCAAAAGGTCCCACGACATATGATCGTCTGTAGTGAGATAATTTGTGTCACTTAGAAAGAACGGGATGTCTTTATATTGTTCATGGATCAAAAGATACAGCTAAATCTCACTGCCGACATAACGAACTGTGGTTTATCATGGATTCAGCAACGTAACGTAGCAGTAGCTAACCCGAAAAAAACAAGACCTGTAAATGAATGTAGTGAAAACGCACGAACTCAAGTAAACAACAGCGGGTTAAGTAATGAAATAAAAACAATAAAACTACATATGCTGACTAGGTAGTTTAAGGTATCATGTGTGTTATATATCTAGCAAACAGTATTACATTATAGTATAGGAACAAGAAAAGCTACCTAGATCATTTTAGTGCAAAGAACGGCTGTTTGCGATATTCTTCTGTTTCAGTGGTGAAGTAACCTACTTAGAATGGCATGTGCGCGTTTTGTTATTCATTCAGCCTACATTTAATTTCGCCACCTTACTATCCTCGTCTTCTATTTCGACGGTTATATTACCAAATCGTGTGAAAATGATTTATGGTATAGCGCCGCCTACTGTAATGGAGGGTGGATCCGAATAGTTTTACTGCATAAAAGAGATTCCGGATTGTGACCATAATCAGAATCTGAGTGTAGTACTGTGGTGCCTGCGGTTCACGAACACAATCCGTTCCAGGAAAGTGGTCGTGAACCAATTTGTACGCGAACCAAGGCAATTTTTCCCATAAGTAAGCATTGAAATTCGATTAATTCGTTCACAATCCTACCAAATAATTATTTTTGTTAATTAATTTTCTGGTTTTTATAGTAAAAACTTTAAAGAAAAACCACAATATAGTATGGCGACGGGCGGACCGAGGCATCGCGGGAGCAGAGAGAGACATGCAGACTTGCTTGCCGGGGAAACCACGCTCTTTATTAACAGTCCTTAACCCTTGTATTGTTGTTGTTAATGTTAATCTTAATTGTTGCGTTTCCCTATCGTCGCGCGTGTGGGTTCGGTGCTCGTTGGTTGCCTGTTGTGGTCCTTCTATTTACAATTGCACGCGGGGCATGCTGGGACATGCGCCCCGCCGGAGCTACACTAGTATAAAAAAAATGAATCTGGTCGAGGAATCTGTTCGTCAACTAAATTTTGAACCAATGCATTTTTTCCTCGATTTTTTCGGTCGTGAACCAAATTGTTCGTAGACCACAGCGTTCGTGAACCGTAGGCACCACCGTATTGCAGTTACACTAGTCTTTGTCCTCGAATAGATGTTTTTTTTAAGTAAGACATTACATGACATTAAAAATTGATTGCACTGTATTATTTTTTAATCCAAAACAATTCAATGCGGGGACAATTTTTTCAGGGGGTGGAGGCTGCGTATATTACATTATGGGGTCCATATGTGATTAAAAACCTGTTATTTTGATCTTGTGGAGGCATTTTCAGTCCCCAAAAGGGAAAGTTAATTTCATAAAAAAATGTGAATGTGATTAAAAAAACAAAAAGAAAAAAATGCCAAAAGTATTTTTGTTTTGTTACTTATGATTAAGGTTAGGGCTTTGTAGGGGTTAAGGTTGTCATATAGTTGTAATTAGGGTTATGGCCTTAGAAATGAATGGAGAGTCCCCACAAAGATATAGATACTAGATCTGTGTTTGTATGTGTGTAGCCTCTCCATCCTCTCCTACTGTTTTATTAACAGAAGTGGCCCTACAATAAAGAGTGTTACCATTCATATCGAGTGCCGCTTCAGAATGAAGTGTAAAATTAATATGAGGAGAAATGGGACAGGGCCTGAATGAGCATGCATGAGCGGATTTTCTGTATGCTATAAAGTGTGCTTGCATAGAAATTATGCAAAAAGACCCTCTTCTGCTGTGCATGAGTATCTCGTTTTTAGCATTTCCCCCCTGACCATTGATGCTTCCCCTATGGTCTATGGCATCTATGCTAACTGAAATTCCTGGCAAATTATGTGTAATATTATCTTGTACATATATATTTCTGGCATTACACCATTTTTTTTCACCCTCCATGTAAATTATGCCTTTTGTAGGTTGGGTTGCAGCAATATACTGGTTTGTAACCTGGTATAAAAATTGAAATCATACTATGTACATATGCTTATTACTGGTACTGAAAACAAAATGCAACCAAATGTCAGAACTGCTGTTAATGATTCTGCTGACTGAAAAAACTAATCAGTTTTCTTTGCATATCATTTTATGCGTTCACTCTTAGTTTGACTTTTGAAATTCACTCCATTCACCTATTTCCAGGTTTTGGATCAACACTATTACTTAGGTCCAAATATCACACTGTGAACTGAAATATGAAGTTTGGCATATTTCACGTTTGTCGCAGCCATATTTATATCACTCCAAATCAGTGGGATCAGAAAAAAATAAAAACGTTTCCGTCAATATTTACTGTGAGTATTGTTGCCCGTCATTAGTCTTTGCAAATAAGTCCCTGTTTTTCTTGTCATCCCCCGTCTGGTCATTTACATAAGTCCTCCTGTTGCCTGCACCCTTCCCAGTGCTAGTCTTCCCATTTTGATCCCTTGTGGTACCTTTTGTTTCCCTGCTCCTGTTTGTTTTGGCTAAATAAAACCCCAGTTTCCCTCACGCCTGCCCTCGAGTCCTTTGTTTTTTGTGTCGTGATAATGACATTGGTTGGTTACACCAGGTTTTGATTTATTTGTCATATTTATTCAGGATTTTTTGGCTTACATGTGGCTTACAGTTTATGCAATTATAATTGGACGATAAGATGATAACCATGTATTTCAATTTTGTTATGGAGCTATCGTCTTTGAAATATTTGAGGGAAGTTTTTCTGATGTAATTATGGCTGAAGTACTCAGTACATTAGACCGCTGTAAAAGACTTGTTTTCTAGTGTACTGTATATTTTAGTTTAATTATATATCTACATCATTATCCATTTATAGAAGAGTGATTGATTATTTTACATTTTTGGAACATCAACTGTTGATTTATCCTCCAGCTGAATTATTCTTCAAATAGCTGAAATATATGAAATATGCTATACAAAATACAAAGTGCTTTTTTTTAAAATTGGACAAAATTTAGAATAAAATAAAAAATAATAACCATAATCCTCACCAGGATAAGTGCCAGCAATATAAGATGAAATGAAGGAGGAAAAAGTTATTAAAATAAGGTATTCAAATACTTGTTATTAATGAATAGTCAATTATTTTATCCACAGTAGCAATTTTACCTACTGTATACACTGCAAAGAGCTTCATTTTGTTTAAGCTTGCTAAGTTGTCTGAGTATGTCTATAATCAGAAGTGCATTTGGATATGGTTACACTGTCTGTGTGTTAATACAAATTTTTTATATTAAGGGGAGACAATGGTACTGTAATAATGTTGTTGTAGGAAAAGTGGCATAGCTGTATAAAAATATATAGCTTTCTCTTTGCAATGAGTGGTGATAATTGACATGGATTTGGTGGTATATGGATAATGTATTAGGTATAAAGACGGCTTTAGATAGGAGAAGTTCCCATTAATGTAAATGTATTGTTTGACACTGGCAACAGCTCTACTCACAGGACAATTATGCAGGCCAAAATATTACAGTGGACATGAAATGGACATTTGGATTTAGTTTTAGGGAAGCTCCTGTTACAGGAATTCCCATGAAATTGTAAAGATTCCTGTCATTTGCTCTCCATATGCAATTAGTTTTGCTTTGGCTCATCAAAAGTGGCGGCGGCAGGTTGCATGTGAACTGCCATCCCTCACAATGACATGCACAAGGCAGAATGAAATATGAAATATCATGTTTCCACGGTTGTATAAGCTTGCGCCCCCCCAAAAGAAAAAAAAGAAAAGAATATGAAGGTTTTCACACTCAGTAATTTGAAACATTTGCTATGAATTGTATGCCTCAGAGGTTAAAACACTGGAGTCAGAAGCCGTGGGGGATCAGAACAGTAACTGGCAGATGTTAAAATGATGGCAGTGAGTCAGTGAGACATATTGATTATAATGTCATTAAGGTCTAGAACTACCCCCTCAAGAATGACTACATTTGCCAGCACTTACCACCACAAAGCAAATCAGATTTCTGTAATTTTGTGACCTCCATCTTAAAGGACATGTGTTGTATCAGTTTAATCTTCTTCGTCTATGTCAAACTGCTTATAGATTTGAGATACACAGGAATATGAAACATTGAATACAATAAAATTATCTGTTAGATTATAAAATATGGGGACAGCATGGTGACGCAGTAGTTAGCACTGCTGCCTCACACCCCTGGGACCATGATTTGAGTCTCTAGCATACCTCCACGTATGTGGAGTTTGCATGTTCTCCCCGTGTCATTGTGGGGTTTCCTCCTTGTACTCTGGTTTTCCCCCAAAGTCTAAAGACAGGCTGAGGCTAATTGTAGTTACCAAATTACCCATAGGTGTGAATTGGTGTGTGAGTGAATGGTGTGTGAGTGTGCTCTGTAATGGGTTGGAGCCCTGTCCTGGGTTGTTCCCTGCCTTGCACCTGAAGCCTCCAAGATAGGTTCTAGCCTCCCCGCAATCCTGAATAGAACAAGCGGTTTCAGAAAATGGATGGATGGATTTCAAAATATACCATATGTGCCTGGGAACATCAAGTTCTTTAGTCATGGATATTTTTAGTTTGTTGCTGAGAATGCCATTGTTACAGATATAATATATTCATAAGCAAATTTTTATGCAGTAGTCTTTGTTTAAGATAGCAAAGCCATTCTTAAAAAAACATAATAAAACCATAATAATACACATGCCGGAAATATATGGTTATTACCTTGTAAAGCAGTTTATTATTTTGAGCAGGCATTCTCTTGGACACTCCCATCTCTTGCTCTGGGCCATTAACTTTTTAGGGTATCTATTTTGAATCATTTATTTGACCTCTATTTCTCTATCACTAGAGAAGGAAAGAGAATCAGAATTTAATCACGGAATGGATTAGAATAAAAGAAATAAACGGATGTGGCACAAAGTAAACCATACCATCAGCAGTGTCCTTAGCTATGATTAGTTAGAACACTTTAGTTGACAGTGTTTTTTCCTAAACTCACCAGGTGTATGTAAGCCAGAATATAAGCTACATAAAAGCATTGGTTCTGAAGAGGGATCAAAATCAATGATTTGATTAAAGAGAATGTCAGCAAGCTGCAGGTAACAAATCTGACTGTTAATAATTAAGACGTTTTCTGTTGGCTTTGGCCCATGTATTGAGTTCAAATCAGTTATACGTTTAATGCCATTAGGATTAAAAAAAAATATTTTGTTAAACAAAGCTATATTTGGTTTTTAGAGTTCATCTTAAATTTAGTGTGACACTGGCCCAGCAAAGTCCATGGCCTATGGAAGGACAACACGAGCTTAGAAGATTACAAGCTGTGAGATGTACCCACTGTGATAGAAATATAGCGATAGCACACATCAGTCACACTATGGTTTCACAAAAGCACTTAACAGTCTTACAGCTAGACATAGGATTTTCCATCCATGCATTTGCAAGTCCTTCCAACACACAATCATGGGGGGTTTGAGCCTATCCCAGGCAGCACAAGGCAAAATGAAAATGAGTACATGGACGGGAAGCCAGACCATGAAAGGTAATATATGCACATACACTCATATAATCACCATCCTGTATATGCTTAATAATATTGTATTTCACTACATCACACCTGTTTGATTATATGAATGTGGGAGTGGGTTGAGCTTATCTAGTGAATGTGCCTGTTGTGTGCGCAAAACCCAAGTATATCTGACAGAAGCCCTCATTTGTGTCATTATTAAATATCATGTGCAGATTTTCATATAGAAAACAGTTGATTGTAAAACTCATTGTAAAACACATTATACTTTCACTAATGGAAAGAATGTTCATTCACCAAGGTGACATTATTCTTGACAAATAGTGTCAAAATAGAGCCTGAGAGGGGTCAAAATGTGGCTGATGAGACCCAGCACACAAGGTCAAAGAGCAAAATGCAGGGTTTTTCAAACACAAACAGCAGTACGGGTCCTAGCCAGTGTGGCGCCCTAGGCGAGCATCACCGCCAGCGCCCCCCGCTTGAGGCAAAGTTAAATTTGCTGGCAGTTTGGCGCCCCCTCAGAAGTTGCTGTCCAAGGCAATCGCCTATGTCGCGTATAGGATTGACCGGCCCTGTTATTACTACTACTACTTAATAGGCTTTGCTAAGCAGGTAAATTCATGTGGGCTTGTTCTTTTCATATTAAGACACATTAATACCAACTAGTTTTAAGAATAGTGGAATGTTGCACTTTTTTTCTTCCTCCGTTTGTGGCGCCCCCTGGATGGATGGCGCCCTTAGCATTTGCCTATGCCATGGGCCGACCCTGACAAACAGTGTATCTTGCTTAGAAGAATCCAAACAAAGAGATTCACCAGAAACAGTCAAAAACGCTATTCCCTGTGGTCCCTTTAAAGACAAACACACACACACACGCACACACACACACACTTTAGAAGATCAACAAATAATGTTTAGTGCAGATGCTGTCATCAGGGAAAAGGCATTATTCCACACAGACTGTTTTTGATTTTTTTCTGGAAATCCTTCTATACAAATAAGTGAATCATTGGTGAACAGATACCAGAGACCCTCAATAATCAGGAGCATAAAAACATCCACTGTCTATCATTAATATTTGAATCAGACTGCAACCTGTCACAATTATACTTTAAAGGAGACACTAAATCAGTCTAACAGCATAAACAAATTTAATTACCAAAAAGTAGCCACCATTTACAACAGTGCAGTGAGACTTGCTAAAATGCATTTTAAATTTTAAAAAGTCAAAATACTTTTTAGAGGTTTTCTATTGAGTCAGCTAAAATATCCATATTATCCATCCATCCATCTAATCATCTACTACCCATTTATGCTGGTCAGGGTGGTCACACGTGCACTATGGGTAAGACGCCAGTTAGACTAACTGCATGTTTTTGGACTGCAGAAGGAAATCAGAGTTACCTAGAGAAAGGCCAAACCACATGGGGAAGAATTTTTTGTAAAATTTAATTTTTTTAGTTATACATTAAAAACATTTAATTGTCTAGAGTTATATTCATTTTTATACCATTATATATTTCATTAAAATTTGTCACCATTGTTGCCTTTGTTATTATTTTGGAATAAATAACTGTCTTCCGTTGATGCTAAAAGTAATTCAAATGAGGGGCAGTTATGGCTCACTTTCCTGTCTTTTGACAATTTATGACAAAAAAACACAAGATTTTTCCTCATATATCACATTGACAACCAGTTAAACTTTGGTTCACTGCTACTATCCATGCCGATATATTCATTTTCAAAAATGTTTACAATATGACTTTCTGAATATGGAGACTGATGTGTTAACAATATGATTCTTTATCCTGAATGACTGCATAAAATGAAACATTCATTAGTCATAAGTGGTCTTATACCATCAAGAATGAATATGTGGCTGTCAGCTACTGGCATATATTAGGGTTTTTTTCCCTCAGGAACTGACATAGTGGCAATGGGTCAAGATCTTCTGAACATCTGTAAGCAACCTGAAATACCAAATACCACATTGTTGTTTGATGGCTAAATTTAAGATTTAACTGTGCTAAGGTGATGCAAGCCATCAGATTCTACAGTATGTAGGAAATTTTGCTCAATTCATTGAAACATAAAAAAGACTGTCGTTTACTGCAGCACTTTTTGTGTGGGCTTCTGTCAGCCTTCATCAAGGAATCACATACACTAATCATTGTTTTGCTCTAAATGTAATAAAACTAAAGCTGCAGCCACATCAGATAATTTGTAGAAAGCATAACAGTGCTGTTATGTTTACTTATCGCAGCAAAGTCAAACTTTTTTAAAAATAAAATTGTAAAAAGTTTTGTAATCTCGCTACCTGACAAAATCCCATATTGACCTGATAAGGGATAACAAACTGAAATTGATATGTTTCTTGATTCCTTTTTAACATTGAAAGGGATTTCCATTTATATGACATTAGTAAGTTCATTTTATTTCTCACCGGGATACAATACTCAGACAGATTTCTGCATAGCAGGTACCGGATGGACTGAACTAAATGGACTGAAATTTTTGTCTTTTTTATCACTACCCTCACACATCCCCAGAAGATTTCTGTTCCACTTCCCACTGGAAGTCAGTGGAGATTAAAAAGTAATACTACAGTGCTGTAATTTGTATTTTGGCAATCTATTTTATTTCAAATATCACTTTTTGCAATTTTTTTTACAAATAACATTCCAAGGGTGTAATGTTTACATTATGCATGTATCTGTGAATGCTCTTTAATATCCATTTTCAGTTTTCTAAATCTTCAGTGTCCTGTGAATCCTATTACAAGCTAATGACTGGTTTTGATGATGAAAATCTCCAATATTGATAACTGAACATCCCAGCTACACATTGATGTAAAAACTTCACATTCACATTCAGACTGCAAAAATACGATTTACAATTTGAACTTATGACTTGCAGTGTCTCTATCTTCTGAAACCAATTCAAAATAGCACATACGATAATCAAACATGTATTCTCTTTCTGAGATAGATCAATGGTGTCCATACAGTGACTTGGCTCTTACCACAAAAGCAGCATCTGTTGGTTAACTACTGCCTGCTTCTTTGGTTAACTACTGCCTGCCTCTTTTAAAGCCTTTGTAGATACACTGTTTCCATTCTTCAAAGTGACTTATCCTCTTGGCTTGTTTATGATGCGAGAGAAGATTGGTTGACAGAGGTGTCGAAAAATGGAGGTGAGGCCAACCCTGAACGTTGCCCCTGAGCCTCACTCCATAGATGTAGAGCAGCCAAGATGTGGAGCATGAGTCAAGATTTTATTCGGCAACATATTTTGATGGGAAAGGATGGCAGCCTCAGAGCGACACATAAAACATGAGGCTCTTCTGAACCGTGCTCCAGACAGGCAGCTGGTCAAACGGGGCCGTTCGTCCACGAAAAGAAATAAAATCAGGTATAAAGTTATGGTTGCACTTAGCTCCTTCTCAGGTTGTTAAAAGCATGTCATGGGGCCCTGGAGGATGGCTTTTTTATGGTTAGTCTTCTGATGAGCCCTGGGAAGAATCCTGGCAGCCATTCCTGCCAGGAGATCTTCATTCCTTCCTCCCTACACCCTGCACCACTTGTCACGTTGCTCCAAGCACCATCTGCCATTGTTGAAATGTGCAGGCAGAAGGGAGGGCCTCATGATGAGCTGAACATAAACATCTGGCCACAGGAAACCCCTGGAAAGAAGAAGTAGATATAGGTCTTGATATTTCCTACAGATGTGCTAGACCGTATTTCATTTTGATGAGCTAGAGAACTGAGCAGGTTGTAGTGTACATATATTGCCAAGGTTATTTTTTTTATTATTTGTTCATATGTCTCTCCCAAAATTATGTTTTTGTCAAGACAGCCAACTACAATGACAGGTGTATTTTGGAAGAAACCATTCTTGAACCTGAAAAGAATGTTCCATGCCATACGTGTTGCAAAACTAGACTTAAATAGGATTTACTGTACCCCAGCCCCAAAATCAAGATGTTACTTCTGACCAGGTGTTTGTAATGACAATCTAACCCAAACTTTAAAATATTTTTAAAGAAATATGCACATAAGTATTTGATTTGGTTTCTAGTGTTGCACTGGAAATACACTGATATCCACTTACAAGTCATGGATTTTCACCATATTACTCCTTCCTATTCACTCCCTTCTATAAACCCAAAAACACATGTGCTGAAACTATACTCCTCAGATACAACAGGAGATCTGAAGACTGTAACAAAATGCACTTTATCTGGATTTAACATTAGAGACTTGGTCCTAAGATGCCTAAAAATGTTTGTGCTGATTAATGACGGGAGACTTTAGATGATAGGTAACTCAATTTCAGGATCAAGATAGACTTAAGTAATTAGGCCCTGGATCTGAATAAAAAGACAGAGGTGAAACCTAATGAAACCACATTGTGACACAAACTGTGGACCTCTCTCTTAAGGGCACACATATCCATAAGCCAATGGGATAGCAATGAGTACTTCATTGACAGATGAAAGGTATGTTATGTAGAATGCTATTAAAGCAGATGAGAATAACAAGAAAGTTGAAGTTTGTGGGAAGTAATGAGTGACATTATGTATGTATGTGATGTAGATACAATGTACAGTACAACTTGCTGTGCTTAAACCTATTTAACTAGCTAGATATACATAACTTTCAGGAGAGGGCAAAAATTTATTGTGCCAAAAAATCCCTCTTTAAACAAAACACACAACACATCCCTGAAGCTCAATACAAATTTTCTTCATTTTCACGCTGCAACATCATGCCTTATGGATGATCTACAGATGACAGAAGGACTGGTGTAACTTTCACTTGTAAGTCTGCAGAAGGAATTTGTGCAGAGGCAAGCTGAGATGACCTTTGCACTGTAAAAAAATCCCACCTGCACTGAAAGGATGCCAGTTCTCTTATACCATCATGGAACCCCACGGTTATAGCTATTCAATGATATACATACGACAGACTGTTCTCACATAAAAAAGAAAAAGTCCTGTACAAATAATGTATTATTTGTATCAGATGTCTTTGAAAAATTAAGTAGTTATATACAGTACTGTGCAAAAGTCTTAAGCAGTCAAAGAAAATTATCTGGGTAGTAAGTGCATATTTGCTGAGAAAAAAAAACACAATTTAACATTATAACACATGAAAATTAAGAGTAACACAATAAAAATGATATTGATTATTATTGATACCCCATTGGATGTCTAGATGAATGCAGCTTTAGTTCCCAAACCTCTCCTCAAGGACATCACAGCCTGTAAATGCTTGTCCTATTCGGGGTGGTGGAGGCTATGGGCACAAGGGAGGGAACAACCCAGGATGGGACACCAACCTAACACAGGGCACACACACACCATTCACTCACACACTATTCACTCATACACCATTCACTCACACACCATTCACTCACACATGCACACCTACAGGCAATCTGGCAACCCCAATTAACCTCAGCCTGTTTTTGGACTGTGGGGGGAAACCAGAGCCCCAGGAGGAAACCCCACAACGACATGGGAAGAACACGCAAACTCCACACATATGGAGTCATGGCTGAGACCCGGACCCGGTCACAGTGGTGTGAGGCGACAGTGCTAACAAGTGCAGCACCATGTCGCCCCTCAGCTATTCCATGTATTTGTTAAGTTTCATCACCAGCTCACGTAATTAATTAATTTATTAGTTTACCAAAAGTCAAAGCACTATTGACTAGCCACACAAGGTGTGCTAGTGGTTGAAAAATACATGGATGTAATGTATGGCTGCTGCAAATAAAAGGTAACCTTAGGAGAGGTTTTAAAATGACTCAGCTGACACACATTGACAGACGTAATATCATAGTTTTACATCAACATGAATATTATTAAACATAATTTTCTTGTATGCAATTTTATGAAAAATATTGACATAAATACATCCATATTTATATATATATACTGTGTGTGTATATATATATATATATATATATACAAATATAAGTTGTATGTAGAACAAAATATAGAAATCTAAGAAAAAAAATACAATATTCCAGCCTGACTAAATGTTTTGGACATGTTTTTTTGCTTATTTGTCCTCACCAGTTTATGTTAAATCCCATTTTTCAACAGTTTACATTTAAAAAACTAGACTGCACAGGAACTGCGCACACCTGGATGTCTTCAACTTTGAGTCATTATGTTTCCCTTTGTTTACCCTTAGAAAATTCCAGTAATAACAGCAATGTAAATGTTCAAGGCCTTACAAAGTGCCTTTATTTTGTATCTACCTACACATTTAACATTAATCCTTTTATACCCCAGCCTAAATTCACCAAATAATTTCATGAATAGGATTTTGGACTATATACTGAATGACGTGCTTTGTGTCATCAGACATTAACCAAAACAACTTCTGTCAGAAAATCTACTAAGATGACAGTAGGTATTCCACTACTATTACTTTATTATAGGGATTAATGTGTAACATACTTTTGAATATAAAAATGACATTTCGAGTAGCATTCTGATGAACATTAGAGCACAGATTTCTTCACCCAAATGAGAATGCACAAGATTAGGAAATTCAAGGAGGATTTACCTTATAATTCCCACTCTATGCCCTTTTCATAGCCATTGTTGCTTTTAGTAACCTGAGACCTAAGTCTGGAGCCATCTTTCACTATGTGTCTTGTGAGTATTGTCATCAGAGGTTTATCTTGTATCATCACACAAACACAAATGAAGTTTGATTCTCAGTATTTGCATTGCACATTTTAATGGAGCTTATATATCCACATGTGCAAAGTCTGCAAAGCCTCCACAGCTACTCCAACAGGCTTGATTTTGATTAGATTTCATTTATTATTTCAAACTTATTTTCCCTGTTCAGATTAACATTTCCCTATAGTCAAATAATTATCCATCCATTGACCATACAAACACATATCTAATCAAGGTCACAGAGGACATAGAGCCCATCCCAGGCAGTACAAGGCTGGGGTACAGATCCATATGGGATGTCACTTTGTTCATATTTTGGATAAATCACACAAGACAGCACACAGAGAGGTTCTTCCAGGATTGGTTGCCCTTATAAGAACCAGTTTTTTAAAATATGGTTTTAAATTGTACTGGCATGTACTTGTAAATATATAAATCGATTTCCCTTTAACTAGTGCAATGGTAAACTATGTTATCTCTTTTGAGTTGGTTGAAAAAATAAGCATTTATCAATATAACTTATTATTGTGAGGTAGGGAGTTTGTGTTCATTGTCTGCAAAAATGATCTGAATATTAAAAAGGGTAGAGTGTTAGCAGAGAACTCATGCATTTCACATGCACAAAATTAGACTGCACACAACAGTTTGTAATGTCTAAACATGGCTTAACACATGAGACCTTACAGTCACCTTTAGCAGAGCTGCTGCATTAACACTTGCCATCTTCACTTTCACTGTCCAGAGGTTGGCTAACTGATTACCTTGACTCCGCTCTGATGCTTTGATATTATGCATTTTAATCAAAAGTCATTAAATAAGGTTAATTTTTGCTCCATCTTTGTATTTCGCTTGCATTTTTATTTAAAATTGATAAATGTTTTGAAGTAGAAAAAAAACTCCTTTATCTTAAACAATACACATCACATTACTACTTTCATATTTACAACATTTATGTATGCACTATACTTTTGCCTTAAAAATGTTTTGCATTACAACATTAGTAGACATAAAAGGAAGTCACACATTTTGCAGTAAGTTTCAGAAATTTCACAGACTGAATGTGTATCAAGAGTTAAAATGGTGATGGAGTGAACAGCATCAGACACAGCACCAGGGTCGTTCATGTTATTGATGGGCGTAGTTTGGAATAACTGAACGCTTTTTCAGGATTGACTCAACAGAGAAAGGCAAAGGCACAGTGGATGAAAGCTTTACTTCCATTCTGTGGGATGTCAGTCCCTTTGTACATCTATCAGTGGCTCTAAAGCTGTGGTTTTCTTCTGCAGGGCTGTCACTGTGATTCTTTGCCATTTCTCCTGAGTGCTTTTTATAGTTTGGTTCAAGATCCAACTTGTCATTGAGCTCCTTTTGGATCAGGGACTGGAAAGAGTTTGACTTTGTGGAGAGGCAAGGTTTTGTGTTGTCATTAATCATCTTGCTTAGAACATTCTCATGCCGGTCGTGGAATGTTGCATTGGGGAATGTCTGCATGGGACAGTTTTTGACTGTGGAAATGGTCGACCACTCCCTGGAGCTTTGAATCAGCCCCCCTTGAGACTGTACCCTTGCTCGCCAAAGTCCACAAGCCCCCTGAGCCATCTGTGAATCTTCAAGTTTTACTGACACTGGATCCCTACCTGGTGAGGAGCTCCTCGGGGTTGACATTGATTCGGGATAGTGTGCATCCTTGGGTTTTACAGTCTCAACAGAAGTGGAATTCACAAGGCACTGTTTGTAGAGCAAACCATCTCCAATATCATTGTGCCCTGGCCACATCTTGAACTGGGGTGGAAGGGGATATTGTTGGTAAGGGGTTGCCATGCTCACATTGGATGAGAGAAGCTCCATGTTCCCAGGTCTCCCATGCTGCAGAGAAAGGTCCAGGCATCGTGGGAGAACATTGCAGATATCACGGGGGAGCAGTTCCACTCGTGGAGATGCGTATTCTGTCCTGTGGGAACTAAAGGCCCCTGCTTGGCTAATGCCACTGAGAAAGAAGGAAGAACTTGGCTTTTGCGTGGACTCCAGCATCTCTCGTTCTTTGTGCTCTCGTTCCATCATGATAGCCTCTAGCTCCTTATCAGCAAAAGCCCTCCTTTTCCTCATACGGTCGCTTAGAAGAGGCAAAAATTGGCTTCCTTCTAAATAAGAGCTTGTTTGAACAGGGTGATATCCTACTACACAAGAAATGTATTAAAATCTCAAAAATCAACATTTCCTGCATTGTTTGTTTACTGAATTAAACTGTCTGTATAAATATTTGCCATTCAGCAAGTTTTAATAGAAGATAATGAACGATATCAGAAAAATAACTTAAAAATCTAAAATATAGGTCTAGACAGTACAACGTAATCTCATACAAGACAGATAGATAGTCGCATACAAACAAGAGACAGACAGACAGACAGATAGATAGAAGTAGCAGTATGCTTGTGAAGAAAAACGACCGTTGATAACTTAAAACAGAAACCAACACAGAACTAAAGAAATCAGAGCAACACCTATCTTACCTTCGAGGATACTTTTGGACAATGTGTTTATTGGCCGAAAATGAAACATTGTCCTGTTTTCGGTCGTCGTTTGTTTTCGTGAAATGCCTTTCTTATCCTAAAGTGATATAATGTGTTACTAATAAATGTAGGACAATTTATTAAAATTAGAGGCCTATAAATGATAGTAATTCCAATAATTAATAATGATTCAATAAATAATAAAGGCAATGCTTTAGAACAGAACAGGATTACCCCACAATTTAAACATGTTCATAACTTCGTGGTAGTCCTATACATAAATATCCAAATGTTATATATATATATATATATATATATATATATATAGATAGAATAATAATAAATACACAGATGTGCTATAAATATTTCTCCTCATATTCATATTATTATATAGCAAATTTAGGCAGTACATCGTAATAACTTAAAGGTTTTGGAGCCGTTAATCCGACGCGGTCGTTGGGATGCAAACCTCTGTGGCCTGCTGCCTCCTGAGCGCTACTTGCGCAGCCATTACGCGCTGTCTCTCCACCACCAAGAAGCAATTAGCACATTGACAGTCTCGCCACCGACAAAATCGTTTGTGGCCTTTCAGTGAAGAGACAACTCCGTGATTTCTGCAACGGGCACATTTCGGGGTGCGACCCAGCTTCTTAGGGTCCCCTGATATATTCTCATCTGTCCTTTCATCATCAATTTTAATTGTTTTGTTGTCCTCTAATTCAGAGAAGTTGAGTTCCGCTTGGTAATTTTCATTTTGTAGGCTCTCCACATCTATTTCTATATCCGTCATGATAACTCAGGTGAAATTCTTAAATAGGCTTTTTCTCAGGTACTCAGACGTGTCCCCGTCTAAAGAGAAAAAAGAAACATTTGAGACACCATATCCTGTAGTATACCGTATACATATGGGAATCAGTATGAATATATTCTTCATATTTAATTTTTAAACATATTTAATACTACGATTTAAAAATCAAACTTACCTAAATGCGTCCAACACGCGATTCCGTACAGTGAAAAATCTACTGTATTTCAAAAGCCTAAATAACTTGAAATATATTTTGAAGGGACATAGTTTAAGTTTAAGTGTTTTGAAATATTGTCGATTAAGCTCAGACTGTGATTTGAACTCTCAACATCTTTTACCATGCATAAACTTCCACTGAAATAATTGTCATTTGATTGCTATCAGCTTTTTTCCCTGTGTAGTGTCATAGCACTTCGTTTTTAAGGCAAACTTAAGCAACTATAGCATGCGTTACGATTGGGCCGCTCGGTACCTTTGCTCCTATTGGATATTCCGGATTTTGGGGTGTTGCTTTTCCCTTATTGAAGAACCTCGACGGGGCACAGCCGGGGTTGCCAACTTTGGTCAGCTGGCTTGAGTGAGATTTTCAATTCGAGACAAATCTGCACAGGTAATAAATAGTCCGTTGGGTTTGCAAACTACCCAACGCTTTTGATGTAGTTCATTTTAGCTTCATAATGGGATAATAGATTTCCTGAGTGCTGGCACCCCTGGGAACAACCAAAACTAAATCGTGAAGAAAGTTAGTTCTTATTAAAGTTCGTAGTGTATTTGCATTTTCATTTGTCTGTGTGTGTGATTTATGTTAAATTCGTGTAAATATTAAAGAACACACCCAAAACTTTGATGTCTGGGAGATAGTCGAAGATATCTTAAGCTTTCAAACTGACATGGGTAATAACCTTTTATGTTCTATGATAACATACGAGATTTTAAGGGATGTTTAATCGACAATAACGAAAGCAATAATGGAAGCTCGTTCTTTGTCAACAAAAGGGAACGACGGGCACCTAAATTCAAATTTCAGTCTTTGGAAATGCAAAAAAGTGCTCAGGGCTTTTCATGAGTATTCAAATTCTATAGACTACAGCAAAGTTTCTTGCCTGAATAATCCATATTTATAGAGGGCAGCATAGCTAAATACAATGCATGCGGGTTAACAATTTGCGCCATGCAAATACTCTGCTTTCAGTTTACGCTGTGGTTTAACACCTCAAGTAATTTAAATGGAATTACAGAAGCGATAGAGATACTTGCCATACCTAAACATCTTATTTTAATAAATTATCAATATAAACACAAGAATATTTGTAGAACGACGTATTATTTGATGTGGTAAACGGGCTATAAAAACCCCAACAAAATAGTGACAGTATATGACATACCCTGTAGGCCTATATTACAACTGTGCCCAATCTAAAAATATATTTCTTTGGTTTATTGTAATAAATAACTTATCTTACTTATAATATTTTATATAACTGTATGTATTTTATATATTTATGTGGTCCCATTCATTTATTTTCCATGTAACAATCTGTTTGCTTATTTATGCATGTAGATCTGGATGGCTAGCATTATGTGTGAAATGCATGCGCATACAGAAACACAAACTATGGTCAAATTAGAGACACCTGACCCTAACCCTAACCCTAACCACACACACATGGGCCGTGACTGGCAATCTTGCCCCAGACCTGGAGGTGTCAGGCTACCATCACCCAGGCTGTCAGAAAAGAGGGCACAGCCCTGGTATCATGGGCGTCGCCGCCATTAAATAATTTCATAATTATTCGTTTGGACACCCCCCCCCCCCCACATTTAACATAAAACATTAGTTCACCGCCAGTGTGTCCTCCCCACATTCAAAATGCTTCTGACGCTCCTGTCTGGTATACGGTATTATACCCAAAGGTATGTACACCATTAATGTAGCCCCAATGGTACAGAAATGTTCCTCAGTGTCCATTTCTGTACCATAAAAGGTACAATTACCTACAGCTATAGGGTATAACTATCAGACCCTTGAGGGTACAACCTCAGTGACAAGTAATTGTACCCTCAAAGGTACGAATTGGTACTTTTTTTCTGACAGTGCCTGTAAATCAAAGGAGTGAAATTATTTGACCTCCTTTAACACAGTAGTGTTCATTATGAAGCCATGATTCACCAGGATAAATGTTCAACAGGTTTATTTTGTTTATGATGAAGGAAGTTCACAGCAGGGTCAAATTGGGTTCATATTAAGTATTTGTTTCCAAAATATTGTTTTCGCAGTTACACACATGGTTTAGTAGGCCTAAGATTTGTTGGTTATACGTTTCATTATATTCTTTCTATTTGTTTATTTGTTGATTATAAAATTATGTGCACTATAAAAATAAATAATCTAATAAAAATAACGTGGATATTGAGCTTTGCAGTATAGTACTGTATGAGGGCAGCAGTGGTATCACCATTGAACCAAGGCCACTGGGCAAGACTTCTAAGTCCTTTTGATAGAATCCACAATATAATGAGTAATTCCTACATATACTGCAGAATTTTCTAAATTGAATTTGCCGTATTAGCCATGTTATAACTCTCGTTCTTCAACACTCTTGTTAACGTAATTTAAGTATGTGTTAAAATATTTTAATAAATACTTTTCAAAGAGACTGAAAATTAATGTCACTTTGTATTAGAACTGATCTGAAGGAACGGTTCGAAATGAAAATAAGTACTGTACCTTGCCAGTAGATGGACGTATTGCTCCATTTTTTGTCATTGTTACCGTAATATATCTAATATATATATCTGTTTACCGTAATATACTAAAGCCATGAAATTTATACACCAAATACATTTTGACTGCATATTGATTTTTTTCATGCGATTATGTAAAGGATTTTATTCAAAAGACATTTTTTCACTATATTCAGTACAAAAATCACCATTTTGGTGTATATAAAAGATACAATGCATAAAATGTGTAGTATCGCGACTGTATCAAGGTGCAGGTAACGTCTATGTTGGCTAGGTTTGATGGCTGTTATGTGCACATTTTACCAGACTAAACATTCATTTTTCAAAACAGGGTGATCTTGATTCTAATGCCTCCTTTCCAAATACTGTATTTCTAGGGTCATTAACAAAAGAGGATAACAGTATGCCGTATTATTTCAGGTTATTACCGACGTGGGATACCTGAAGTAGAATGATACCAGGAATTTCAGTGGCCGAGAAAAACCAAACCACTTTGCTATCTGTCATTATTATCGTCATACAGCCGATGTCTTATATTGACGCCTAGTGCACTCCTAAGATTAATTTATTGCGTAACTTAGTAAGAGTAACTTTGTGCGTAAATAAAATGTAGTGCATCATAAATTCATGTGATAAAACACATTTGAATATTTCCCGAAAGCTGTATGGCTTACCAGCTACATATTTTTTCTTACGGTATTTGCTTTTTAGCAATATTTTTGAGCGTTCACATTTTTAAGCAAGGAAAAATGATTTATTAATCCTGTTTAATTGCCATTATGACATTGTTCTTTCTGTTGTATTTTTGTGTATATGAAACATTTTGATCAAAATGCACAAAAATTGAATGTGAAGTATTTACCTGAATGGTGGAATGGTGTTAACGTACCTTGAAGTTTTTCTTTTTTCTATTTTTTACGAAAATAAATATAATACTATACACATGAAAGAACACTACATATTTCTTTGGTTTTTATATAATTAATTATATTGATAAATACCTTCTAGGGAATTTGGTGCTTCAAATTAAATGCAAAAAGGCATAAATTAATTAGTGAAAAAGCAATGGGATCCAGCAAATTCACAGTAAGTCATTTTACAAATGCATTTACATTACATTTAGCAGATATTTTTGTCCAAAGTGAAATGCAAGTGAGGTATCATTAATTGTTTTTACAGTATTAAGTGTTTGCAGTTCTTTTAATCCATCCCAAACCACTCAGGTCAGTCAGGGTTGTAAAGCACTTCTTTTCAGTAGTGTTAATGTCTTGTATAATGATCAAGCACCAATATGTAACAATGTCTTAGAAATCTTTGCAAAGGTATTGATAGGATAGCTATTACATTCTAAATCTGCATTTCTTGTTAGTTCCATTATTTGTTTTTGCTTTATTTAATTCTTTAGTTTTAATTAATCTGTCTCATATCCTGTATAAACAGAAAGAATGACACAAAATACATCACATGGGTTTATTTCGTTTACACTCAACATGCTACATAATTTGGTCATTTCTAATTGTAGGGCATATCCATTGTAGATTTCATGCAAACTTGTCATACATATCAATATTAACGGACAAAATGGGCTTTATACACGTTTTAATTATTTCTGCAACTCATTTTCTTCGAAAGTTCTAGAAGTGCCAGGTGCCATAGGGCTACTTACTACTTAAGAGTATTTCAAGCAAAAATCAGCACGTGACATTTCAATGAAGTTTTTTCCATTATTTATTTGTTTCGATTTGTCTGAGCTATTCAGGTCAGGCTGAGGAATTTAAAATTCTAGAGTCTGATGAGTCGGATCTCTCATCATAGTCATCCTCTGCGTAGACAGTCTGTTTGGGTACCATGGTGCATCCATCCTCCTGTATTGTAATCCTGTGATCATCAGAGGGACGGGAATGAAGGACAGAGGAGCTGAAGATGCTGCTGGACGCACTGGAGAAGGGAGACACATACTGGGACCTGAGCTGATATTGCTGCTGCAGAGTCATGGTATTCCACAGAGTCACATCACTAGGCACAAACGGGTTAGTCTGGCCCCTGGATATGGAATTCCTCAGCATTAGGGGGTAGCGAGGCCCCTGGGAAAAGGGATGCTGCAGAGGTACAGCTAAGGGACTGGAGACAACATTGGTGGTCTCAGAGGGAAACCTCAAAGAATCAGGAACTCTGAAAGCAGATCCCACTGACCATTTAGATGAGGATACAGGATAGGACCCCAAGGTGTGTTCAAACAGGTGCCTGTTAGATGGTAAGTTAAGGTTGTCAGTGCCTTCAGTGGGTGCTCTATCTACTCTGGGGGTCGATCTACTGGACAGAAGTACCTCAATGGCTCCTACCAGATCCCCACCACAACCTTTAAGGATCAACTCAAGAACTGCTGGTTTGTGACTGGGGAAGATTTTTCTTAGCACCTCTAAGGGAGGACGATTAGCCTTGAGATTTAAAGGGAGGGATACAGACCCTGAGAGACCCTCGATGACTAAGCTCTCCTCTTTGTGGAATTTGGCACTGTCAGATTTGGTCTCAGTGTCGTTGCTGCTCTCTTGAAGATTGTAGTGGCTTTCCTTTGATGCAGTGGAGACATCCGTAGAATCCAGATTGTAGCATAAACTGGACTTTGACATCTCAGGGGAACTTGAGCGGTCGTGCTCCTTGTCACTATTGCTGCCATGGTCTGTTTCTGAGTGCTCACCTGAATGATCTTCATTAGGGTCTAAAAGGAAAAGTTTCAATAAATAATCAATAAATAGTTTGATGTTTTCAGCCAGTCTGAGGAACATTGTGTGGAACTGTAATGATCCATTGACACATTTCAATTATTAAAACTGAGAGCTGAAACCTAATAACCATAGCAACACAAAAATATAGTGTCTGGTTATTGTTATTATTATTTTTATTTAGCAGAAACCTTTTATGCAATGCAACTTTTAATCTAGTATAAAAAAGAAACTGTACTTGGAATTGACACAGGAATTTCCAAATTAAAAGTAAGTTTTCCTTGCTCTAAGCTATCTGCAGAAACAAATGAAGGCCAAGTATAAAATTGTATTAAATTGGCACAATATCCGTTATTTCACAATAACCTATTAAAAAGTAAATATGCCTTGTAAGGATGATCCATAATACGTCTACATACAATTGATTTCCAACCAGTGCTCTTAAGAGTTTATTGTTCATCAAAGTCTTCAAATTAAGAAAACGCAAACTCTCCAGTTTTTAAGGCTCGTTTATGGGTGTATTTTCCTCGCTTTGGTAATTGCTACCTCGCTAGAAACAAATTACCTGAATTTGACTTCGTCCTAAGTTGTCGTGTTTAAAATCGATCATCCCACTGTGTCACTGAATGTAATGTTTTCTAAAACGACAAAACTCATTTCCAATGCTACCGTTCTCAAACCACCGCAGGTTTATCGTTTAAATGTGTCAAAGTACTAGTTTCATAAGATGAACACAATCTTCCGTTACAAGACTAATAAAAAGTTTGTCATAAGATAAAAAAGTAGAACGATCGAGAAGTGGAAAAAGTGGTAGTCGAACTTGATATCAGTCAAAATAAAGGCATTTTATTACATTTATAGAAAGGTCTTGATAAACATGGGATGGTACTTCCACTATAAACGAAATATAATTAAAACAGCAAATTACAGTACGATTTAAACCGGGTTTTTATATTGGAGTACAAAAGTGAATGAAAAATTTTTAATATATTTTTATTTCAATATTTAGGCCTACTTTGAATGTTAGGGGTCAAACGATTTTAACTATTTTTAGTTGATATGTTTGTTACCTGCTTGCCTATATGTTGTCCTTCAAAAATATATTCAGTAAATAAGCAGCATTTGTGTACATCTTGTCTGTTAATTTTTATTATTAAACAGATTTCATTTTAAAAGACTCCTCTTTAGAGCAGCCACATCGGGATTTGTACCTATAAAAACAAGTTTTATGCCTTAACTTGGGTATTATTATGTATATCAATATATACTATTTGAAAAATAATAAAAATAATAATTATGTGAATATTATTAAATTATTTCTATGTTGTCAAATATTAGAATTGGCAATATAGTGTAGCTGTTAGTAATTAGGCAGAATAATTCACGACAATTACTTAAATATTTGGGAAAAAATCGAAAACATCACTGCATCTTACCTGCCGTAGACTGTGTGCTACAAGACTGGTCTGATACCCACTTCACGTCCATTCCTCCAATGCGCGGCGGTGGCCCTTCGCTGCCTTCGTCCGTCCCAGACACCGAAAGTCCAGGTAAAGTTCTTAGCGTTTCCGGAATGAGACTTTCTAAACTTTCATTTGCTTGCTGCCTTCTAAGAGCAACCTGGGCAGCCATCACTCGCTGTCTTTCAATAATCAGAATGCATTTTTCACAAGTACAGTCTTTAAAACGACAGTATCGCTTATGTCCCTTCAGCCACGACAGCACCCCGTGGTTCCTACATCGAGCGCACTTGGGCGTCCTTTGAATAGGTGCTCTTGGATGAGGGACTGGACCTCCCATATACAGATACGGTGATCCGTAGCCATTCATTTGTCTCTGACTTTTGTTAGAAATTCTGATCCAGGACGACGCAATATTGACTGCTGTAGGAGATCAAGCCTTGTGCCTCTCTCCGAGCATAAAGCAGCCTGTAAAAAAAAGTTTGATCGGTTTTCTAGTGATACCGCAGAACGTCAGACGTTATAACAAGCGTTAATAGACCCGAGTTACTAAACATCTCACTTTCCAGAGTGTCATTCGCAGACGAGATCACAGTGATATACCAAGGATTGCTCCTCCTCTCTTCCTTTATGGCGAATGATTATGAATCCATTAAAGGGAGTGTTTGAAACAGCCGTTGTTTATGCTGAAGAATCCAACCCCAATCCACAGCAGTTGTCATGTGCATTGTAACTGGTTATCGCAATTGCTACGGTCTGTTAGGCGTCAAAGCACACCTACCTGGTGTATATTACCGAGATTTATAGACTCTCAGCATTCTTTTCAATACATTCTGAAGAGTCACAGAAACCGCAGCTCATATAGGCTTAGATAACAATATTCACGAAGAAAGTTTGAAATAGGTTTTTTCATTCATTCATTCATTCATTCATCATTCATTCATTCATTCATTCATTCATTCTTTTTAGATTTTATTGTTGTCGCCCAGGGTCTAAGCTTAAAATGTTTTATGTCAAAAACAATGCCTTGATTATATTGTTATATAACATATTATTTATTAAATTTACAGATTTCAAGTTAAAATTTTAATTTTAAGCGGTACATTGCAGCATATTATTCCTTAAGCTCGACTGGGGTGTTATAGGCCTCATAACTGGCTGGTCTTTGACAGCCTTTCAAGCTTCCAGGCCTCCTAATACTCGAATTAAAGGATCCTGTTGAATAAATGAACGTCTACGAAGGGCTGAGTAAGAGTTAATCAGTGTACGTTTTGTAAATTTAATCGCTGTGATTTATAACGCCGACCACTTATTAATCTGGAATTTAGAAACATTTCGCTGTAATAACCTAATAAGGGTAGTTATTGAAAAATTCGAATATGAATTTAAAAACCGCATACGATGTAACATTTTGTTTTACCCTGTTAGCTGCAAATTCTACAGTATGATGTGAACATTTGAAATCAGATGTGAAGAACTATTAATCAACAGTAATTATGTGAAATAAATGTAAATTAATTTTGTTGTTAACTAACCGTCTCCAATATTTAATCTAATTATACTTATAAGTAAGTGATATCTTTTAAAACATATTTATATATGGAATTATTTTTACCTCAGCTGTCTATAACAGAAATTGCGATTTAATTTTCCATAGGCCTACGGTTATATACATTACCGATATAGGTTTGTAATATTATGGTGGGCTAAATGGTAGCTGGCCTTTGGATCTTTCATTGTTTGACAACATGTATGATGAAAAAAGGAAAAAGGTGTTTGTTTGATGCTGAAATGTCCTTAACCCTCACCATATTAAAACACTACAACTAAACTGCAAGTCCCATTTCGCTCATTAAAAAGGTTTATTCAAGCAAATAATGGGATCCTAGCATAACGCCTTTAAGAATAGGAACCATAATGGTAAACTTCACCACATGAACTCCGTTTCCAGGGCTATTAATCTTTTAATTGGAAAATAGCACAGGAATATTTAACGTGACTATAATGTGCTCGAATTTTGCACATGGCGAGTAAATTTGCAGGTGGGAGTGTGAGATTGCAGGGGACATGTAGGGACCAATTCTGCATAATAAATGTTTATGCTTCATATCACCATTATTAGATGGGGTCCTTTTTCCTATAGGCAACTTTAGAACGGCAGCTGGCTATATTGTATAACAGTGTTTGGTTTGGTTATCCCTAAAATACAGTTTTTGTTAAAAAGAGGGCTATAATGACGCTGTTCTTCTCTTATTGCTATTTTCACAGATGTGTATGACGCTGGTGAGTAACAGTCAGTGATTGACTTTTTTCGGTTTATATGCAAATCTTAATATTTTGAGCATATCTTAGTTAGGCCTATTTAATATAAACCATTTTTATAGAAACGGATTCAAAATGTTATACTGGAATTGAAATTTTCTTGAAAAGGAAAATAAGGTAAGACTTTATTGGGAATAGTCCGCCTACAGAGTATTTGTAACATTTCAACAACTTAGCTGAGATTTAACAGCAATTCAGCTGTTTCGCTGTCTGTAGATGTTTAGAATACACCGCATAGAGAATATATATAAGGATTTATGAACATACCTACATATTCTTATAATACTTTAATTGGATTTGACTACTCACTCAATCGATGTTATATTAATTGTTGAATTTCAATGTGTTTCAAATACTCTATACCTTCTGTATACAGACTATCCAAATAAAGTGTTACCGAAAATAATATATAAAGCATGCATAAGTACATAATATACATGTAAGTATATATAGGCCTAAAGTTCTACATATAACCGATAGGTATAAGATATTTTTCACTGACATATAATGAGCCAGGCAGCCAGCCAGTTACCTCGTTGTTTAGTTGAACTGAGAAAATCTGATTTGCGGATTGGGGTTTAACCATAATCATTTTATCTAAATAAATATGTGGAATATCACAGAACAAACAAATTGATGAACAAACAATTAAGCTGCAAGTATACTGCAGTTAATTTATTCATGACGCCTATTTAATAAACACTGCCAGTATGTTTTTCAGTGCATTGTATCAATATTTCATTTCTTGTTAAAGTTGTGTGGAAAAACTATAGGCCTAATATTATTTTGTAACTATATTGTTGTATGATAAAGAATACATTAGTAAGCTTAAGGGTAATGCTCGAAGAAAAAGAAAAAAAAATGTTTGAGACAGTGGTGGGCAGTTAAATTAAAGTGGGTGTTACCGGTGTGTTTCAAGAAAGTGAATTATTGCTGGACATCTGCCCTGTGAAATTTCCTTTTGCTCCTTAATTGATGTAACAGAAAGCTGTGATAAGCTACACACATGACAGCCCCACATTCTCAGCACAAACCGAAGCACCGCGGTGCATATTCGAACCCATATGTCCCTTCAGCCATAGGGTTAATCGTCTAACATTTTTTGAGGTGATGTTTTGTTTTTGAAATTCCATGCATCCTACCAAGGCTTTATTGGACAAAATACAGAAAAATATACAAATAAAGGCATTTTTATTCTAATAAAATAAACCTCAGACACAATTAATTTAAAGAAATGTTCATTCAGACCGGTGCTTAGTTCCAAAATGAGAAAAATCAGATGAACGGTCCAGGATAACTCGTATAGTCAAAATAACTCTGCTCGTTCGTTAAAACATAGGAAAAAAAACTACCCAACAGTCTTCACTAACCTTTTTAACATTAATTTAACACGCATTCGATATAAAAATCAAGAACACGACCAAAGGAGCATCTAAGTATTTAATTCGATTAAAACGAACAACCAAACAAATAAAAAAAAAAAAAATCATAATTAAATTATGTTAACGAAGCCTGACGTGAGTGGATTGCCAGACCTGTACAATCGACTAGTAGGCAGGATGGTGACATTTTATACATTTATATAAGCCTATAAATAGACCACAATAGGGACCTATGTACCAGCGACTGGCACCGCCCTGTCAGAGGGGCGGCGGGCCTATGAAATGGACTGGTCTAACTAGTGTTAGACGCTGGGTGCAGTAAATGATAACGAGTTTCGCATGGAAAAACGTTAATTTCTATGAAGCCCGCACCCACAAAAAGTGATGATAGAGAACGCTACAAATTAAGAGCTTAATTTTGCATTAGCCGAAGAATATATTGCAAAACACTTAAATAAAAAATAACTAAACGTTTCTAATTTGGATTCAAGGAGAGAGAAAGTAAGCAAAATAACAGTAAAATATTCACAACCTTAACCACATTAACGTTAAATAACATTCCAAAACAATTATATATAGGAAGAGTTTGGCTTTTTAACCGATACGACCATCAAAAAGTTTAAGGCCATGACAAACGAAACACCCGCAGGGCTGGTGGGTATATACTGACACCTTATTGTAAAATTTGAATAAATTCATAAATCCTTTTCAGATTTAAATTAAAACTGCATAAATATAATGCAATTTATGGAATAATGGTTCGGATTGCTGTCCTAGTAAACAATTCAAATTAGCAATGTCTCCTTTCACCTTAAAACTATTTTGGGCTCTGGGTGTTTATGGGGATGTAAAATAAACCCCATTAAGATACTAACGGTGATTCCTATTTTCATTTGTCGAGATCACTTTAATATATACAGACTGCGCAGTAATAATATGCTGGCCGTGAACAGCACCTGCTACGCATTAAAACGTGTACAAGCTCTGAAGGCAGCAGCAATCACACCAGCCCATCCAGAACAAACACCGCGAAATTTGTAAAAGTTTGTAAAACTTTCATTTATTTTCAGTTAACACAATGCAGCAAGAAGGTCAAACTAAAGTAGAAAAAAACGTTTTTCTGAGCTTCACTGACCACAATTAAAATTGAAACAAACTTAAGGTGAAACGTTATTCAAGGTCGCCGCATAGGGAAGCACAGCAATATAGGGACTGATTTATTATAAGCAATCATCCACTATAGTTTCTATAGGCCTATCGTTTTGTGATAAAAAAAATTAAGTGTATTAAACACATAAACGTTTACAGAATTGTACGGCCATTTTAAGAATTTGATGTTGGCCTTAATGCGTTTTCCGGTTATTAACATTTAAAGGTCTATTTGATCTATAGTGAGCTCTACTCAGAACAAAATAGTGTTTAATGTACAACCCTATAGAATGAAAAGACGGTCACCATCAAACTCGCACTGTCAACAGTGCTTATATTTACCATTATGTCAGCAAGCTTTCGGGGTGCTGTCTATGGGATGGATTCGGCTTTATCTGCAGTGCACGAAGCATGATTCATTGTCCAGCAGGTGAAAAGAGAAAACAAATCTAGTGACACTATATCGTGAACTTATACATAGGCTGGGCGAAACAACAGAAGAATCCAGCACTTCAGAGGAAGTACGTGACAACTATAATAAAACTGTCTTCCTTAAATAAACATAAAGCCACACGCGATAAAACTCAATCTTCCGTAAAATCAAATTAAGTCATTATCTGACTGATTGTATCTTTAATTGAAAACAGAAGTGACAGTAAATTTCTGTGATATATCAGGATCAATCAATATTGCCCTACAATCCAGTCTCAAGAAATGATTTATAATGTCAAACCTATATAGGTAACCACATTATTCTCTCTAAAACCACTGGTGGATGAAATTAAGAGTAAGTGGATTTAATAAAAAACAAGATGGTAAGGTTATTGATTACAACAGATGGGCCTAAAACAAATTGATGTTTTAAAAGCACACAGCAAAGAGAATACAAGTTGTTTTCTTCTCCAGTTCATAAAAACATCCCAAAACAAACTGAAATACATTTTTATTTTGACTCTGTAGTTACAAAACACAGTTGAACATTAAACACTGCTTTATTTAAAACCATTGAAAAAAGCCTTCTAAGATACTGAAAATAGATGTATGTATTTTGTTAATTACCTGTGGTTTATGTAACCAAAGCACACAAGAGCACACAACTGCATTATAAATGTCCATAAAAACAGGCCCATTCACAACAAAAACGTAAGTATGCATGTGATTATTTATATAAGACTAAACCGAGTGAAGTTGCTACTCATGTTATCACTGAACTGTATACTATCAGGGGGTGTCCTTCAATGAGAATGCAAGCATGATATTTTATGACAAGGTGTTAGCAAGCATCTTAAAACTATACTGCCAGAATGTAGCCCACCTTTTCACAAGTGAGGTGACCCTACTAAATCTGGCATGGAGAGCAAAGAAATCCTTCTAAAATACAACTTACTTAGGATATATAGCTAATTACTTACTAGTCTATATTTTCCAACATTGTTCATAATAAGAAGCCAGCATATTAATTTTATCAGACAAGTCAGAAAAATTAGACCAGATTGAAGCAAAGCAGTGTATTTATACACTAAAAATAGTAAAACTGCCTTTGGCAACAATTTACAGGTTTAGAAAATAAACTATGTAATCAAAGGTTCAAGATAAAATGAACATCTTACCAATGCACTTTTGAAAAGTATTAAGAATTCTGATCCATGAGGAAAACAGTAAATGCGTGAACATGAACTTCAACACAAAAAAAACAGAAAATGCCTTTGTTAATAAAATTCAGTTTGAGTGATGCAGGTGTAAACAAACCTCAGCAGGGTATGCAGTGTGTCACATATAAAACAAAACACTGCTTGTGCCAATAGTACTGAAAGTCTGAATACATTTCAATTGGCATTGACAGCTGATGATTCTCTTGACTGCTGTACATGCTTTGGAAAAAAAACTTTTTTAGGCAACATTTACAAAAATGTTACAAATAAGTGCTCCCTGAATTGACCTAGTTAGTATGTCAATGAAATTAAATGTTTTAGAAAGAACCATTATCAGCAGTGGTATTTTAAACTACAACTTGTAACTTTAATACAGCTGACTCAAAATACTCATATTCTGTTCCTTCCCAAGCATAAAAAAGGTTTCATTAGATTAAGGAAATAGAAACAATAGTGTAACAATGTAACAAAAAACTGAGAAACGCCCTAAGGTAAGTGCTATACTCAGGTACTGACAGTAGTATTTTTGATCAGAAATAATTAGACTCCAGCACTTCAGTCCTTCCCTTGGCGCTTCATTCACCAGTCCCCTCAATGACCGAGTCCACAGCGAAGGCTCCTGACTCAGAACTACTGTTGCACTCCTGCTTGGCCTCAGAAGTCACCAGGGAATTGATCGACAGGTAAGCTGGGCCAGAGTCATTGCCATGGGGAAACACTGCAGTAACACAGGACATCAACACAGCCACATTCAACACATGCTGGATCTAAGCACTTCTGCAGGTAATGATGGCTCACAAGGATAACTCATGCAACTTTGATACCACAACATCTCCTAGCTCTCAAACTGATGATAAAAAACCAAGAACAATGTGTATGCAAAGCCTACTTGTATTTTTATAACCAATATCAGAACCAATGTGGTTAAGAAGAAGGGGAATAAGAGACAAGCATCAAATTTTGTAAATACTGACAAATTACAGACAAACACAAACACAGACACACACTCACTCCTAACTTAACAACCTACCTGTTTACCCACTGCCTGGACTTATGACCAGCTCTCTGACCTGTCGGTATTGTATGCTGTACTTTGGTTGTGAAAATTGTTTGCAGCAATTGACCTTTATTTTGATATCCCACATCAGTTTACACTGACTTTATTTCGATACGTTGCCTTTACTTTGATGCATATGCTTTGTATTGTGGGACAGGGAACCTCCAGTACCATGCAAAGCATGAACAAGCACAATGTTAAAGTTTCCCTGTGTCTTATACTTTTCTTATGTCTTTGAAAGCAAAGTATTTGCTAATGTGCAAATGGATGCTTTATTTATAATGACATTGACGATTAAAAGTAGCAGCTTGTTGTAACTTTGCTATGTTAGATAAAAGATTTCCTAAGTCTGTTCTGTGTTTTGTTTATTACAGTTTCACTCATAGATTTTCAACTGTTACATACTGAGAAAACACATCGTGGAAACAGTACACTGTTTATTACAGAGTACAGTACACTACATTAGAAACATTTATAAATATACTAAAGATGTTATAAATGGTGCAAATGGGACATTAAAACAATATATAAAGATGGCTGACACAAACCCACTACCAGTATAATATGCCTGAAATATCAGTAAGGGGTGGCTCCTCGCTTATCAACCAATTCACTTAACGACCTAGTCATAGGAACGGAACTCGGTCGTTAAGTGAGGAATGTGTGTATGTATGGATGTGCATGTATGTATGCATACAAATAACATTTAAATCTGGGCATCAAGAAAAAGCATAATATTTAGACATAAATTTAAAAAAAAAGTTTAAATATACATATAAATAAAAATTAAGTCTAGTAACCATGGAAATACAAAACCCATCCACTGATCCATTCAATTTCTTTAACCATTTATCCAATACAAGGTGGCAGTGAGCCTGGAGCCAATCTCGGACAGCACAGGACATGAAGCAGGCGACACGGGATGCCAACATGTGCAAAACAATATAATGGAAATGCTGAACTTTACAAATAAACATAAAAATGCATAGACTCCATTTGTGGTCTTAACAGAATCAATGAATGTTTGCGTAAGTTATTAACATTGTTATCAGCAGAAACTGGCAAAATAACCACATTAGCCTAAATCAAACCAGTATAAAATTAATTCCAGTATCTTGGCTTCCTCTGTAAAATCCTGCCCCCCAATGACGGCACCAACCTCATCTGCGATAAAAAGGCAATATACATGCAATGCCAGGACAGTCTTTCACATGCAAACGTTGGGAGTTGTTTACTATGTTCACAAAGATTATTTTGTTATCTTTTAAACAAGCCATAAATTGGCTTGCTGCTGTTTTGTTGTTGTAACAGTCACCTAAGGCAGGGAAAGCTAGATGGACCTAACAGCAATTACAAAGCTGCTCAAAGCTGTTTGAGCACCATGAACGCCATCACTGCGTCTGCTCTGCATAAGTAAGAATACTTCATCTTGGCGGGAAAACTCCACTTCATAAGTTTTGCTGCTTATGGCTTTTAAGTTGCTCAGGGGATATATACATACCTATATTTAATTTAAACCTAATTTTGGAGGGACTATGTACCTCTATCTAAAAAGGAAAAAGTACCAAGAAAAAGATAACAGAATTTAATTTATATACAGTATCAATCAAAAGTCAGGAAACACCAACTTATAATGCATTTGTCTCTATTTTAGCCATGTTATTCACCAGATAATTTAAAGGCCTGGAGGAAATGAACATAAAATCATTTTCAGCAAGTGTGTCCAGACTTTTGACTAGCACTGTACAGTTAACCCTTCCACCTCACGGGGGCATTTATGAGACACTAAACTTTCTGTGTGCTGTCTGCTGGCCTTCACTTGTCGTCTACAGCATTTGCAAAACTCCCAAAAAAATCCCACAAAATTTCTTATTTCTTACCCCAAAATATATTAAAACAGCAATGGGGACTGTATATGCAATATGAGGGTGACATAAACAGTTTTATAGTATATCCTTGAAAACCAAGCATTCATTTGCGATGTTAAATGTTTAGAAGAGTTCTGAATGCAAAAACTGAATGAGGAAATAACACCCCATGGATAGTATTCTCAATCCTTAGCAAAAGATTTATAGTTTTTAAATCAGATTATCAAACAAAGCAAAAATGCTTAACACAACACCCCCCCCCCCCCAACAAAGGCTGATCAACTGTAGGATCTTCTATCTTGGATTTACATTTTTGTAAACAAAACCATATACTAGCAATTATCTACCAAACACAAAAACTTAAAATAACTCTCGTAATTTACATTAAAACGTTACAAATCTCCATGTATTACATTTTATCTCAGTATTTTATCTGTCATTTTATTTACAGATCATCAGATAATGTTATTTAAGTGACTCCTACAAGAAAATATTTTCAACATATCGACTGCCATATGAAGAAACATATGAATATTCACATTAAACAAGCACCACACTTTTTCCACCAGAAATGTCCACAGACGGTATTTGCTTCAGTATTCACTATTTCTCCTCAAAGTACTTTTTGGAGCAAGGTGGGCTGCGTGCATCAGGGCAGCTCAGTGTTTTGTTGCCTGGGATTTTTAATTCCAATCAGGGTAACCCAGGGCAAACAGGTTAGACAAAGTCAGCTGGATGTAATGCCAGTTCAGAGCAGGGTGTACACACACACACACACACAAATTTTTAAAATAATATCTTTGTGGGGACTCTCCATTCATTTCTATGGGGAAAACTCGAATCCCAACTTGAAGACCTTAACCCCTACCCTGCCCTAACCTTAACCTAACCTTAAAAAATGGTCCCCACAACGTCAAAATAACAGGCTTGTATTACACTGTGGGGGACATTTGGCTTCCACAATGTAATATAAACATAATCCACAGACACACACAGACACACACACAAAATGAAAGTGAACAGGCAAATGCCCAACGCTGAATTTGTGTGGCAAAAGTAATACCTGTAACACCCTAATTTTAATACATTTTAATGAAATTTCAAACATGGATAATCAGATCCCAAATAATTAATTGGCTGAACTATTTGACATGGGAAATTGTTGCATTTCTTTCTATATTTAATACAGATAACTATCTGAAGGCATATGGTCAAATGAACAGTTGATTATTTTTGTCTCAAATGGTTTACATGAACACGAGATACATAAAGAGCTAACCCCTGCTAGTCACCTGTCCCCCTTGGCGTCTACTATTGATGCAATTAGGAAGCAACAGATTTAAGTCACTTACCTCCCCATTAATTTCCTGATTGGTTTCCGCCTCAGGATTCAGCCAGCTTGCAGTTTGTCACTGCTTCAAAATGGGAGCAATCGTTAAAACTAATGCTTGTGCAACTAAATGCGTGATCATTCTACCATACTCCTTGTACGGCAATAACCTCTAGGCTTTCAAGTAAGCTGCTGCTTGTTAATTTGCGCTGTACTCATCATGCCGGAATCATGGATGCAATTAATGGGGTGAACAGAAAGACATGTACATGTGAAGAGTTTTCTCTAGATTTAGAGAACACTGCACTGCAAACTGAGTAGAACACATCACCCTTTGTTGTTCACAGTCTTATTATATGCTGCAATATCAATGGATGAAATGAGTTGTGCTCCTCTGTTTTCTTGACTGTTGAAGTCAAGAATACTGTCAATTCAACAAATTAAAATTGATGCAGACATTGAGAGTCAAAATATGTCAAATGTATATAAGTTAGGCAACATCAGATGTTAAGATTGTAACAGTCTCTAATTTAGTCATTTCTGTATTATGGTTCTCAAAAGCACTAATAAATGCAATAGAGAAGTGCACTTTGCCATAAACGGCCAGTGCCACATCGATTTATGTTTCATGTATTCGCAAAATAAACCTGAAAAAAACCTAATTTATGTTTCACATAAAGTATTACACACATAATATACACAAGCTCACCATGCACATAAATGTAAATGGAACAGGATACTCTTCTGTAAAATTAAATTGAAGAATATTGAAAGAAAAAATAACAGATCAAAAATTTGAACAATCTTCGCAAATTAAACTTAAAGGGTAAAGTCAATGACACACACAAAAAAACAGATTTAACAGATAAAAGCAGACCCCTCTATGGCTTTTTATGACTGTTTGCACTGGCATTAATTTTCACACAGTATATTTTAAAGAAAGCAATTGTTTACGAGTTGGTGGTTCACCAGCCACTTTAACTGAGATATACTAAAATATCTCTAAATGTAAAACTAAGTATTTTATTGAAAAGCACTACTCTTTACAAACAGCAATATGTGCAATGCAATGAACTAGCAGTGGTCTGTTTTGTACTGAATACCATACCACAATCTGGGGAGGGGGGGTCAGAGGGCAAAAGGCGGAGGGGGAGTTTCTGTCATGAGCTCCCGTAGGCTGGCCGACTGGAGACAGCTCCTGAGAGCACAGAGGTTCACCTAAACAATGGCCTGATGATCATTAGGGCAGTGGAGAAGCTTAATGATGTGGAAAACTGTCAAACAGCAGGGGATGGTCCTTCAAACAGACACAGATGCTTCACAGTCAATACTGCTGGAAGTAAGTGATGCCCCCTCAGTATTACAAGGGCTTAACACAGTTAGAGTTACACATCCCTCCAAGTAGGATGGAAGTCCATGCAAAAGGATCAAGTCGTCCCCAAGACCAACAAAGTAACAAAAGAGTAGCCTAACCCCTATCATTTTAACTGAGCGGACTTCTGCACTATACCGTGTCTGCATCTGTTTCAACAAGATTTTGTCCTCCTGCAGGGGTGGGTTGCTTAAATTCCCATTATCACTCCTTTAAGAAATGTACCCGCTGGTGTGTGATCACTGACAGAGGTAATTGCGGTGGGGTCAGAGGCTAATTAAAACATAATGACCTCTAACCCGGCACTGTTAACTAATCTGTCCTGAATGAATATGTCATTGGGAAGTGTCGCATGCCACTGTTAAATCACTATATCTGGTAATAATCCCATCAACCCTCGATGCTCACTGAACCCTAGATGATCACTGCTCAAGGTTTAGGTCTTCCATCTGATCTGTCGAAACATCCTAGAGATTAACTGGCAATCGATGAGTGGAGGGAATTAGTTACGCTAAGGAATAACAAGCGTAAACAAGCCACACGTACCAATTCAGGAGTTTAGTGATGCTGCAATTTTTTTCTCCAAAAAAAAAAAAAAAACAATTAACAACTGCAGAGAAATCACAAATATTACGGAGCTAGATGGAGCTTGTACCTCACAGCAAATGAAGCCATGTGACTTTTATCATTTGAAGAAGGGGACATAAAACAAAGCCCATTCACTGTCTGTTTGCTCTTTCTATAGCCTAAGGCAACTGCTAATGGAGATGCTGTACATCACATTAAATAAGTACAAGAGTGTGTAGTAGGCAATTAAAGCCATGTTTTAGCAATCCATAGGGTGCTTATTGTTAGTCATGGGGATTGTGAGAGGTCGACCTGGACGTGTTTGCCTGAGGCTGAACAGACATTCTAAGTATTCTGAGACATTAAACAACAATTAGTCTTTGTGGATGAGGCCAAGTAGCAGAAAAGATGGTCTATTCCCCATACTAAGGACATATTATAGCGTTAAATCAAAGATACATCAATGCTCCTCATTTTACAACTTACGATATTTGAACTTTTATGTGATTGCGATTCAGTAGTAATCAAAATTCCCGTTCCCGGGCTAGTGGTATGCCATATGATTCTTCCTAATGATGCTGGGCAATGGCAGCATCCACTCAGCCACGCTTCCAGTCTTTCAGGCAATCGTCAGCATTAACATCTCATAAAGAGATGAGAAATGGTGTTTTTTTATGTGTATATCAAAATATTAGAATTTGGTGACAGAAGTTATTTATTGATCATATCATATTCATATTTAACTTGTGATATTTTCAACTTATGATGGGTTCTTTGGAACGTATAACCAGTAGAGGAGTATCTGTATATGGAACATAGCTAAAGATAACAGCAAAATTATCAAAAATAATCATAAGGCAATTCCACGATAAATTCCCTCACTGTTGATATACCAGGCTATCACAGAACAAAGTTAACCGGGGGAACGCCATACGGTCCCATTTCAGGAAAAAAAACTTTCTCCCAACAAAGGAAGCAAAACTAACAATGGGCAAATTCTGCTGCTCGTATAACACTGAAATTTCTACATAACTCAACAAGGGCACCTCATCCAGGATGCCGGAGCCTCAATCGGCAGCGTGTGGTGCGCGAGGCGGCAGGTGAAATATGGCCGCGTCAACCGCCTCGGGGGATTTACAGTGGCCCGCCGCCGACGAGCGTCCTGCAGTAAACACAGCGCAGGGGCGTATTTCACAGAGAGCTGGTTTTTATGAAGAACACTTCAAGCCTCCGCCATTCTGCCAGCGTGACGGATGGGGAAAGACGCATGACGAGCTCCATCATTGTTTATAAATCCTAACTGTTCCCGCTCACTAACTCAAGAGGCAATTTTCGGCAGGGCCAGCAGAAGGACGGCCTGGCACTCCTGAAGGTTATTTCACCCCGTATTTGGTCAGGGATGGATATGAGCTACTTGTGGACCTCACTGGTGCTATTTCTGTCAAGGCCACCATCTCTAACAATTGGTTTCACTGGAGGGGTCAGTGTTTCCTAACTGTAAGAATAACCAAAGCGTTCCCCCCCCCCCCAAAAAAAGAATTATCTTGATTTAGATGTAAAGGATTGGCCGAATCGAATCATATACCTCAATGTGGCTTACCTTTCAGCTTTTCATGTCACATTTTAATTAACTATTGGCTTTGTGGAAAATTTACTGCCTCACAGTGAAACAATGAAGAGTCCCTGAATTATTTACAATTTGTTTTTTATTAATAGTCTTTTTTTCTTTGACTTAAAGGTGATGTATTTTTATGACTAAATAATCAGTACATAATGTGTAAATCTTAGAGTGCCATTTTTTCCACACTTTTATCTAAATGCCTTTGAGGATTAATGGTTATCGATAACCTGATATTCCTAAAACTCTCTCCTTTGTGCAAAGCCATAACGGCTTAAAAAGGTATTTCCTCTACCTTCCCTGCATTCTTGGCCCCACTTCTTCCAAAGTTGAAAAACCCCGTTTCTTAGCATCAATCTCTTCTCCTGTTCTAGCAGGCTAGATTTGCTTTACGATCGCTGGACTTTCACATATTTCTACAGGATGTGTGTCCTTGTCTGTATGCTAAAAGGGACCACATATCCCAGCCCGAGCCTAATACTGTCTGTGCCGCGACTCTCTACAGCATGACACAGTGAGTACAGTAAAGAAAGCAAATGTAAAACCCAGCAAGACAATCAATACAGTGCTTCTAATGTAATTTTAGCTAAACCATAAAGAAAAGAAATTTTAATTAAATCCTCAAGACTAAAACATCAATAAACCATACGGGTTCATCTGCACACAGATGGAATCTCCCTCTGGTAGTTTTCACCTATTCTCTCAGTGCCTTAGAGACATCACCATAAGAGGACGTCTGATTGTGGTACACGACACATGATCTAGAAGAGCAAGATCAACATGAACACATCAATCCCAGTACACAACAATATGCCCGGAATGGCCAGCGAAATGGAGCGAACACCATTGCCAGGACATCATTCCATGCATACAGCTATATAGAACATTGCTCAGAGCCACAGATAATCTACTACATTTGTGCAGAAGTACCAAAGCAGTTGATCTAACGCAGCAGGGTTAGCTAATCTCTGCCAGTGACGGGCGGTGCAGTCGCACAAGGTCACTGCTCACCCTATAACCACCAGATATTTGTGTCAGCGTGTATTTGGACCATGAATCATTCAAACCGAGCTTTGGAGTGACACATCCGTATGTCTCCACACCATTTCTGCCTGACATGTCTGTCTCTCTGTCTTTCTGGAATAAGTAAGAGTATTACTGTGTTTTTTTCTAGTGCAATGTACTATAAATGGGGAGGAAGGAAATCCTAAATATAAATCTTCGGTCTGCGTCATTGTTGGTGTGTCCATACATGTAGGTGGCCATCAAGCACAAGGACACTGACACACACATACAGCTTAATATATTGAAAATCGAGATCTAACGAAAATTAAATGCCAAAATATTTTCTTCACTTCTAACAGTATTTTCTATATGTTTCCAAATGACATTAAAAATGGCTAATTCCGGTCACCCTCGCTAACTGTTTAACACATCACTCGAGCTAGAGAAACCCACTGCAGCTAAACCATAGCACACATAACAATTTCACGCAAAAAATAAAGCAAAATGCAACCAAGTTACCTCAAAATGGCACACAACTCCATTTATATGAACCACCCTGGTAAGAAAGCGAACTGGCGCAAATTTATAGGCAAGGAAAACTGCCTAAATCAATTAAAATCAGCAAGTTAAATACTGAGCTATCAGAGGCTGAATACTGAAAAACCTACAGTGAGGTTCTTGTAAATGCTCCACCTGATTTAGATAAACACGCACGATGACCACTGATAGGGTTCAATAAAATGAAAACTATTCATTCATTCTAACACTATTAAATTGAAAAAATAAACCTGTTGGTATCTATTGATTGAAATTACCTTTATAGACAGGAAGTCGGAATAGTTGCTGTAGCCTACTTTAGCTACCTTGACCCAAAAGGTTTCTATTAAATAAAAGCTTTCTTGCAAAGAAACATATCTTTTTCCAACATATCTATATGGAAACATATCCAATAAACTTAACCGCATGAGACTTTAATCGTATGAGACATAATATCTCCTATAATGCTGTTCAGGATAAGTGACTGGAAGACTAATGGATGAGTATAGTAACTGTGGGACTGTTGCTCCTTGTATGTAAAACGTATGCATTTCAAGTAGCATGTCAAATAGCTAGCAGCACTACTCATAACAGCAGAGCATGAACAGTATTACAAAGTGTAACTACTTATGGTGTCAGTATCCACAAACGCACAGTGAGGAATCACATTTAGCTAAGAAATATAAAACTCTCAGTAATGTAGTAGTACATCATTTTATTAAATTGTGACTAATAAAAAGTTTTACCATGCTTATCAGGAAAGGTAGTAAAACAGATTATTAATCAATTCATCCATTTAATATCTTAATTCTGCTTTTGGTGACCAGCAGCAAACAAGTTTTTGTTGTAGTGCTAAAGATTATTATGTTAACACTTAATTTAATTAACATTTTAATTAACGACAATTTAAAGGAATATTTTGCCATGTTATTTCACTTAAAGATTCACTTTTTACCAGGTATCTCTTGACTAAATGTCACGGTTAAACCTTATCTGGAACTTTCACCTGTAAGTCCTTCACTAAAAATAAGTGTAGAGTGATCCCCCGTTCCAGTTACGTTAGAGACCCATCAGCGATAGGTGAAAATCCGTAATATAGAAAGACCATATGAATAAAGATTTTTTTTATATAGTTTTAGCCTTAAAATACCCCTCCCCACATGCTTTAAAGACATGTAAACTTATTAAAACACTTTGTAAACACATATGAGATGTGGATGTCGGTCTAAGGATATAACATAATATTAATAATGATATGTAATGTATATGCATATATACACACACATTGCAGAGAACTGTGATGCGTCGGAGAAAAACCCACGATATAGCAGGGGCGCGATAGCTGATCCCCGATCACTGTACTGCTTTGTTTTAAATGACCACCGTGGGCAGTGGTGTCTTAATGGTTAGGGGCGCGCACTTGTAATTGAAAGATTGCTGGGTCGAAACCCCAACCAGCAAGGCACCACTGAGGTACCCTGAGCAAGATACTGCCCCTGGGTGCTGAATGAACGCAGGATTAGCTGCCCCCTGCGATCCACATTTTTTCAGTTCCGATCCGATTCCGATACACAACTGCCAATTCCGATGCAAGAGCTCTTTTTACTTTGTTATACTTTATATATAATTTTTTTGCTAAAGCTAGCAAATACAGATGTTAAAAATATATGCCAAAAATATTTAATTAGGCTACTACAAACATACATAACGTACTGTTCCACCTCGTTTGTACATCTTGTTTTA
>JAODLD010000124.1:13408097-13424973 GCA_026781065.1 Mormyrops boulengeri
GGTTCTCCCCAAACGAGCTTGATGGGCCGAATGGCCTCCTCTCGTTTGTAAATTTCTTATGTTCTTATGTTCTAATGACCACTGATCACAAAATTCCAATTAAAGTCACTTGATGGATCTAGGTTTTAGCTTGACAGGTTACCAGAAACCTAATTTCTGTGGAGAAATGAGTGTAGTTTGCATAGTCGTTTTTGCCCATTATAGCACAAGTTTGGCTTTAGTTATACTAATTATTGTCCTTTATTTATGCAGTAGGACACCCACTGCAAACCTGTGCTCATAAAAACAAATCTTGTATTGGCTTGTGAGCTTCAGGTAGACTAGCTGGTCACAAATGGGACCACCCAGTCCACAAGTGTTTTCCTTTTCTGTAATGGTGCATGACCGGCCCATCTTGACTTGGGGAAAGGGACCCACATAGGGAGACAACAGGCATCGTCAAGGGAACCGCATAAACAACCACCAGCAGGTGAAGGGACCCATGACTGCTCTCCCACCCAGCAAGGGTGCTCAGGTCTCCCAGGCATATTTGAATATCAATGCAAAAACATCCACATATTTGAATTCATCTGTCCTATTAAAGCTGTACAACTCGGTCCAGGAAGCGATTCAAAGATGGATGGACAGGCATCCGGTCAAAACCGAGCAGCAGAATAATGGTACAGACCTCTGTAAAATAGCCAAATCAATAACAGATTACTCACCACAACTTTACTTCCAAACAAAAGGTGTTAACGAAAAGGGGAAAAAATGTCCTACTCTGGTTTTGTAGCACTGCACATATTGTGTGGATTTCCCACACACTCAGCGGAAATGTAATAGAACTTTCCGGGTGAGCGAGTGAGCGGGGGGGGGGTGCTCGATACTCACTGGGCGTCTCCTCCAGGGTGAAGATGGGGGGCACACAGGCAGGCGTTCCCAGGCCCTGGCTCAGGTAGGAGGCTGCCGAGTAATAGGAGTGCATGCGGTACTGCGGGGACACACTGTGGCCGGACAGGCGGCCCTCAGCAGGCACCTACAGGGAAGCACAAACCCCACAGGAACACTTACAATATGAAACTGCAAAACTGCTTCAATCCAGAATCCCGCCCAGTACGGCAACCACTCCATCATCATCCTCCTTTTTCCATTTCTGTGAAACTTAGCAGAATGTATATTCTGCAGGAACAGGTTCAACAGTACATATATTAATTAAGATGACTGACACGAAAACCATTCAATTAAAATTTAATTAGCCACAAGGTCCTAAAATTAGCACTGTGAGCAAAAGAGCATGCACGTATAAAATTAGTTACCATTACTGTTATTACACACTGCAAACAAAATGTAACATTTACCAGCAGCACAAACAAATTCTCATCATGGCTTTACCACAGGCTTGGGCTGCATTACTGTAATATGGAATACAGTGGTATTTTTAAATCTTTGCCCTCCCCCACTCATGACTTTAATCGTGGGGTCCCACCCTCCATCGGAAATAGTGAAAATATCACCCAAGCCTACTTTACGATTTATTGTGTTAAGACTTAATGCTACGATCTGTTATGGCTATACGTTGTTCTGATTACAGATGTGGTCAGACCAAAAACAAAATCCTCAAGCTTCAGGCAATTGCCTGTTTGGGTAAACTTCCAAGGAGTAGCTAATTCAGAAATAAACAGCAGAACACAATATTGGCAAGTTGTATTCAATCTCTGCAGAGCCTTGAAAATAACTCATTTGCTCTGCTGTGGGTGGCTGATAGGGTTTTCAATTTTTTTTTTTATAGAATTTGATTTCTGTCAGCCAGTAATATGTCACCATTTATAGTACACACCATCAATTTTCTACCTGACAACTTAATAAATGGTTATTTAAACATTACTGACTTCTAGCATTACTCATGGGCAATATAGCAGAAGCCAAAGTGGACTTTAAATATTTTCAAGTAATAACAGCTACCACCAGATTAGGATCAAATTCAAACAGAATAAAGTTAAAAAGAAAACTTTGTAGAAATGTCTCCAGCTGGCCAATATTATGAAGCATCTTTACGGACACAAAAATTGTACAACTTTTTGTCAAACTGTGTTCGTTCACCTTGCAAATAATTTGCTCATCTCCTACTGAGAGACTATCCCAACATCTCCCTGACTGCCAAACTCAATCTCCTTGATCAGTGCATACCATCGTTATTAATGTTCTGCTTTGCTTTACCTACCCTAAAGGCTCTTATCTGGCACCATCAGATGTCTGGATTATGTACACCACCCTTATATTTTCATTTTCTACCTGCATTGCAGCAGAGACCTCTTCATGTACTGGGAGGTAGGAGATGTGAGAATAGATAAAAACATTTTACCCGAGATACATGCAGATTGGTCCCTGTACCTGACTCCTATTCCTACTGTGCCCCCAAATACTCAGGAAACCATGATTCATGTGCTGCACGTTTCCACTGTCAGGACCGAAATTTCACGCACAGGGATGAACGGGGCCTCGGTTTTGTCTTTGAAGTTTACTAGCTGCCCTAAAGGGGATCCTGGTTTCTGGTGGAAACAGAACGATCTTTGTCTTTTTTTTCCTCAAGTGCACTTTGCTACAAGTTTGGACAAACTGAAAATTACAGTGGAGCATTACACTATAAATTACAGGAGGATTTCATTAATCTTGCAACATTTAAAAATGGTCTTTAATCCAGACATCACTGCCGTGACAATAGGCTTTTCATTGACATAAGACAGATCAATAAAGTAATAAATCACATCCTTTGAAAAATACCTAAGAACACAAACACCGGCCCTATCTTGTATAGTTCAGCAGTTGGGCTAATTTTTATTGCCATGATGCTGCAACTAACAGAAATATTCTGTGAAAAGCAGAAGTCTGGTGATAGTCATCAGTACTGTATTTAAATGATATAAATTATATAAAGTATAAATCTATATGGCAAACAACAATTCCAGCAAATGAAACCTTCAAAAAGGTCTCCTAAGTTTTGATCTTGTGAAGACTCTAACCACTCAGGAAACTGATTTTCCTTTAAAGGAATTGTTTCTTTGTGATCTCTTCATTAGGATGTTAAACTATTCAGTTAGTCAATTAATAAAATACAGCTCATGCAGCAGCTTAATGTATCAGTTGTATCATTTTAAATGCATTAATTGGTGAACAATAAATAAATAGATTTTTCTTTAATGTTCAAAATTAAAGCAAATTGCAGAAGATTTTTTCTTCCTTGTGCCTGCCTATATGCTCTTTGTTTCTTTGTTTTTAATCATGTTTCTGTACTTTAGCTCCAAACATTTGATTGATTGTGGGAGTGGTAGCTAAAATGCCCTCTTTTATTACTCCTACAGCAGCCCTGTTGACAGCTGTCTACAGTTACAAAGTGCCCAAGATGTCAGACTGAAAAAGCAAGAAACAACAGACAATACTGTTGCACAAAACAATACTATTATTGTTATACGATATAAAACAGCTCCATAGACAAAATCTTGACTTGAAGGTGAGATTGAAATATCTACCATGAACTACTCAATCTATGTCTTGTCCAAGATTTTGAAAATCGCACTTTTTGAACAGAAAGTGTCTAATACAAACAATTTCATTGCTGTGATTAAACAACACACTGAAGAATTTCTACATTACACATTAGTAACTGATCATCAGCATCTCTGCAACATAACTGCTTCACACAGATGTGCATCGATACTTCTCCTTAAAGCCGGAGTTTGTTCTGCTCAGCCATAAATCCCATTTGTCATTGCCTCAGTGGTGCATTCAAACTCACAATATCAATCTCCCCGGCACACACCATGTAATGTGCTCCTATAAGCGTTATGATACGATAAAACACTCACATTGGCTTTCTGAATAAATATACATTTAAAAGGTATCACACATGAGCTCCCTGACAAAACAAGACCATCTTAACATCAATCAAAGTAATGAATTTGCAATAAATTAAGTATCCCATATTCCCCAAGTACAGAATTTTGAGCTAGCTACCTTATATACGTTCAGCCTCTATATGGACAAAATAAAAGCATCGTAAAGTGGAAAGTATCACTAAATATGAATAAATATGGTATTAAGGCAGAAAGAGACAGTCAGTGTTTACTGACTGAGGATGAAGGTAAATCTTTATATTCAGAGTGTGACAGGTTGCAAAAGTACAAAGAGCATCATTGTAATTATACATTTGCTAATGAAATAACTGCAATGTGTGTAAAACTTCATTTGGGGAGGTTGGTTCCAGCACCAGTTATGTGTGTTATCGCTGGGAGAAAACAACTCTTCACATGTGACCAAGAGAACTACACAAATAATACACAAATAATGAAAACATTTTAATGAGAAAATGGCAGGATAATTAATGAAGAAGTGTAATTGCTTTTTGGCCCTGTTTGGTTTTAGTATTTAAGACAGGGAGTAGGGTAAAGGTGGTGGCTGAGCGGGTTTGGACGCTGTGCCTGTGATCAGCAGGTCACAGGTCCATATCCCAGGGTCAGCAGGGTTATTTCACTTTTGGGCCTTTAGCAAGGCCCTTAACCCCCAGTTGTTCCAGGAACTTTAGGATTTTCCCAAAAAAAGTTGCTTTGAATAAAAGTGTCTGTTAGATAAATAATAACAGGAAGAGACATTGGAGCTCTTTAAGCGACCCTACAGTGACTTTGGCCATCATTAATATGGGCTAATAGGCCCTGCAGGATAAGGGTAAGGAACTCCCTGTGGCAGAATTAGTTGCAGTTCCGGCCAAGGAGAATGGGGAAATGTAAACACGGCGTAGGTGGGTAGCACAGCATGACGGCAGCGCACCTTCCCGCTGTGCTCGGGCAGTCAGTCGGAACGATGGTACAACCACTATCGCGGGTACACTGGAGCTGCTGGAGGGGAGGTGGAGGCCAACCCCCCCGTGGGTCTGCCAACACAAACACAGGGAGCCGGCGGACTGACAGGAACCACCATCAACAATCCTCCTGTGCAGTTGGCTGATCGGCACTTTACCACATTAGCCCGGCATTGACCCGTGTGTGTGTGTGTATGTGTGTGTGTGTGTGTGTGAATGCGTGTATATGACCAACCGCTCTTAACAATGTGTAGGGTGAAGAGGAGGAGGAAGCCCTTTGCACGCACCAGCTTGTTCAAGAGAAGCAGACATCGGACACTAAGCATCTCCACACTCCAGTCATCGTCTCCCCTTATTTCTGATTCATGCTGCACATGCTTGAGGAACATAGAGGGGAACTATTCCCAGCATTAAGCAGCGTGACCTTTATTCCGCACCGGCGAATTCAGAAGCCTGCATTTTAACAGCAGACAGGTACCAAGCTCCTTCCCTCATTCAGGAACAGCAGACAGGACAACAAACTGCATACGAGAGGGAAAGACTTAAGCCATAAATAAAGTTTTGAGTCATTTAACTTGTTTGGACCCATTTATTTTTAATTACCGCCTACCCCTGTGGGCTGCTTTTGGAAACCTCTATAAAGATTCATGGCCCCAGTTACAAGACAGCCCCTTTTACACTGTACAGCCACGCCAGTACAGTGCGCTGTTCTGTTTGAGAGACTTGGGTATAATGTCATTAAATGTAATTTCTCCCCTCAGATCAGATTGTTTGCCAGATAAGAAACCTCCATTGTTTTCTCGGATAACAACATGTGTAATAATGAGACTCATCTGTGTCTCTTCATTGTAATACCTGCAGCTGCCTGGACGATGAAGTCCAGGGGAGAGTGGTATAGCACTAAAGCAATCAAAAGCCAGTTTTATGTGCTTGCATAGAACATTGAATTCCTGCATGACAGCCATTCAGGCTCAGGATCAATAAAGCCAAAGAGCTGATCTAGGCACCTGGTACTGCTGGTAGTTGTACAGATTGCTGTAGTAAGTTGGGTAGCGGGAGGGCTGATAGAAGTTGTAGTATGAGGCGTCTACCACAAGGTCAGATGTACCGTCAGAGTGCCCCCTGCTGGTGGATGTAGGGCTGGACACCAGAGTGGAACGACTCCCTGGAACAAAGAACAGTATAAATAAATTCCTCCCATCTCCACTGAGGAACCTTATGCAGTCCTGCTATTAATACTGCACAGTTTAAAATGTGAGGTCTTCTCTATTCAGAACTGTGACCTTTTGACTTGTGCTTTGAAGAATAACTTGTGCAGTTACACACTACAAAGAACAGAGTGTCTCACTGCAAACTGCCAGCTATAATATACATATTTCTTCTCTTGTCCGTAATAGAAAAAATGTATAGTTTATTGCCATCTGGAGAACACTGGGGCAAATATTAAAGAAAAAACATATGTCAACTTTGACAAAACACAGTTTAAATACCAATGTTTTTATTTTTTCACAAACTAGACTAGTATTCTTTGCATTGTTTTAATGGACAAACACTAATTCTAAAGTATTAAATAATCAAACCAACTATCAACCATAACTTATAATTTTCCATAACTATATGCACACAATATCAGAAACACATTTTCTACATATTAACAAACTGGACCTAAAAACAAACCGAATTAACTTAAAAAAAACACGCCACAATGGCAGAACTACAGGTGCTCACACGTTTTGTCACATTTTACCTACTGGATATCTACACGACATACTGTAGTCCTGTTAGAATGGGCCCAGAGCATACCCCATTAAAAATGAGGCACAAACTTTAAATACAAAACATATTATTTTTTAAAACAATATTTTCTCGTTTGATGCCATCACTTGTGTGCCTAACCTCCCATTCAGAGTTATCTGTTCTGATCCATTTTTTAATAAAATGAAACAGCTGCCCCGTACTGAGGTCTTGGGACCTTGGTAGCAGAAAACCAATCAGTGCCTAACTCCTTTTGTACCACTCTGTCACCAGAGGCGGTCATCAGTGGAGCAGGGCAGCCTTGACCTAGCTGGTATTCTACTCCTGAGTGCACTATCGGAACACTGGGAACAGAGTGTTTCTCCCACCGCTGCGCAGAGTGATCAAGACGTGGCTGAACTTGGCAGCACACAATCGGTACCCAGCAGATATGCCAGAACCTCCATAATGCATTGTTGTGTAAAGAGCAGCGCTCTTCCCTCAGCCCTGCTGAATGGTCACTTCCGTGAGGGCTCCTGGGCTGCTATGCTAATTGCTAAACAGAGCAGATCAGACGTGCAGATTATATGGCCCTCTTAGTCTTTCACTGAGTCGCACACAGGGTTATAATAGTAAGAGATGTTAATGAACTACAGCAGATGAAGCAAAGAAATGTCTGTATTACACTTTATTCTAACTGTACTTCGTAAAGGTAATAACACATGACTGGTATATTATTATATTTGACAGACAGGATGTATTGAGTGTCGTGTCCAAGTGTCACTCGTAAGTGCATCAAATTTACTTTAAACAAGCCAGAAAACTTGTAGACAGTTCACTTCCTAGGTGTCACTGAACCACATCAAAACAGTTTTAATTGATATATATTCTGGAAAAAAAAAATTAAGATATATATATGTGTGTGTGTGTGTGTGTGTGTGAATAAAAAATCTGCATTATTAATTCCTGGTTTAATAATGGTTCAAAATTTCTAAGACAGAAGTACACAAAAATAAGGTGAAGCAAGAAACACAAGAAAATGACCTTAAATGGTAAAAAATGGTAAAGGGCAGAAGTGACTTTCTAATGCCAGAGATGACTGTTAACTTATCTGACAGTTTCACATGAATTGTAGGATGACATCAAGTGACCATCAAAAGGAATGATTAATAAGTGTAGGTGTGAAGTGCACAGCTAGGACAGTTCATATCAGCCTCCTAGAAGCAGGAATGAAGTCCCATAAAGCATGGAAAAAGTCCTTCATTAATGAGAAACAGGGAAGAACCAGGCTGCAGTTTGCGCGCACACACACACACATATATATATATATATATGTATATCACAAACACACACCCATAAATTGAGAAATGAGTGAAACAACAAATTGTGCTGTGGTACTTTAATCTTTTCCAGAGCTGTATATCACAAGAACCCACATATCCATTTTATGATTAAAACTCACAACACCCAAATAACTCATCTGTATATTTTCATTATTTAAAAATGTTTTTCAGTCACAGCGTTGCTTAACCTTTCTATGCATATCATACATTTTCTTTTATTGCATCACTTTACACTTGGAATGCTAAAAGTCCTAAAATTGAAAAACCTTTTGTTTAAAATATGATCGAAGTTTTAGGCTACTCTGGAATGTGTAAACTCCTGCACTGGCCCCTTTGGAGGACAGTTAGCCGAGTACTGCATGTGAGACACTGGGCTGGGTGTACCTGCAGCAGATGGGGATGTGGCAGTGCTGGTTGTGGATGCAGGTGGGGACTTCTCCCCCACAGAGAAGAAGCAGGCCCTGTCCCTGGTCGCCTCGTCCTTAACCACAAGCTCAGTGCCGGACAGATGAATCGGACTGCAAATGCCCATCTCCTCCTCCTGCGCCTGCTGCCTTCGGAGAGCCACCTGGAGTCAGTAAGTAATGAGACCACACACAAATGATCCTGTGTCATGTGCTGAATTCATATAATTTCTGGGTAACCTTAATTTCAAGCTAAGAACCAACAAATAAGGAGCCTATGCTTTAAAGAATTGTGCAGGCATACCCTTTAAAGGATGCCAGTCCATCACAGGGCACAGAATGTATACTAAAATGCTGGATCATTTTTCTAAATGTAATACATTAAGGAGCCAAATGTGTTTTACTGTGAAATACAAACTTGGTCTTTGAAAATTTCAGTATATATAGACCAGCTAACCTTGTATGTATGTGGTTGGCAGAAGGATGCAACAAAAACAGGCAACAAAATAAAGCAAAATATGCACTGGTAACAAACTTCTTACTTCCATTTAAGAAAACACGTCCGTTTAATACATAGTATCCAACACCAGTCTTGAAAAGTAAACAAATATAACTAGGCCTGCCGTTAGGGTAAACAGTTAAATTTAAAACTATTAATTAAAAGTAAAGGAATCTGTACTTCGCTGGCAGCAGACTATACAGGAGAATATAAAGCAATTATGTACCTGTTTCATATGCATTTAGCTAATGGCCTATAGGCGACAAAGAAAGCCCATAAAAACCTACCTTAATCATGCTATTTATTGCAAAGTAATGTCCCGGTACGCGCCTTTAGTAAAAGGCGATCACATACTGTACCTGGGCCGCCATGACCCGCTGGCGTTCCGAGATCAGTTTGCACTTCTGACACTGGCAGTCTTTCCAGTTGCAAAAACGCTTGTGCCCCTTCAAAGGCGACACGAAGCCGTGGTTCCGGCATCTGGAGCACTTAGGCATTCGAGGCAGCTTCTTGCCAGTCGGTGGCGACAGGGACCTAGCACATTCCATGTGATGCTTCGTCTGGTCGTCGCCGCTCATCTGAGAGTGAGGGGGACAAAAATTTGATTTTGAAAGGGTTCGACACTAAAATCTTCCAAACACCAATAATCAAGCAGTTATGCAAGTGTACATATGAAGAGTCCACGGTACCCACAGCCTTGTTCGGGAGGTCAAGTGACTGGCTGAGACTTTATACGGAAGCAACGTCGTGTCCTTTACAATGCAACAAGCTTGCATTCTGCCGCGCGAGCTCCGGCCCAGTAAGCGCGCGCTTTAGCGCGTTCCGGGGGCACGTAGCGGTCCGGCAGGGGAGCCGCCCCGGCACTGCCTCCCTACTCGGGGGCCGTTCGGCGGGCTCTGTGTGCCTCCCGCGTCGTGGTCATGGCTTTTGCCAGTTTATCCTTACCAAACAGACTAATCTGTCTGCTGTATAATGGCAGACATTCCGCACCGTGGCCATGGCCTTTCCCAGTTTAACCTTAACAAACGCATCACTCAGGTTAACCAAAAAATACTGAGCAACTAGGCTCTGGTAGGCCCTTGCCATATATACCCAACCCATCACCAGTAGCCCAAATCAGACATTTTACATGTAGCCCGTAGGACCGCTAACCTGGTGGCGGTAAGTCGAGTGTAAAACGAGAAATGAGATTAAAACAGGGCAGTTAACGGTAAAAATGACAATAAAAATATTATGTCTGATTAATATTTTGTTGATGCCGTGGTTTTATTGGCCTAGGTAGGCTAACGGCATTTAATAAGTACAAATTTACATTGTAAATGCAAAACATATTATGCAAGCACAGATTTGGATTTAATTCTTCTCAGTGTTTCTCATTATATAAAGACAATATGGGGACTTTTAATTTCAAGTACGGTTTACCTGCGAGTTTCATCGGGAAACGTGGTCGAAAGATGAGAAGATCACACAAATACGTTTAAGTGATTATGTGTGGTTTTTACAACAAAATATACAGATAACACATATAAATATAATACGATATAGCAAGAAAAATTATCAAAGTTCAGATGCATGTTTAGCTATAATTTCATATGATAAATACGCTTACCTTTTTGGCTAAGTTGAGAGTTTTGCAAGGGTACACCAATGGCCGTGGTGCAATGTTAACCTAGATAAGTAAATTTTTTCAAACCGCTGAAGATTCTCAGTGTTATAAACAAGCAATCCTCCTTTAGATCACAATCGGTCTATTCGTTGAAATTAAGTGCTAAAAAGATTTGCAAGGTAATGTGCTCACTTTAAGGAAAACACGAGCAATACTGTATGCGATATTTTTCCCTGTTAGTATAAAATTATATTAAAAATAGGCCTATATTGGTTAATATCACTGAAGCATCATGAAGGATACTAAAATACTGAAGGATACTAAAATATAGTAATTTCGGATTTGACAATCAGGTTTTTGAATTTTGAAGAAGGAAGAAAATACTTAATCTCAAGGCATCTCTGAGAGAAGACCAAGTATCAAGTTTATCAAATGTATGCTCAAACAAAATGAGAAACACGCCCAACAAAATCTAAAGTTAAGCAGAACAAATTACAGTTCACATGCTCTTGGTACAGTATATATGGGCTACATATCATGGGTTTTTCTGTGAAGTGGCAGTCTCATTTCTGTTCTGAAGGAAGGATTGATTTATTTGTGACTGACCTTAAGGAATGTGACATTTTGTAAGAGGACATTCCTGTTTTTCTTTTAAATACATTCATCCACACTGCATAAAACTTCACTGTGGTTTTTACCAAAGGGAAGCATGAGGAAGAAAGACTATGGAATAGGGAATTGTCATGCATTATATCAGGCTAATTTCCAGCTTTATTTGTCAATATTAGCACAATGGTATTACTGTTTAGGTTTGATGGTAGGGGATAGCAAGAATGATATTTAGATTTGTTTGTATGATACTGCATTTACTGTTAGAATGATTTATACCATCATTGTTTATTGCCATGTACTGTGGTAATACTGAGCTGCCAGTCAATTTGAATTAGTGTTTCAGAGAGACATGATATGGTATTCATCATTCCAAGATATTTACAAATTTTCTGCACTAATACTTAAAAAGCTGCCCAATCATTACCCGAAGAGCCCAAATGAATTTCCTTCACACCGTAAGGTACATGTTTATAATCCCACAGAATGTACAAATACTAATTTTAAAATCGTTCATTGTTTACCAATTTCTTGCATTTTTTGTCAAAATGAAAATGCCCCCTTCCTTTCACTCAACACCCCCAATTTAATACATCTGAGTAAGAATTCAAAAGGATCTTGTAAATGGTTTAGTCCTGGTTCAAGCCCACGCTGGGAGCTTCAGTTATGTTGCCCCTTATCAGCTTTGCTTCACCAGGGGTGGGTGGGAAAGTAGACCAAGGTGGTTCTTGTCCTCCTACAGCACATGGATTAAAGTCCATCAGGCACCTGTGAGTTCCTGGTTGCCAGTCGTGAGGGTCATGCTACTGGCCGTATCTGCAAAATTCCCACCTATGTGGAGCTTGTTATTTTTCAATGTGAAAAGATGGCAAAGTGAGTGGGTACACACAAGCAAATGAAAGGCCATTGTGTACAGACGAGAACAGATGCCAAACCGTCAGCATTACGGGCGAGTCAAAAATAAAAACAGCATGCTAAGTTTCTGGTTATCCACTTTGTAGTAAAGTAGCCACAACATAATACTAACATTTCACAAATGGCAAAAATATGGTTTACTTACCTTGTGCACCAACATTTTTTAACTGCTAATTTGTGAGCAGCTATTCCAGAGTCACAGTAACACACGCACCAGGAGAATCAGCATCATATGAAGTGTACAGATATATATACACACAGATGTTAATCATATTTTGTTCTTGGCAGGTCTGTTAATTTACTTAATAATATCACCGAAACAAATAATATTCCAAAATGGTTTTATTTATGGAATGGCAGGGTATTCAAGAACATGTTTTTTATATCATTATAAATAGAACAATGAAATTCTTATTGTTCTGTGACCTTTTTTTCTGCATGGTAAATACACTGACTTATGTCGTTTTTCTACTCAGTGTCATGTTTATGACTTTGGTTAGCGAAATATTCTATCAAATAATGCAGCTTGAACAACATCTATTTTCTAACTTAAATAACAAGCTTTAAAACATCAGAAACTCTTGAACAGACCTGACCACAATGTCTTAGAAGAATCTTTAACCGTGAGGCACTGTATTAAATGTTATGTGTTATGCTCAGTTATGTGGCATTTGAATCTGGTGAATCCCACATCGGTGGGAATCTGTTGTTTTTTTTTTATATATATATATATATATATATAATCTAAAACTGCTAAAGCAAGTTCCATTAACTGCCAGCAGAGGGAGACAATGACTATTCAACATGTAAGATATTTGACATTTTGCAAAGATTATAAATGTCTAAAACATCTAAGAGAAAACTGACTGAATGCTGATTAAAAATAATCACTTTAGAGCAGTTTTTTTCCTGTTATGCGGCAGATGAAAGGCACTTAAGTTTTCAATGTGTCAAAGTACTTTAAATAATTAAATTCTAAACATATATAAAATACTACAGTAAATGTTTCTAATTTCTCCCCATAATACCATATATACAGTGACATACAACTTGTATGTATAAGCAATGAAAATAAAATTGTTACACATTACACTTAAAATTTATAAAAAATATGAATCGGGTAAAAATATGATTTCTGGAATACATTTAAAACTTGTATATAAAGGTTTACATTTGGATGTTTTATGTAAATTTGATGTGTTATAAACACACATACAAGGATAAAATGTGTATTGTGGTGTAAAACTGACAAATTCCCATCACACTAATATTGCATCCTCCAAAACAATGAATAAATGGAGAGTTTAAGCTAATACTGTAAAATATATAAATAAAACAGAATCCGATACATACAGCATTTCTGTGGACAAGGTAAGGCATGCTTTAGGATTGAATCATCTTATTTTCTTGAGACAGTACAAACTTCAAATAAAATGGAATATATAGGCACAAGTGAGGCATCATGAGCTATATGCTATCTCCAAATACAGCCTTTCAGTATCTAAAGTAATAAGAATCTTTGTCCAGTTTAAATAGTCTCTAGCACATGCGTAATATAATGCTTTCTGACTGCTTATCATTGCTGGTGAGCTCAGGCACAAAATTATCCACTTATAAATACATTCAGTATCTGTTCAGGTCAACATGCACCAATAGCAGCATGGGGAAAGGAAGTAGTAGATGCCCTAATCAAAAGTGCTTCTCCCTGTGGGACTGGGGGGCGCCTTTCTCCCAAGGCGAGGTGTCCCCTGTGGGAAAAGAGGATATTGGAAACACTGAGCAACCCGCAAAGACATTAACTGATATCCTGTGTGATTATCCAGTTACAAGCTCTCTTTAACTACACAGATAAAAACTGTGTGTGTATTTTTAGCTGCTAGTATTGCCTCTGTTACAGGGTTATTAGCGTATCTGCTTATGCACTGTCCTCGTGACACTGCTCAGGACATTGAAAGACTTGATGGAATGATGGTTCACTAAATTGTGCCATTTTGTAAATTTACGTATAGTATTGTTACACTCCAATATCGTACAATGATATGCATTTTGAATATATTGCATAAGCAGCAACATTGCACATGATCAGCTGCACTTATGTATTATGAATTGATAAACATGCGTTTTTTTGTTGCTCTAATGCTCTCGTTGTTTGAGCTGACCCGTAAGCCGCTTCAGAGGAAATCATCTGCCCCATAAATGTAAGGTATGTTTTCTTTACACCATAATTGCCATTCTATCAGACAGATGTTAATCTAGAGGTGGGGAAAAAAATGAATTTGTGTTTAATGAACTGCAAAGTGTGCAGCAGTCAAGTGTCGGCCACCGAGGACAAGCTCAAGGTTAGGATGTGGTTTTAAACACAGGTGCTGGGGTGTGTTACAGTCAATGATGTTAGATGACCACCCCAGTGAGCAAGACCTTCTCAAATACCCTGAAGATGAGACAGCGCACATACTGGGGACTGTGCTTTGGAGAAGTTGACGTGGGCATACAGTAGCACAGCAATGTCTTTGTGTCCAGCTTCGAGGGCTATCGACAGGGCATTACTCCCATCCTGGATACACAAGGACACAGAAATCAAAGTTACTTTACAGCTAAAGCCACAAAGAGTATGAATTGGCAGAGGTGGAAGTCATTACGTTATTATGTTAGCCTCTGGGAAACTCACGTTGTCACTAAGTGTGGCGTCACAGCCGGGCTGAGCCAGTAGCAACTTGACGATCTCGGCGTGGCCATGCTCACTCGCACACATGAGCGCCGTGGAGCCTTCGTCATCCTGAATGTTCACGTTGGCCCCACACACCAGCAGGGCTTTCACCATGTCCATCCTCCCGTGACTGACGGCTAGCATGAGCCCCGTCTGCCCAGCCTGGGGACCGAGAGCATAGGGGTCAGCCATAAGTCAAGCCACCCTCATGCAACATTCACTCAAGTACTTGTATTGAGAATAAATAAAATGTGCTCAAAACCAATTCCATTATCTGTAATTTATGCATATGAATCCAGTGTATTTTGGGAAATTTATGAATGTAAAATAATTGGCATCAAGGCAAAACAGAGATTAGTGTGTATCCCATCAGTATCTATTACACAAACTATTAATAGCATATGAATGGTACAGAAGAGGCCCAGGTGATTATTTTCTTCAGAGAGCCAAACCTGAGCTTCACCATGTCAGCAGGGGGCATTTTTAAATTACATTTAATTTTTGGTTATTTTCATAGCCCAAAATAACTGCAAAAAAAAGCATTTTTTGAAAATTCATGCATAAATAAACAGAACTGCATTTTTCACAGTTTAACATATTTTTTGGTCATTTAAAAATCAGTCCCTCTTCATAGAGCTGAATTTGAATATTTGAATGATTACACTGGCCAGTTCAAATTATTATTATACATTTAATTTATAAAGCATTTTTCGTTAGAATAAAATCTCAAAGTGCCTACATAAAGATAAGGTGAACGATTTTTAGCCTAGGTCTAGTGTAAAGAGTTACAAAAACAAAAATGTTTCCTCATCTAGAGAAAAACTTTACTTAGGGAAGTTTTTCAGAAAATAACATTCAGGTCTCATGCTAACCTGACTGGCTTTAGCGTTGACATCCCCCTTGCTGAACAGCTCCTCCACAACTCTCATGTCCTTCTCAGCTTCCACTGCCGCAAGGGCAGCAAGCATGATGGGAGTGTAGCCGGCCTTGTTCTGCTGATCAACATTGCAAATGTCTGCAACAATAAAGTCAGGGACGTGAGCACTCTTCCAAGGCCAGCCTCACGAGGAAGAGAGAACTTGAGTGCAGACACTGTTGAGGGAGGAGGGCACTTTACATGCAAGCTTATTCAAGCAAGTTCCTGCTGAAGAGGAGGAAATCCAGCTTCAAAAGCAGGGGGAAGCCAGAGACTCTGGATATATAGTGATGAACAATGCACACAAAGGCCATCCCCTTCCGGCACAATGGACCAAGGGCTAAGCTAAGAGCACGGAGGGTCGGAGAGGCTCAGCAAACAAAAGCACAAAACAATGGGCACCTCCCTGCCCACACATCACATTCTAAATCGTATTCATTGCACATCACTTTTCTGGGCTGGAAGCTGAAGATGGTCGACATGGAACCATCACATTTGAGAGCAGATTATCAGATTTCTATGTGACTGCAAAGGTTGAGTGTGATCAGATTAATTTGCTTAATCTACCATCTCATATTTGAAGAAGAGTGGAAAGCTCCAAGAATAATTTGGAAAGAAAATACAAAAGCTGAACTGTTCAATGCTACATTCACGTGGTACTTCTGTTGAAAGTGACTTACAGTTGGGGGAAGGGTTACAATTTATGCCTGCCCCCTGGGATTCAAACCCATGACTTTTGCATTGTCAGCAAATGCCTGTCATAAAGAGCTACAGGAGCAATGTTAGCTGCTCGCATAATGTTGATAAATGCTAAAGCTCGACATTATAATTGTATATAGCATAGCACTGTAAATGATTGTAAAGAAAGTGAACTGCAACTACATTTTAAGAGAGACAAGGCAGACCGCACCTGCATCCAGTAGCTTCTTGACAATATCAAAATTAGAGTGGGACACACTGTAGTGCAGAGCAGTGTTGCCATTGCCATCAGCCATGTTGACGATGTGCTTCAGCACAGCAGGGGACACGGCTCTGAATGCTGACAGGTAGTCTTCCACCATGGTTGGAACTGCTGACTTCTGACTGGACACTCTGAACCACTCGTGCTGCAGTGTGCTCAGGCATGCCCTCTGTGGGAGAGATCCGGCATTTGATTTCAGCAAACTCCTCCATCAGAACAAAAGGCACTTATTTTATATGTTAAAACAGCAATCATTATCTAGTAATTAAAAAGATGTGACCCAGCCCCAGTTCCCTGTGTCACATAAAAATTAATAAATGAAATTAAGCAAAACAAGAGGCGGGTAAAAAA
>JAODLD010000124.1:13425579-13439765 GCA_026781065.1 Mormyrops boulengeri
TGTGTGTGTGTGTGTGTGTGTGCGCGTATGTGTATACGTGTGTATGTATATATGTATGGAATGTCCATAGATGAAAGGTGTGCAAAAGGGCAATTATGTGCGGTATGGAGAGCATAAAGTGTCAAAGTGTCAAAACTATTTTTGTGGGTCAGTTAAATTTATAGTAAAACATATAAAAAGCAAAATACTTCTTGTCCTTCCGGACAACAGTGACCAAGATACTGCCTCTTAATCACAATCTTGATGTAAAATCAGGCAAGAAACAAAATACATTAAATCACGGAAAATACAAACATTCTCAGAAAGTGCCGCAGTTTCAGGGCAGCAATTACTCAACAATGTATACTTCATATTTTGAACCTCATAAAAATTAACCGGAGAATTACAGAAAAATACTGAGCTAATACGTAATACAAAGATTTATCCAAATCAGACAAATAAAAATATCCTACAGTGCAATTTCAAAAAAAGGGCAGAAAATAGATACTTTATATAAAACAGCACCATTCTATTTCTAATGCCCGGACTGAGTATTCTCACCATGTCTTTGCTGGCTAGAGCCTTGGAGTCATTCAGGTGGTTCTTCATTAGATGGCATGCTGTCACCATTTTCTCACTTAACTCATACCTGACAGAATATGCAGATTTGCTTTCATTAGTTAGCAGGCAGGGCAAGAAAAAGAACTAATGTCACAGAGGCTGGAATCATACTTCTATCAACATCAATTAAGGTGAGAAATTAAGATTCACATACCTCTCCCTAACTTCCGCCTTTTCCGGATTCTTCTCCGCTCGCCCTTCCACGGCTCCCTTGTTACAGAATTCCTCTGCTCTACTCCCATCCACACTCCCCTCCTTCCCAACGTACACCTGTCGCTCGCTCCCAGATTCCTCCGAGCTGCTCTCCTCCGAGCTGGAGTCATCGCTCGACGTTGTCTCATACCTGTAAGTGGGACACTTCTGAATAAGGCTGGATGATATTGCATCACAATAATCGTGATTATATGGCACGCAATAATCACCAAAGCTTTAGACAGCTTTCATAATCTGTATAAGTTTAATGAATCTTTATGTTTAGTAAATTCGTTTAGGGGAGCACTCCACATACTACTGTTTTGGTAAATCATGGAAGCGATAAGCACTGAAGTGGCAGTGAAGAAAGGAACAGCTCAGCAGCCACAACATCTTTTGAAAGAGGAGATACTGCAGATAAACAAGGCAAAAAGACAACAGTGGTGTGGCAGTACTTCTTGCAGTTTAAAGTTTGACAAGTTTACTAAACATAAGGATATGCTGAATTTATACAGATTACTAACTTTGGGGCATCACAATACACCTCTCATTAATATTTTAGGTGCACTACTAATCTGCTTACCAGATTGTGGGAGTAAGTAAACATCCGTATAGTACTGAAAAGCCGGCATCTGGAGAAATGTTTACACCAATCATCTAAAGTCCTGGTGACTATTACACATGGGTCATATAATCGTGATGTGGTACCGTGCAGCCCTACTCCTGAACTCTTCTGAACCATGGCTGACAGAACCACAAATCATCTGCATTTGCTAATTTGCCTAAAAAGAGTATGTACTGTATTGTAATGGCTATATAATGCATATTAAAATGTTACAATCTGCAATAAACAAGCACTGGTCTTGGTCTCGTCGCGGAATTGACTTTGACTCTTGGTCTTGTCTCTGTGTCGGACATAGAGGACTCAAGGTTTTATTTCAAGACCAGTCAAGACCACTCAAAATGCCTGAATATTTATGTTTTTGATTGCTACACTTTGATCTATTTTCTAGGTACATGCACTCAATTAAGATTCCTAGCAGATGGATTACCCAAAAAACCTGAAGGCTGCACAAAATTTTGCTTGCAATACTGTGATTTTAAAAAATGGGAAAGAACATTGTTTAATACGAATATAATAAACAATATAAAAGTTTTTGTGTGGGTGCTACTGTAGGAATGTGACCCCCAGTAATGAGAGCAAACCTACGGTGAAAAAGGGCACCACAAGTCTGAATGTCTGATGAAGGGCTTGGGCCTGAAACGTCACATAAGGTAGCAAAATTATACAAAATTTGGAGTATCATCTGGTGTGCAGAATCCATCCTTTTCACTGACTGTTTCCTTTGTCCAATACCCAGAGTTTATCATTTGGATGTGCATACTTTGCGTGGGTTCTTACACTGAGACAAACCTACGCCCTTGTGTCATGCAGTAGCCATACCTCTGCTTTACCTATCCAGAAGTATTTATATTGAAATTTTAAGAAAAACACATCCATGGTTCAAACATTACTGTGACACAAATTTTAGGCCATACTGCCTAGCCCCAGATGGTGTCTATGCTCCACATTTTATAGTGTGTTGTGTTATGTAGACTCAAACATTAGTCTGTTTCTGATCTTGTCTCGGTCTCACCCTGCCTTGGTCTTGCTCTCAATACACTCTGGTCTTGGCTTAGGTGATCTTGACTATATCACTACTATGATATCAAAACTTCAATACTCACCCTCCATTGACACCTACAAACTGCAGGTTCTTTTTTGTGCCGTTGGCTCCCTGACCACTGTCTTTCTTCTTCATGATTGACTTGAGAGTGTTCTGGCTGCCAGGCTGTCCTGGAATATTAGGGTAGAGGTTCAGGCTAGGATCTACAGAGCTTTCAGCACAAAAAGTGCCCAAAGGCCAATTAAATGCAATGCACTGCCTCTGGGCCACTTAACAGGAACTGTGCTCATTGATCAACAAAAAATAACAACTGTAAATGAGCCGGATTTAGCACGATAGGCTAATTCTCATCTGTTGTCCCTGGCCAGTTCTTAAAACAGCAACCCAAAGCTTATCACAATTGTCATATACAAATTAAATACAGACTAATACCCAAACCTGTACAATGTGTACACACACACACACAGACAAAAAACTGATTGATAAAGAACATATAATACAGATAACAAAAAGGCAGCAGAACAGGTTGGTAAATCAACTAATTTCTATTATGAGGGAAAAAGATAAATGTATTATAAATGCATGGCAATTTTATGTTTACTTCTTCTATTCCCTCAAAACCATAGTTTAATATTATACAATGTATTGCAACTGCAGTAAAGCTAGTAATTTGTTATAATATGATGGTATACATTACAAAATTCAGTTCTTTGAGAAGATCTGCTAAGGAAACAAATTCAATAAGCTACAAGAAAATGTTTGGAATTGCTGGTATTAACTATTGTTTATTGTTTGTTGAAAAGGTCCTTAAGGGTCTCAGGTTTCATTTGAATTGAAACAAAAGGTTATTCTTTGAAAGATGTGGACCACGGCCTCACTGTTCAGTAACCCTTCAACTGAACACTCTCCTGACATTGGAAACTATTTTAGACCACATCAACCACAGACCAAAAATTCTCTGTGGGATAAGAAGCTTCCAAAACCGAGTTCTCTCTAAAATATTTTAAATACAGGGTTTCCTTTGTCAATACTATGCTAAAAAACATTCTCTTCGTCTGTGCAATGCAAGTCCATAGTAGAAATGCGTAAAACTGCTAGCTCCACCCTCTGTAGATAATCTATTTCTGCTGATTTAACTGAAAACCTGGTTCTGAAACCTGAACAAAGGTCACTCATTTCACATTGGACCCACGTGCTGACATTCACATATGCAGCATATGTACAGATAAGGGCAACTGAGCAGGCTGGAATGTACCATGCAGGGCTGAGGACATCTGCTGGTCCATCAGGCTCTTCTGCGTGGATGAACTCTGCTGGTGTGTGGAAAGTCTAGGACAAATTGAAGATGACTGGGACTGTGTTGCTTCCGCATGGGTCACCTCTGTCTTCCCCTCGGCCAGCTGACCCATGTCTGATCCAGACAGAGTGTGAGAGAGAGAATGACATAAAAATTCAAAATTAAAAGACACTGCAGACAGATTCAGACCACAGTCACAGGAAAACAACTTAAAACAATCCATTGTGTGTAGCAAGTCTGGGAAAAGTCAAGTGTGGTTTGCATACTTGTATTTACTGTTTGCTCTGTGACAAACATAGAAAACAAGTTAAAAACAAGTGTGATTATTTTGGAATATATTATTTTTGTTAATAGTGGCCTTATCATAACTAAATTTTGCCATAATTTAATACTGCAATGCACTGCTTATAAAAACAGAATATACATAAAATTAAACCAAAATGACTCAGAATGTTACATTTTAGCAGTAGTCTTCCAAAAGGTAATACATCAAAAAATTTACATACAAAGAAGGTTTATTACAATAAAAGTATTTAACCGTTTCTGAGCTACCAGTTACACCAGCACGATCCTTTAAACTCTCACTTAAGAAGTTAATAAACCATTTGTTTTATGTCCAGAAACTGTTCCGTATATTAGAAAAGTATTACTTTATCAACTCTGCACATGCAAGAGAACACATGCAGAACCTCATGTCAGAAACTATGTATAATAAACTTGAAAACTGAAAATTCTTTTAAGTACTGCACCTCATAGTAAATGCAATACATTTAATAAGAACATAAGAAATTTACAAACGAGAGGAGGCCATTCGACCCCATCAAGCTCGTTTGGGGAGAACTGAAGTAATAGCTCAGAGTTGTTAAAATCTTAACAACTAGCTCAGATTTAAAGGAACCCAAGGTTTTAGCTTGCACTACACTAACAGGAAGATTATTCCATACTCTAACTGCACGCTGTGTAAAGAAGTGCTTTCTCAAATCCATTTTAAAATGGATGGTAACACAAGTCTTAAAATTTAATGGTTACACAAGTTAGACAGACATGACGCACTCCACTTATATCAATCAGCAATCACAGATTTTTTTTTCTTTTATGAATGATTTAATTATATCAAACAATACTGGAAAAATTAGAACATACTCTGTTCAAACATGGGGTATAGTCCAACATTAACCTGACCCTTCTATATTCTGCACACTTCTCTCTTCATTAAAAAAAAACCACATTATTCAAATATGACATTACGCCTCTGTACATTCTCCCTATTAAAATCAACAGTATGCAGATATTAATTAGGGACACACACGCACATACACACACAAACGCATACGCATACACACACAAACATATCTTTATGGAAACTATCCATTCATTTCTATGTTCAAACCCTTAATACGAACAATGACCTTAACCCCAACCCATCCCTAAGCTCAACCACAAGTAACCAAACAAAATGCAAGACTTTTGGTAGTTTTAGTTTTTTGATTGCAGTCACAGATTTGTATTAAAATGAGTTTCTCCTTGTGGGAACAGAAAAGGTAACTTCATAGCTGTAAAACAGAGAATTCAAGATCAGAGTTAAAATCCTAACCAAAATTATGCAGCACACAGTTATTTACTCATTTAACACAATTTGTTGAATCGGTAATTGTTGAGATCTCTCCAAGGGTCCAAGAATTTTTCAGGGTCAGAAATAACTAGTTTTGACCTGTCAAATACAATCAGGACAGAGACCAAAGACACAGCATTAGAAGTTCCCCTCAGTTCCCAGCAAGGGGCTGGGCACCCACCCAGGCCAAAAAGACATTTATTTCAGGGCATGGGGATTACATTAACATGATAATGCGCCGCTTTCAATATTTTATACTATTGCTAGTTATACTTCACCTTGAGGGAACTACACCAAATCATGGGAAACTGTACTTATAAACTTTAATGAATGGTCATCTTTTTCCGTTTGTTTACCATTAAGTTTACACTCAATTAAGATTATATTTTTTATGAGATTATGAATTACCTAACATGGGTTTTAGTAGTGATTTTATATTATATAATACAATAGATTTCTATGTGAGGGCACATTCATTCAGAAGCATTTCCCCACCTGAGACAGTCCCTGCCGCACCAGAACACAGCTTCAAGATGTCCTCTGAGCTGGCGTACTTCATCACAGTGTTTATGGATGACAAGGTACTGACCAGCTGGTTGTTGATGGAGCCAATCTGGGTGTGAGGCTGCCCAAAGGCATCTGCCAGCTCACTGTAGTTTTCAGCTAGGAGCATCTGTTGCTCCTGCAGCAGTTTCTGTACCCGTTCAATGTAGTGGTCCAGCCCAGCAGCCATTTGGCTCTGACATGCCTGAGACTGCACTGGTTCTGCCACGGTCTCATCCCCTACTCCGATGCTCCTGGTTTTGGTAGAGTTAGGCAGCCAAGAGGGGCCACAAGCAATGTTCCTTGTTCTCAACCCTACCAGAAAGTTGTCGCTTATATTGGCCGTGCCAACCCCAGTGTGTTTGGTCTTAACTGCTGATGGCTTATCCAGAGAAGCATCCCCTGTAGTTCCCACAGCAACAGAGCGAGTTTTTAGCAACTTTTCATCTTTCACAAGGCCTTCCCCCACTGATACACTCCTGGTCTGAATTGGAATTGTGCTGATGCATTTGTCTTGAGTACTGACACTAGTATTAGTGCTGGAGTCTTTGAAAAGCGTCCTTTCTGTGTTTGTATATTTAGTTACAGTTTTAACCTCTGTATGTGTCTTACAAGAAATAGTCTCAGGTACCACCATGAGTTCAGAGTCAACATGGTGCACTTGGTCAGTGTTTGTGCCAACAGAAACCAGATCTTTCATAGGACAAACGCTCACATACACAGAACAGTCTCCACAACCAACTGATGTATAATTCTTTGATCGTTCAAGTCCTATTTTGCAAATATTTAGATTGTCTTTGACATCTTCGGTATTGATTCCAATTTCACGAATGCCACCTTCCATTCCTACATTTTGGTTACATATTGCAACGTGTCTGCCGACACACTTATCATAAGCTTGCACCCCTTCCTTCATGAGCCATGAGTCCATAGGTGTATCAGAACCTACAGCAACATGCTGTACATCAATCCTGCATGAAACACCCACAGAACGTGACTGAAAGACACTTCCAGTGCAGGCATCATTGTATTCCACATGATTTCCCACACCTTGATTTAGCATGGTCACTTTAGCTTCCACTGCAGTGCTGTAAACAGATGGTTTGGCCATTGAACCCTTATCAACCTTCTTCCTTGACCCTGCTGCCCGAAGCTCCAGTTTCAACTTTCCCATCTCCATCTCATGCGTGGTTTCCTTCAGCTGGACCTCTAGCCTGTAAATCTTGTCCTTGAGGGCCTCAATGGTCTGATGCTGCATCTCAATTTCCACCTCAGCCTCGGGGGTCATACCAAGCATAGCCTCAGTCACACCAACTGCCACAGTCCTCATTTCCACCTCTGTAGCCACACCAACATCTCGGTGGTGCTCCAGCAACCTGTGATAAACAACAACATCATTCATATTCTCATTGGGACCTGAAGCGACAGATCTGTACTCTCGAGTCTGCATCTTCTCCACTGGGGTTTGCGTGAGTCTATGTTGTTCGTCTGGGAGGGTGTCATGAATATTTCTTCCCAGCTCAAGCATGTCTGCTGTCAGCTGCCTGAATTCCTCCAGTCTTTGGCAGCCCTGTTTAGTGTTGTCCAGCTCATCTTCAGAATCTATGTGCAGTTCTGTCCCCTTTCCAACCTGGGAGAGCTCACTGAAATGGTCTGCACTCCCAACACTGTAAGACCGCTTCCGGAACCCAGTGCTTCCTGGAAACTGACTGGAAGGTTTTTGGTTCTTTATTTGTAAGGAGAGTTGCCTTTTTTCTTCTTGCAAGACTGAGATCTTGACCTGCAGGACAGGAATCGTTTTGACTTGTTCCTCCAGTTCCTTTAGCCTCTTAAGTGCCACGACCATCTGTTCCCGGATGTGCTGCAGGTGCATAGGGCTGACACTAGTGACAGGGGTGGTCATCCCTGAGCTCAAAGGGCTATGGCGCATAGAGCTACCCATCAAGGCGTTGAAGTTAAGGCTGTAGTCCCCGTTAGGTTGGTATCCATTGTGTATGATGAGATTCTGACCACTTGATCCTGGGAATGAAGACAGGGAGCTGTTGGAACCCAACCCCCCGAAGCTGGCCAGCCTCCTGCGGGGAGGTTCCTTGAAAACCGGCTCATGAAGCAGCCGCTCCTGCTCTAGCCGCCGCCGTGTCTCCATCAATGTCTTCTCAACACGTGGATTGTACCTGGGTGAAGCCGGGGAGGGTGGAGGCAGTAGCTTGCCTTCGTGGCTGGCCAGGAAGGCTGAAGGAACCTCAGAAGTGCCTATGGTTCTGGCATGAGAACCAGGGGTCTGTTTTTGGGCTGTGAAGAATGGCGATTGCTTGCTTTCATCGCTGCTTGAGGAGGACAGTGATTCAGTTGAGGTCCATTCAGATTGCCCACTGCTGCACCGTGGAGCTGCTGTAGGCCGGGCCACTTTGGGTTTTCTCTGGATGTTTAGCTTTTTGATGGTGTTACCTCTCTCAATGTCATCTACATACTTGAGGAAGTCTAAATCTAGCTGATAACCATAAGGCGTTTCCAAGTAGTAGGGTACCACCAGCTCATCTTCAGCACTTGCAATACCCTCTCCTTTTTCTGTATAAGGAGAGAAAAAAGGTTTATATTATTAATTTTTTTAAAAATGAGGTTCTAAAAAATATGTAATAAAATATGTGATACCTTGAAGTTTTTCAAAACCAGATTAAATCAGGAAATCATGGGCAATTATTAAAAGCAATGCACATATGGGATTGTCTTTTTGTAGGTACAAAAAAGAAACACCATTTCATTAGACACATACTTTTGCTATGAATTCACACATAATTTAACAGTAATACATATATTATGAATGCTTAAAGAATTAACATCAGAACCAAAATTAGATCCCTAAAATTTCACATCTAGTGAATGAGACAGAACAAAAAATGAGTATATAGAAGTATATGTAGAAGACATCAGATAATAATTTAATAATTTGTCATGGATTAAACAGGGGAAAGGGGTCTTCAAAGGGCTACAATATTATGTATATTCAATCACTAACCCAGAAACTATTACAAAACATGTACAGTACACTACAGAAATATCTTGTTACCGGTGCTCAAGTCAAATATTGCACAATATTCTCTGCAACTCTATAGTAGAAAGGTTACTTTTAGGGAGATGGGATGAAAAGGGTTAGATGAGAAAGCAAATATTTCCACTCTACAGACACAGTACAAATAAAGGACAAACAGTGAAACAAAATGTACTAGTTGCAGTTAGCTTGGAGCACGGCTTCTAAAAGTGTGAAGTTTTGCCACATACTACATTTGTCACCTAAGGCAGAATTTCACAACTATGTTAAGTACACTCCCTGCACATCAGGCGGCTCTCTGAAGCGAAGCAAAACATATATTTAAGGAGCAGCATAAAGCACCAATTCATGCTCAGTCTGGAGCTTCTTATTGAAATCAGTTACTAAAAATGGATAGAGATCCACTTCAGTTCGTCTCACACACCGCATTACTTTTCAGCCAGAGCCTTTATTCAGCGTAGTAGAAGTAAAAAGAAAGCAGTTTAGGCAACCAAGATCCCTACGATTCCTCAGCCCCTACTCACCCCCAGCTTTAACAACAGCCCTCCGTTTCACTCATGCTGCCTGTACGGAGACCTGCATTCTTGTGGGGAGAACACAAGCCCCCTGCTATTGCTGTACCGTGCTCTACTGAGCCCTGCTGCGGCCTCCTCTACCCATAAGGGGGAAAAAAATTCCACTATTGGCGTAAACTTGGCTAAGCATACTGTGGCCTATCATAGGCTGAGTAAACCATCCAATCAAATTCCTCCTTCCATCAGTTCCTCCTGTACTCTAAACTGGACCTTTCTCAGCTCTTACTGGTAACCGTCCTGCTTTGATGTCTCAGGAAAAAGAAAAAAAGAAAAAAAAACATACAAGACCTATAAACATGCATTTACTGCATGTATAAACAAGTCTAAATATAACAGAACACATAATTATCAAAACAAAGATACTTATATAATGGCCCTACAATCTTTTCACTTTGCAAAGAAGCGTGCAAAAATCACAATCTACATGCAAAAAATAACATAACAGAGCAAGTGAATTATATATCAGTCAGCATTCATCAAGGCTGCATTTTCTGATTCTAACATTTGTGTAACCAGAACAATCAAACTGTTGTAATTAGGAAAACATGCTCTGTGTTCAGAAACAGTGATGTCAAATCAAAGGTTTCTGTGTCTAACTGCAACACCATAGCACACAATAAAAATGCGCTCAGAGCCTGAGAGGACACCCTGGGCATTAGAAAAATAAGTGCCTATTTGTGTCACTGCTATGAAGAGAGATTTTGTTTAGCTGACAAACAGCCGGCTACCCTCCTTGCCACCTCCCCCTTCCTAAGAATACCTGCACCTCCCCCCACTGGCACTGGTCACTTTACCTTATTATTAGTCTATTTATTGTCAGTTGACACTATTTATTCCACTGTCTGGGCTCTTATTGACTATTTTACATACAACTTTCAATGCACTATGTAGAGAAACCCTTGTGTCCAGCCCTCTGTTTTGCATTTTAAAGTACAGTGAAACCCTCCCCTTGTCACTCGCTGTCTGCATGTCACACTGTGGTCCAGGGGGAACGTTATTTTGTGCTACCATATACCTGTATATGGTAGATATGACTAATTACATTGGCTAATTAAAAGTACAGATAGCGAACGTGTATGAAAAAATTAAGAAAATTATTACGTTATTAGCAGTTATTACATTATTGGCTGCTACAAGGAATAATATTGCCATGTAGGTTCAAAGAGTGAAAGGAGCTTCTGCTTTTAATTTGCTGTAAAATATTTGGGTGGCCACATAATATAACCATACATTACTGAAATTTAATTTTGACAGTTCATGCAGTCTATGGAATGTTAATAGTGGTAATAATACTGTAGCATTTGTAATTAACCATGCCAATCAAGAAAATTGCAAAAGTTTGAAAAACAAAAGACCTCTTGTTTAACAACACTGTCTCCCTAATGGCTCAGCAGAAAAATCACCACTGATCTCCATAATCACTCTGATGGGTGGTTTGGTCAGCTTTTGACTTGGACTTGGCATTCTGTGACAAATTAAACCCTGCATCCCAAACATATTACCACTGTGTCCTGCTGCACTTAGAGACAATTAAAGAAGCAACCAACCTGGTGAGAGGTCTTCACAATGACAAACAGGTGATCATTTTCAGCCCTACTACAGCACATAATTAGTTGACCCTTAATATCATAACAAAGGTCATTTTGAATCATATTTTATTTATGTGTGTAGAACAGACCAGGGACAGTTGTTGCATGGCCTTTTAACACACTTAACTTGCCCCGACTCTGCATCCCTCTACTGCTGAAAGCCTAAGGCTTCTAGCAACAGCCCTGAGACTTACATAACATATCACAGTAAAAATACACTGATTAATGGGTAAACAGACACCAGATTCGATTCAATAGTTGTCTCCCCTTTGTTTTATTTAGTCATTACGGTAATCAAATGCAAAGAAATTATGGTGCAATGTAACAAACAGTATATTAGATAAGTGAATTAACTAGCCAACTAATTAAGTACCAGGATTCAAGGGGCATTTCAGAATGATATATCCACCCCCCAACGGCACCAGAAACCAATTTGATTACAAGAAAAAAAAAGGGGGGAGGGTCATTTTGCCTGGAATTGTATGGTTATATAACAATGTCATGGCATCTTACCTGATTCTTAGAGTTTGTTTGTCGACCTCCTAACAAAGTGATAAAATGGCCTGAACCTTTACAAAGCACAGCAGAGAGGCCCTGGTCCTTATGAGGTTAACTGGAGCCTGGAGGAGGAATCAGGAGTATACAGTAGCGCCACTGAGAACGACTCTCTCCGCACATCCTGACACATCAGCACGCCATAGAGCTCCTGTCCGCTGGGAGGGCTCTCTCACGCGCCCCGTCCGCTGGGAGGGCTCTTTCACGAGCCCCGTCCGCTGGGAGGGCTCTCTCACACAGCCCCTGGAATTTCCTGACCCAACCCAGAGACAGCCTGCTTGCCTTTCGGCAGCGCTTAATCACTCTCTGCCCCCTGTAAGCGGCTGCAAAGCTGCGCTTTACCCATTTGCCTTCGTTAAAGTTTGAACAAAGAACAGCGTGACAACAAGCTTAAAGTTTTTTTTGTTTTTTCACTTGAAGGGGAAACAGAGTCTTGCATAGATGGTCCCTATCTAAACAACAGAGCGCAATGGGCTGGCAAAAAAAGAGCAGAAAGCGGGTTGAGCATTACTGTAAGGAGCACGAAGCAAAACAATTCCTCGTCTAATTAGATGAGTATATACACAGAAAAATAACAATTACCTACCAGCTAAAGAGCTACATCATTTCTTGTTTACAGCTCTGTGGTAAATAGGCATCTGGAAAATTAAACAAATGTAGAAACGGCAAACTTAGGGCATTAATAAGAGACTGCAATCTGCTGGAGACAGTCATGCACATACTACCCCTAGTGACCAAAATTTCAGTGGAAAGACAATTAGAAACCAAAATCAGAATCTGTTTTCTGCTTAAGCCAAAGGGCACATACTCCTGCTTATTTTGTTTGTTGAACGGCATCTGTACACTACTTTAAATATAGAGATCAGCTTAGCTTTGTCCAGTGCGTTCACTTTCAATTAATACTTTTGAAAAAGCTTGGTAACATAACTTTCAATCAAATTAAAGAAAATGATTAAGATAAGCAACAGAATAATGAAATTCACAGAGTCACTAGTAAAGCATACAGTATATTCACTAGTAAACTTTAAGGTTGGGCATGAACAGCACCTGGCTGCCACACATACACAATCACAGCTTCAGCAGCCTGTTTACATCATGGAGCTCATCTACTATGAAGGTCTGCCAAGACAGTGGTCAGGCTTTTTTTATTATTATTTTAAACCTCCACCCCTCCCCAATACCACAAATGACTCAAAGGTGCACAGGCCTGAGGTGAACTGCTCATGCTCCCTAACTCTCCCTAACTAAAATCTCACAAAGAAACTTTATTCTTGCTGCTACAAAAACCTTAATGAAATGCAGGACAAAGAATAACTGTTTTATTTCTGACAATAATTTACTGAAAGGGTCCAGGTGAGTCTTCATTCATGCTGGCCAACAGTCAGGACTTTGTCCTCAAAATAAGTTTCTTGCAAGTTGCCCAACTATTCTAGTTACAAAGTGTGTTTGTGGAAAGAATGACCTTTATGCTCACAGAGTTAGAAATTTAAAAAATAAACGTGGTAATTACTGGCTCAGCCTCTGAAAGCTGCCACTCTTGACATGGCAAACTGTTTGCCATAGTGGTTTTCTACAAGAAATAATTGGTACCTAATTAGTAATTTAGTATTAGTAATTTAATTTTCAGAAGGTAAAACTACATCTTTTTTCCTCTTGTCCAGACTATGATTACAGAAGGAGCTAACATCTTTGTGGGGAGAGGGAGGACTCAGCATATTTGTCAACACACTGTGAAATTCCTGAAAACAGAGGTGGGAAGTGTTGAACTTCTATATGCTCCACAGAAAGTACGGTATTTGAACATCATGACTTCTACTGAAGTCTGGCTTAGGCAAGAACAGCAGGAAGCTAATAACAGACCTGTACCCTGGATTTCACTGCCATTATCAATCGATCGGTTTCAATACAATTTGATGTGTCTATATGTGATTCTATTACACATTTACACTTGCAAAAATACGTATTTCAGAAATTTCCAGGTATTAAATAAGTTTTATAATAATCATTGCCATTTCTATTGTACCATAACCTACCTGCAGGGATAATAGAATGAATTTGATACTTCAAGAACAAAATAAGTTTGAACTGCAAGTTACAGAACAATCCAATGAAAACACAGTAAATCAAAATTATTCCAAGTGAACCAGTCAAAATTTAGTTATAATTATACATTAAATCATTTTTTGAGGGAATGTAGGAAAACGGTTTTATAAAAAAAAAATGCATAAGAGTTAAATAGCTAAACAATACAAGCCAAGGAGTGTGTCCATTGTAATGCAAAGACAAAAGTAAACTCACAATTAGTAAAATGCAGTCTTGTATAAAGTACCCGCGAATCACACTTAGCTATAAGTATAGATACCATTCCAAAAATTTACTTTGGTAAAAGTTCAGGTCACTAACTAGAATTCCACTCAAGTAAAACTCTTGAAGTATCTAGTATTTACTGTACTTAAGTATTACAAGTAATCTATAACTAACTGTACTTGAGTAATGAAAGTACAAGT
>JAODLD010000124.1:13439865-13457738 GCA_026781065.1 Mormyrops boulengeri
ATGTATCGGAGTAAAAGTATGCAATTAAATTAGGAAATGTAGTGAAGTAAAAGTGAAAGTTGACAAAATAAAAAAAAACTCAAGTAAAGTATAAATACTCCCAAAACATACTTGAGTACAGTAGTGAAGTATTATTACTTCGTTACTATATAACACTGGTAAAATGTCAGCGTGAGAGTATCGGGGTAAGTCGAAATGCTAGCTTTGAATCCCCTCAGTATTTTGTGCAGGGACCTGTCCCTTCTTTTCTCATTTAGGGCAAGCTCCTAACAGGAACGTCCTGTTACCTAGCAACCAGCTGCAGGAGTTTCAGGGCACAGTGCACAAGTAGGTATGGTTAAAGGTACAAATAGCGGAAACAGTGCCACATTCCAAATGCCACACCGGCATGCTGACAAAATGCATACGTGCATATGCATGTTTATGAAACATTCAAGCATGTGAGTTCATCTCGCTCAAAAATATGGAAAATATTTGCCAGCCCATGGTTCGCCAACCCTGTGGGAACCACACAAATGGCAACAAATTAAGTAATACTGAATAAATCAATCACTATGTTTACATGCACACTAAGAAAATCGAATTATTGTTAGTCCAACTAAAACCTTACTTTTAAAGTACATGTAAACATGCTAGTCCAACTGAAATCGCACTAAATTGAATTTCTCAAAGTCAGACTAAGGCACCCAGATAATGCGATTGGAAGTCGATTTATCCCTGCATGTATACGTTCAATCGGACTCAAACTGGCCTAGGCACTCTGCACATGCTCCACAGTTTCCCCACCTAGGCTTTGACCCGGAAGTAACAGAAGAAGTTGGTACTCAAGAGAAGCGTAGAGCATAGCGGAGGACATACAGCATGTATGAAATGTACAGCGCTGTAAAGCTGTCCAATTCACCACTCAACTAAAGGTCGCTTTTCCACCACACCACGTACCGGACGTTTGGTACATCAAGAAGGTACGAAAAGTGCGATACTTCGAGGTGTTGGTTTTCCACTGGCATAAAAACTGGTACTTGCGCCGAATGACATCACAATGCATGGGGGGGTATTTTCTACTGATTTAAAAAAAAATGGCTTTAGTAGGACTGGACAACGTGCGATATTAATTCCAAGATGCACATCCAATTCTTACACCTCTAGTCAGCTAGATTAAGATTAGGTTTTTCTTACCTGCAATTTGGTACGAATATTATTATAGGAAAAAAAAACCAAAACGTTTTGCAATTTCAATGATTATTCATCTTCCAGATTATCATAATCATTTTCATCCTTAATTGCTGTTTAAATCAATGAGATTTTCATCACTTATGCACATTTAACTACAACAATTTATTTCATAATAATACTTACATTTATAGCAACAACTAGTTTAAATGTTATTTTACATGCAATAATTTAAGTAACTCTACAGATGAAAAAAGGTTACCTGACATATTGCCGTTAGCGTGTGCCATTTTAGCCATGGGTGCTGCTGACTGAAGTCACTTCCACGTTGACATGCAAAGCAAGCAGTCATGCAAATGCCATGCATCAAGTCTGGATCCCCACCTACTATTTAACCTGCAAGCTATTGGAAACAGGGGGAGAAAAACGCATACGTTAATCATCTGTTATCACAATTTATATATTGGGTCCATACATAGGTCTTCATGTAATGGGTATCTGGATAACATACGTTGTTCATATCCCTCTACAAATGTTGACAATCAGGATACACTGCACCATTTTAATTGTTTGTCTTTCACTACATCAGAGCTTCCATCCTCCTCTATCCCTGCCAGTGTCCTGGCTCCTGTCTTTTTACGTCTCATCATTAGTGATGTAATTTGTGGGAAACAGCATCAAATGGTTTTACTTAGTGTTGCCTGAAGGCATCGTTTCATACGCACTTTTCAGGTCAGGCCATTTACTCGCACAGTGTTTTTCTTAGCCATCAGTGTGATTTACAAACATCATCTAGGGAATATTACAAAACAAAGTTGGTTGTAGCAAAACACCTGACATACAAGTGACCACAACTACTTGAAATGAATGGAAATACCAAAAATGATTAATTTCTTATGCCTTCAACTGTAAAAATATACTAATATTTGAAGAAGAAAAAAAATAAAACACACCAAGGGAGCACATACGGCATGGTCTGGTCCTCCAGCCTGAAAGAGCAAGACATTCCTCTGAAACCAAAGAAAGGTGCAGCTAAGATGAACACCCACTGCTGCAAGAAGAAGGAGAAGAAGAAGGAGAAGAAGGAAAAGAAGAAGAAGAAGGTTTTGGCATATGTGGTTTTCTGTGTCTGGGATGAAGGGTCTTGAAATAACAGAGCACAAAAATCAATGTACTAGACAAAGGGTCAAAGAAGCTACACAGAAATACACACATTTCATTTAAAATGAACACGACAAAGACAGGCAGCCCAGGTCCTCTCTGGGCAAAGACATTAAAACCTAGGACAATCCCATAAAATATCATTTAGCATCTCACATCAACAGAAAGCAATTTCTTTAATGACTGTGAATCAACTAGAAAGTAAATAAATCCATCATCAAATTAAACAAGGATGACAACAGTTGTTCTCATTTATCAGAGGGGATTATAAATGACAGGGCAATGGTCTCACACCATCCCATATATAAATATGCAGTGTATGGGTATGGCTCTGTGTCCATGATTGGAGGATTCCTGGTTCAAATCTTGTGGCAGGCAGACTGATGTCACAATTAGCTTTTGATTAAGGCCCTTAGGATACTGCCTGACCTTGCTCTCTGATCCTCACTGCTAAGTTACTTCAGACAATTACAACTCACATTTATTCAAACAAAATATTGGGTGTAACATAGCTGCAGCGTTCAGAATTCGAGCTGAAGTATGACCTTACGGTCCCTGAAAAAAATCTCTTGTTGAGAACTTTAACTCTTTTAATAAAAAGCAATATACAGTCACTGATACACAAATCTAATCACAGACATGTCCAGACCAGATAAGAACATGCCCACACTTACAAATTCCAAGGAAGTGACTAAATATGGAACAATCCCTTCATGTTTTCAGTTGCCACTGGCCAGAAGATGTGCTGTGAATGGAAAAGATAGTACCTGGCACTGGTGGTATATTCACTGAGGATAGTTCAGCAAAAACATGTTCCTTCATGGATAATGGCTTTGCCACATGCTTCAGACTGAACATCAGACTGACACCTAATGACAAGCAAAAAATGTAATTGAATGGTCATTTTCAGCAAGTGCAAAAAGGTGTTTGATGTTACTTTTACTCGGGGAGGAGACATCTGTGACTTGATTATGAGATTTATAGTGTTCACTTGTTTACTTCACAAGCGACAGAGACATCATCCTTTTTTTAAAAGCAAATAATTGTAAAGTGCATCCATCTATTTTCCAACTGATAATTGAGTACAGGATCATAGGGTATAACAAGTCCTTGGACTGTAGTTAGAAACTGTAGAACTCAGACAAAATCCATGCCAACTTCTCATATACAAAGCAAGTGTGGGATTCAAACCCCAAGCCCCAGAGGTGTGAGGTCACAACGCAACCGTAAATTTCATGAAGTTTATATTTGAAGAAACCATAGAGGGAATACTGATGTCTCAGGAAACCCTGGCAAAACAATTAATTTTAATCTTAAAAGTATTGTATTTAAGTTAAAAAAGAAGAAAACTGCAAATGAAGTAATGATGTTTGACTATCACGCGTAATGAATATGCTTTAAATACAGGAGTAGCAGCATTCCATTTTAAAACCCCAAAAGTGAAATACTCAATAGTAAGCTTATTAGCTACATTTTCTAGAAGCTATTTATTATTATATGATATTTTTATATCTTCCTTTGCTGGCAAGTTTTGGCCATGAACAATTTATATAAAAGTATTTTTGGATTAGCAAATGAATCACTCTAAAGAAATGTCAGCTCTAAACCTAGAACATGATGCAGCCAATACTCTGGACCATGAACGACGAACGTATCCAGAGTCTGCTAGGCAAAAGTGTCTAGGAAGTTTTGACCAAAAAGAAAAACAAAAAAATATCTAATTTTCACATACAACAGCAAATGGAGATAAAAATGTATACATAGAAGGAGGGCTGCCTAATCAGGTGATACCTTTTGTCTCCAGCCCTGGAGACACATGTCCCACCTTCCATGAACTATGCACAGTGCTGGAGTCTCCAGCCTTGGAAGGAGGTTAAAGGGAGCGCGACTCTGCTGGCAACAAAGCAGACTCTCACTCAGGATTCATGGCCTGATGCTTCAGAGACTGAAAGAGCATTCGTACTGACGCTATACTGCTCCTACTAGCAATTCCTCAACCAAAACCAATCAGTTTCTGCACCATCATCTGACATTTAAATCCAAAACCTGCTGTCCACACCTGTAATCCAGAACTAAAGAGAAATCCACGTATCATTTTCAAAGTTATATTCTATAGGGTCACAAAAAACATTATAACAGATGCAATACAGTCGTATCTCTACGAATAAACAAGGCTTTTTAAACTAGTTGAAATTTTAAAATAGTACCTAGTCATTTTCAACCTGCACAGCATTTCATAAACAAATATAGACATTTCCCGCTGACACAAACTCCCAACTATATTTAAAACACAACTACGCAGCTTTACAGAAACCGATGATTCGAGATAGTTTAAAAATACAAATAATGCATAAGAAAATTAAATATGTATATAGCAGAATACAGCAAAAAAATAAAAAAAATTTTTGCTGTGGCAATAATTTCCGCAACATGTAAACAAAATATGTCTCATAATAAAATCTTCCAAGTTTACCCAAAAATCTGTTACAGACAAGTGTAATAGCCTTGAACAAAAAAAAAACATAAAACTTCAAATTTGTGTTTTACGTTACTACTTATAACATGTATATCAACTGACAGCTTTCTGCTAAAGGCAGTGGCTAATGGGTTGTAAAAAGGAACAAGCAGCCCATGCAGATTCTTTTTTTTCCTTCACTTTTGAACCTCCATCAAAACCCACCAGTTCTTACCTGACCCTTTCATACTCGCTTTCACGCAGCTTGTGGACAGTAAGAGTGATCTCACTTTCCACAGGGAAGGGTTATCCTTAGTGTTGGTTCATGCTAAAAGGAGGTATTGGTTACAGCTATGTTTAGCAAAGTTCCTCTAATGACAGGGGTCTTATAACAAGAACTGGGCTTTTACATCACCGGGGGGGGGGTGGGATTCCTTATATCTATGCTACCAGGTAATATTTCAGAGTAATTAATGCATAGTATTATGCTGTTGGGATTGGAAAAGAAATGATGGTGAAGGACTGAAACTGGCTATGTAAAAACCCCGCATCCTAATTTAATGACATGTAAAACGTAAATCACGGCCTGTGACCCAAACCGCTATAATTCTAATGCCATTTGTTAAACCATTCATCAGGCAGAATAATATGAAAATGGAATCCCCCAATTGCTGGGTGAATTCTATTGCATAATTTATAGGATTTTACTTTTAAATTTTTAATTTTAAAAGGACCACTTTTGGCACATCTTCATTGTTTTTTCTACCCCTATTTTACTTCTATTCATCGTTTCTTGTTGCAAATTACTTGTACTTTTTGTACTTGGCAAATAAAAGAATCTGATCTTGAGATCCCATGAGAAACCGGAGCTGACTGAATTCAAGTAACGTTATATTTCATATTTAAAAATGGAATCATCGAAAACTGAAATTCCCTGTCCTAGTTTACTTAAGTATAGTATACAGTTACAATATAGCAAACAAAACAAAACAAGAAGAAATATACTTTATTTGCCATCTACACATGCACAGGTACATTGGCATGCTTGTCTTTGCTGACCCATCTGGCTCTCCATAGCTTCAGGGTCACAGTGCAGGGTGAGCTAATGTGCAGCACCCCTGGAGCTGGGGGTTAAGGGCCTTAACTTAGTCACAGAAAGGGACAGAGACTTGGCCTGCTGAGCCACTCACCCCCTAATAATAATAATAATAATAATAATAATAATAATAATAAAATAATAATAAGGTACCTAGTGAATCATATGTACAATGTAAAGTCTGAAATTGCATTAAAAATGTTCAATACACTAATTCAACATTTAAAGTTTATTAGTGATGTCATGAAGCTTTAAAAAAAAAATGTCACTTAAATCTTTGCCTATAAATGCATTCTAACTGCCTAACCTAAATGGTCATTCACCATAATTCAACACATTTTGTTCTTGCTGTCTCAGTGTAGTCTGCATTGGCTAAACACAAAATCCTGATTTCTGTTGTATTTAACAGGAGAATAATACTTTGACAGATGCGGAACCGATAAAGGGTTAAATCATCCCTTCTAATCGTTTCACATGAGAGGCAAGATTTTCCTACGGTAGTTTGACATGTATTTACACGCAAACATTCTGTTGAGCTGGAAATTATTCTAGGCATGTTAAAGACTAGGCTTGCACACCCTAAGCATGTGCCTGCCCCCCCACCCCAGAAGAGAATGCGTTCAGCTCTGCACAACGAGTCCAGGTACATAAGAACTTAAATTGATTATATGAAAAGCTCTGTGGCTTTGCGCAACTCATGTAGCTACATTTACTTTAGTGGGATGACATGAAATAGAACAATGTTCTTTGTGATATATTAAACAAATGTTTGACAGGGAAAACCTTATCTAGCGAGCTAAATAAATTGGCAGAGCAGGGGCAGGACATTGGCCGCTTACCAGCCAATCACAAAAGGAAGCTTTAAGCTGTAGGTGATACAAAGGGCATGGTAATCAGATGTAGGCCAGAACTACACTAAGAGAACCACAGGAACAAACTGAAGGGCCATGCAGATCTTCGCTGAGCAGCAGTGTGCTAACCAGGCTCTCTGCACACCTCAATTAGCATTCCTCTTCTAAGAGGCGACCCCATGTGGCAGGCCTGGGGGCGCCGTTCTGGGACACGTTTCAGCAACCTGTTGACAACCTGGAAGTAGGCCCTATGCTTTTGAGATCACAATTTAACAAAAATAATAATAAAAACCCCAGCTCAAGTCACCAGGGGAAAAGCAGCAGGAGCTGTAGGTTTCTCATTGCGAAAGCAAGTTCCCAATATGAAATGTAAGATTGAGTGATGGGCAAACATGCATATTATTTCTTCCTGTTATTTGACACCGTATATTAGTCACAAGCATAACGTGACATACACATTTCACTCTGGGCTAAACTTTACTGCCTTTACTGCAGTCCTAACAGTAGACAATTTATAAAGTACCCCCAGCCCCCAACCGAATTTCTCCTGTTTTTTTTTTTGCCCTGGAAAGGTACTTATTTAATTCACCATACTGGTCAAAAGTTAAAGGGAGTCATCAACAAACATTAAGATTTCACATGATTTGCATTACTCAACCCGCCCAGTCAAGAGCTCTAACAACACTAAGACTGGTTAATTACAAACTTAACTTGAAGAAAAACAAGCATAAAGTTCAGCCTCTGAGAATCCGAAGCCTCCAAATCTGACAGACTGGTTCTTAACTACCAAGCAGTAATCCTTCACCACCCCACAGAAGCCTTTATTTATTTGTAAACTACATATATTTATATTAAAATGTAGGTGCTAGAAACCTGTGATTTTCTGTAGAGCGAAAGGACGATACTGAGCCAAATCAATCATTCCTTCAACATTCCCCTTTTTCAACACTGGTAAGACTTTGGATTAGAAATATGATTTTTAAGACTCCTGTTCCAAATATGGGGAGAGGCTGACATCACTGAAAATGTATGTGTTAAACCAGCAAATAACCACCAAAAAAGATATCCCTTCCCCTAAATTGATCGGCTCTTGAAAGTTGCATAGCTTAGTCTGGTCTCTCTAGATCTATAATAGCTGACTGAGTGCAGACACTGATTCTAGCCTCTCCTGCTGCTTAAGAATTCAAACCCAGCTGAACTTCCACATCGGGGCCAGTTGGCACACACAAACTGCAACTCTGTCGGCGTGGACTCTGCACCCTTATTTTTTCTTTCCCCAGACATGTTGCCATGTAGACCACTGCTAATGTTTATTTAATGTTAAACCCCAGAAGGCCTTTTAATAATGGCAACAGCTGAGGAGAGAGGTTAGAACAACAATACTGAATTTAGCTGACCCAGAAAGTAATGGCTCAGTCAGCTAAGAACAGCTGGTGCATTGAAGTCTAGTCTAGATAAGATGCAAGTATAATTGGGTTCCTGTTTATCACCAGCATCTTTTACGGAAATTAGTTCTCAGAAAACTGGACTAATTGCAGCTTCCTCACTTGAAAAAAATATAAGCAGAAAGGGCAGAGAGAAAGTATGTAGAACTTCTGAGCATCAATTGTAAACGCACATCATTTTAAGGTATCATTTAAAAGGAGATATGGTAACACTTAAAAGCCATGTTTTTAGTAATTTAGTAAGACCTTCATAACAAAGAATAATGCATTCATAAAGCATTATAAACATAGGTATAAATATTTATCAAAAGGCATAACAAGTCATGTTTATTGTGCATTATGAATGCTTTATGATGCTCTCATCTATAATATAGATACCTTTATAATGCATTATTATCACTGGTATAAGAATTAAGGATGTTTTGTACTGCATTATATAGGTATCTATAATATATTATAGATGAGAACTTCATAAGGCAGTCATAATGCATAGTAAAAATGGCTATAATGTGCTATGTCTATGTCTGTTATAAATATTTATATATATTTATATATTTAAATATTTATAGCCATGTTTATAATGCTTTATGAATGAATTATGAATATGTTTATAAATTACTAGAAACATGGCCTTAAGTAAAGTGTTACCGGATGTACTAGTTCCACAGGTTATATTTAAACTCATAGTACATATATACATAAACCAGTGAGACAAATAGGATTGATTTGGGAGGAAATGTTGAGTTCTGCGTGAAATTTTCAAGCTTGTGAAAGCGTGTCATTAGATGTACATGATGTACCAAATTCTGTGCAGATTAACAGAAGACTGACATTAAGACAGATCTCCCGGTGTTTTCTTCGCTTCTTGAAGAGCTCCAGCATCCTGTGTTCTCTGTTTGACCACGATTTGGACCCATTGATGCTGCCCTAGTCCTTAATTTGCCTGTTAATAAATGTACTAGGTTGCCGCTGGAGCTGACTGAACTGGAACTCTCTCTTCAGGAATCAAACACCAGAGAGAATTATAATCCTGGTTTAAAAAAAATGCAGAGTACATCATATAGTATTGGTAGCTGTGGACTGTGCCACAAAGGGTAGCTTTTCTCATTAGCCTAGTTTCCATTTTGTTTACATTTTCTGTAGCCATGAAGTGGTTGTTTCACTGCTAAAGGTGTTGCAGATCTTAAAACAATTTTAAGCCAGCAGCAAACACTGCTACATTCTACAGTTATGTAGTTTCATAGCTATAATCCAGCTTTCTGTAATAACCTTTAAAAATATATTTCCTGAATAGCATTTTCTGGGTGCTGTTAAGACAGAAAAACATTGTTTAAAATATACAAATGAACATTAAACATATAATTACACAAGAAAAGCTGCAAAGAAACTTCATCCAGCATCTACATGTAAATCAAACTCTGTTTAGAAGTGCAAAATGACAAAGTATAGAAGAATGAGCATACGGCAGATACAAAGAACCACCACCTCAAAGAAAACAGGTGGGGAAATACTGCTGAGAGAAATGCACAAGGCTGAAGACCCAGACATGGGAATTCCATGCAAATGTCATATCCGCATCACTGATAAAATGCCACACATTTCTAGCAAGTTAATGGAACACGTGAATTTTGACAATTTGTCTGTATTCAACCCAAGACTACGCTAACTTACTCATTGATACTTGCCCATGTCCTAAGGCATTTTGTCTGCCAATATGAGTGTAAATGTTCCACATCCATAATACTGGAATTGCCCAATATTAAAAAACAGCTTACAGCCGCCCCTATACTGGTAGCCAGTATGTAAAACACATACTTGTGTAAAAACTTTTTTCAGATAGCTATTTTCCAAGACAAATAATCTTGGTATATTTAAACAATGGTACAAACTTCATATCAACATTAACAGCAAGGTCCTCTTCAGGAATCACTGAGCTCAGTGTGTGCTCTCACCTAAGAGCGATTGAAAGGAGGCGATTTGGGGGCACCGATTTGGGAATGCAGGCCTGGCTTTGTTGCTTCTCTATTTTAGGAATGTGTTTTATCTGCTCAAGCACTGAGACCACAACTGGCAGTGCTGCAAGCCACTAAAATGCAGCCCCAGAAACATCAGACTTCCACACCAAAGAGCACTCCAAATGCAAGAATGCGAACCTTCAATTACTTCCAGGAAGTGTGCAGGCAATAGGCTATTTTCACATCATCATATAGCAACTACATGAGGCACAAATGGCACCCTGGCAAAACAAGAAACTATTGTTTTTTTTTTCCTTTGGATACAAGGATTGGAGTTTGAACACCTTTTTGTTTCAGAGGAAACTGCAAAAATGGCATTGTTTGTTCACAGTAAACATTACTTGGCTATTTAAACCATCACAACAAATTTATGAGCTATGTATATGGGTCTATCCTCAGAGAACCAAATAACCTAAAGTTGTTAATTGAGTATGATTAACATTTGTATAACAGAACATTTAGATAGCAAAAAAGTTAGTGTTCAAAATCTCCAATGTGTTTGGTAGTTAAGAACCAGACTGTCAATGTGTTCAAAATGTGTTTCCTGTTTCTGTATTCTTAGGATCTATTGCCTTTACTCAGCCTCTCTTGCATTTATTGTTTTGGTTCCCATAATCCAACAAAATGGGTGTGTAAGCAACACATCCACAGTAAGCCACAATTTAGACCTGATGCTTTTAAGATTAAGAGTCTGACAACACTGCCATCTGGAGGCAGACTAATCTGATTTTAACAGTTTTTAAATATGTGAAATGTTTATCATTATGCATTCAGAACGAACCCAAAACAAGTTCTTGAAATACAATTTCATACTAGGTCAGATGTAGCTAACAAAGCCAAATTAACTAGTCTAGACTACTGCTTCTTTAAAAAAATAGGTGTGTGATTCTGGCACTAATAACATGGCAAAAAGAAAACAAGGAGCTCAATAATGGAAAAAGTACATAGGAGGGGCAAAACACACACACGGCCAAACACGTAATATTAGGGATCTCCACGTGGTAAAGATACGTTGGTGGTTGTACTGTATCTGTTCCACACCCGTCACTATTATCTCTCCATGCAGATATTTGTCAAAGCTCTGATTGGAGCCCTTTCCGTTCTGCCCTTGAACTGAACATACTGTCGCTGATAGTAAATCCTCCAGCACTTAGGGAACAGGACTTTCAAGCCAGTGTTTGCAGGTTCTGGCTTCCATATCTCTGAAAAGTACTAGATAATCCAAATTGCGTCAAGCAAGCAATAGATAAATAAAAAAATAAATAAATAATCCATCGAAATAATCATTCTGGTCAAGAATTAGACTACACACTTGCCTGCCCAAAATAATCCCCTTTCCTCCCCCCGTGCAAGATATCTCCAACAGAACTGGTCCTTTGGCCTTTTGCTTCTTCTTCAGTCATGCTTTTTTTTAAGCACTGATACATTTACATTTTAGTTATTTAGCAGATACTTTTATCCAAAGCAATGGACATTTTTGAGAAATCAGCGAGAGCCAGTCCCTGAAAAAAAGGGGGTTAAAGGCCTTACTCAATAGCCCAATGAGGAAATCACTCTGCTAACTCTGAGATTTGAACCAGCAACTTTCTGATCACAACGTCCTAACGTGGTGAATCACACACTGTCTCTTAGTAACAGGAAGCAGAACAAAAGGATATTTAATTAAAAAAATTCATGACAGCCTAAGTTATGATGGAAATAGACAGAGAGGTAAAGGTCCATTGAAATGTACAGACTATTACCCAAACAAAAGGCTTGGAGACACAGATGAAGAACTAGGCTAGGAAACAGCTCTTGCAGCCAAGGAACTAAATGAACCTTTAAAACCTTTCTGTGAAATCTTTCAAGGAGCTAAGGACTCCATCAATGAAGCAAGTGTTTCTGTTACACCAGGCGCACCATGAATCCATTCAAACTGGTGTATTCGGCTTTAATAGGACAACTTGGCCACAGTGACTCTGTCCTGCAAACCTAAACACTTAGAAGGACCAGCATTTGAGAACTGGAAGTCAAACGGTGTGGAGGGTTACTGACCTGTGAAAGACTGACAGCAGGCAAGTTATAAGACTAGACAATATAAAGAAAGGCATCCGTTCCAAAATAAACCCAATTAAGCTGACACATAACAAAAAGTAAATGATTTTCCACAGGAATGCACGATAATGACCTTAATAAAGCTGCTTTCAAAGGGCTTTGTTTCCTTTACTTACAAAAAAAGTGCTTATGACTCACACTGAAGCCTGGTGATTAGCACTTACGGACGTTACACACAGACGAACACAAGCCATGAAGCTCCACAAGCAGCCTAATTACTGCAGGATTTAAGTTTCAGCTTCATGGACCTTACTGCACTTTATCCATTTTCTACTACTTCCCAAAGAGACATTAAAAATGAAAACTGGGTGGATACATGTAACTACGGTTGCTATGCACATCTTCAAACACAGATAATGTTACAATACAGTGCAAGCTCTTATCAATTTCAAATGAATCGACATTCATTCTTAAGACAAACCACCGTCAGAGCCAAAACACGACATTCACGCCATCCTCAGTGTCAAACATTACGCACTGGTGTGCCTAGACAGACACTTACATTCATTAGGCTTATTCATTATTGATTAACATAATGAGCTCATCAATTATAGATCAGTGCTGTGACAAAGAACAACCAAGGCTGACTGGGCTGTTAGTCTAGCAGCACTGCCAGCTCTTTCCTGTTTCAGTACAAAAAAAAAAAACATCATAACCGATCCACTGTGTATGGCAGTGGTGAATTTAAACAGCCTGTGCTTTTGCACAGTGTTACATGCATAGTGCTGTGAGTGATCACCTGCAGTAAAAGGTACATTCAGAACATGGAACTTGAGAATTAATCTACAGGTGTCAGGTTCTTATTTGTGCTCCAGTATTCGTTTTTATTGTTGGTTTATCTGAAAGATGTTTTTAGATAAAAGCAACATACAATCGAGAAAGCAGGGTAAGACCCTGGAGCAATTGGGGTTAAGGGTCTTGCTCAAGGTCCCAATGATGAAGTCTGCCTGCCACAGGACTTGAGTCAGCAACCTACCAATCATGGGCACGGAGTCCTAACCCAGCAAGCTACGCACCACCCCTTCCTGCACATCGATTCAGCCTCAGCTCATTTCAAAAATGGACATGCCGGTGCTTCTTGGGAGGATTAGCAGCAACAGTCCTTTAGTTGTACACTGTGATGTTCCATTAGCACAAACATCACGTGTTTATGCAGAGCAAGGGTGTAGGAGATCTTCATATAGGAAGGGTACATAACTATCATGTAAATGTAAAGGTTAGTTTATTGGGGGGCAAATGAAGCCAAATTTAATATCGGGGGGTACATGTCCCCCCCGGTTTCCACGCCCCTGAGCCAGTATACAGCTCACGTTGAAAGCCGCTGTTAAGCTGTATAGGAGCTTCAGTTGTGTAAAAGAAATTCCAAAGCTAGAGGGGTAACATGATGCCCATTAAAAACACACTTAGGATCATGGAGAGGAGGGAGAGCGGTAATGCCTGCATGGATTAGAAAAATAAAAATGTGTCAACTGCTGAAGCCCAAATATGCATGGTTTCAAGCCTTGGTCCCTGACTTAATCACTTAAAAGATGTTAAGTAATACAAAACAAAACATTGTTTAAGTAATGTTGTTTGTCGCATCTGCCTTTAACCAAAAAAAATTCCAGAAATTGAAGCCATTTTCTACAATAATATATATTTTGTTTAATTTCAACTACAATGAGTAAACCAGGGAGCTATCAACCATTTGCAAATGTTCCCTTAATAAAATCCATTTTTTTTGTTTCCAATCCCTTTCTTGTGGAGATCAATAAAAGAAAACACAGTATGGCCAAGGTTATATTTGTGATTATTATTCACATTAAACACATTTTTAGGGTGCCTACATTAGATATTACATTGAAAAAGGAGGACGGAACCAAACCCGATGAAGGCGACTGCCTTTATTCCCCCACTGAGAGAGAAAGCCAGTAACTCCTGCTTACATTGAAGAGACCCATCTCATGCCAGTCGAATAGTGCAGAGGTTTATAAGATATGGAGAGAAAACCAAGACAAAACACCATCCTGATGACTGTATCATCTATGCAACATGAATTTCCATATGTATCAGCACACAGCAAGTTCCAGAGTGGATTTAACAGCCTGGTCACCTTCACTTTGCAATCTTTCTTTGCTTTGTTAAAGAAAATAAAAAATTAAAAAAAAACACGATGATCGAATTGATCCCAACGGGACTGAAACATGCAGATTGTATTTTTGCTATTTTATCTTTGCAGCACTTCCTCTAGGTGCTCCTATTTTATTTTTGCCCAAGTTTACATCCTGCCTCACATCCATAACCGCAGCTCCAAATACGGCCTGTCAGAGGTGTGAGAGGGAAAGTTAATCCGATTTTGGTCGTACAGACCCGATCTGTTCCACTCCTCCTGAGGGGGTGACAGCTGTATGGGAGATGCGTGAAGGCAAACAGTAAAGCCAGAGTGAGGCGCTATGCTCCCCTCCACGCTCAGCTAACTGTCCATCCAGCACAGAGGGGCCCCTTGTCTGCTGTGACATCACCACCAGCCCCAATCAGACCCTGCCTCCAGCACCACTCACCAGTCAGCGTCTGGGCCAATTCAGCTGCACACAAACACACACATGAAATTTTAATTGCTTCCTGAAGTAAAATAAAAGGAGCTCAAGGCAAAAGGCCACAGGTGTTATAACAAAGGAGAGCGGACGGGCCAGGGTGTGACGCCCCTGGTTGCTTTGTCACTCCTGGGCTCTGAATGCCCCTTCAGACGCATTACCACCCTCCTCTATGTAAGAGGCAACATACTTCAGGTGCATGAACATGGACTTTGGAAAGACAAACTTAGAGCCAACTTTTTCATATGCAAACCTGAGAACTACAGATGTTCTTTCTTACCCAGTCATACGACCACACGATGACGCCTCTTACCCACCCATACAACTCTACAATGCTGTCTGTTCATTACATGTACAATATACATTTACATAATTTAATATGTATATGCTATTTGCACTATTCACCACTGAATCGCCACTATGGCCAGTTCTTATGACTTAGTTCTTTTTCAAATTAATTTACACATGGAAAGGAAATCAAATTAAATTATTTACTTTTATTGTTTTATATATACACATCTATATATATATATACACACACACACACATATATATACACATATATACACACACACACACACACACACACACACACACACACACACACACACACACACTGTGTGCAGAATTATTGGGCAAGTGTGTATTTTATTTGTATCTTCTCTTCCGACCAGTATTTTCAGTCCAGATGGATCAGTAATTAAGAACGAACTGTCTAAAAGCAGTACATGTTCAGTATTTTGCCTGAGTACTTTCTGTTTGGAGAAAAACAGGAAAACATAGATTTTTTTTACCTAAAAATTAAATTTCCCTTCACAGGGATCAAGTTCTCTTACCTTATCTAATCTTATTAACACTTCTAAAGCTGCTTAATCCACTTTGAGCCTTTGGGGTCGATTGATTACAAACAAAAATAATGAGATTCTTGAAATAAAATTATATCCTGAGTGAGGTAAACACAAACTGTCAGTAATATTTACTGCAGATTTCCATCAGATTAATATTTTACTTAAGATTACAAAATAGTTATTCTTATATATAAAGTAACTAGTCCTTTGACAGAACCACAGCTTCACAGCTGACCTCTGAGAGTGCAAGAGAGTACATCAAAACAGAAAACAGAGAGACATTTCCCATGTACTGCAGAGACGTCAGGGCCGGAAAACTTTCTATAGGTATGACTTCAGGTAGCTCAGAGCCTAAATGGCCAGCACTACTGCCTCTTTCCTCCAGGGACGTGGGTTTGAATTTAGCCTCCTCTATCAAGTTTGTTCAATCCATTTCTCCAGATGCTTACGTTTCCTTCGGTAGTACACAGTCATGCTAATAGATTAGCTGGCACCTTTAAACTGCCAGCAGCTTGTGACTAAGTGCATATGTGGCACGTGACGGACCAGCATCCCATCCAGGGTGTATCCCAGCCTTGTGCCCTGTGCCGCCTGGGAGAGGCTCCAAACCCCACATGACCCTGTCCCGGATAACGGTTAAAAGATTGATGGAGAGTCTCAGAACTCCCCACTTCACCAAAGGGGCTATTGTTTTCCTCTGCACATCAGATATGCCTCATTGCTCCGGCACCAGTCCTCATGCGATTCCTCGGTCAGGGCTGCTGAGCGTGCCCAGAGATGGGGAGGGGAAGAGCTAATTCAAGGCCAACCAAGCAGTACATCTGCCATTGATTTGAGAGACACCTGCTACACGCCCCAGTCACAGATGTGCCCATCATCCTCTGCTTCTGAGCATACAAAATGGAAGTACGCATGCAAATGCCGTACCTGCCCATCCTATATGGAGCTGACCCGCATCCTCTTCACATACTTGCCCAAAATAAAAAAAATACAGCTCACATGGTTAGTGGCAGACTGGGAAGCAACAAGGTGGAATTCTTTGAATCTCCAGATCTGACCAAATATCAACCCTGCGGTGTAGCAGACAGGCTTAAAGAGATATTTAATTAGGGACAGCATGAAGAAACAGCATCTGCAGACGTGTTACAACTGTGGTGATTATCAATTTGGGCCACATGTGCAAGGCGAGGAATAACCCAGAACGAGGCTCCAACCCATCACAAACTATACACATTTATATTTACACCCTTTTATCCACATCGATGAACAGTTGAAAAATCAGGGGACTTGTTCAAGGGCCCAACAGAGAAACCACTCTGCTGACCACAGCATTTGAACTGATGACCTTCCGATCAGAGGTACAGCACCCTAACCTGCGGAGGCCAAAGGCTGTAGACACAACACGCCTCCTACACCATTTTGTGATTAATACTCTAGAGAACAGAATCATTAAGAAAAACATATTAGCCAAAACATGAATGGGAAGAGTTTAGTAGCTGTGTTAGTCTTAAGAAATCAAGCAATGATCATATTAGTCAAATCTTTAACCAAAACAAATCACCCCTGTCCAGCCTGACGATTTTGAGTAGATAAAAGCTGTATGTTTTGGATTATTAATAAGCTTCAATGGTCTGTTTAGTACTAGTCCTAATCAATGTGGCGGGCAACACAGCTGGTGCTTTCAAGTCCGAAGCAAAGTCAAATTCACTGGCAAGTCAATGCTCCCTCAGAAGTTGCCCCCCTAGGCGACCACCTATATTGTCCATAGGATTCACTGGACCTGCCGTTGGTTAAAGAATAGTGGGGGCGATGTAGCAATATTTTATTATAACTAGTTACAATTATAGCCATGATACATATTTCAGAGGTATCACTCATGATGCAACACACTGTCAAATAAACAGACTGTGCAACTCTGATAAGGAAGAATTGGTTCCAAAAAAGGTTCTACTTTGATTGAATGGAAATGGATTGTATTCGTAAATTCGAATGTGGACCAATCTACTATCATTTGCAAACATTGCAAAGATACTGTTTGTATACAGTATAGGTGGCAACACAGCCAATCTATTCAAATGGTTAATTAACATTACTAACGTACATTCCAAAAAATTGTGATCTATATTGTGGATCATGATTATAACCAAAAATATTATATAATATAA
>JAODLD010000124.1:13466562-13476945 GCA_026781065.1 Mormyrops boulengeri
TTCTCCCCAAACGAGCTTGATGGGCCGAATGGCCTCCTCTCGTTTGTAAATTTCTTATGTTCTTATGTTCTTAAATACTTTCCTTGTGTGATCGCGGATTTTAATACTTTTTCCCCTGGTCCAAACATTCAATCCGATTAGAAGTACATGACTAGTATGCCTTTAGAAATGGATGCAAAATGCACAACAGGATGAGAATTTTTATTATAGGCCAAGAGTGTTCCGCTGTCCAGCAAGGAAATATTTCGAGCACATTTCATCAGTACAAGTGTCTAAAACATCTCATTCATTTTTCATTTGGCCGATCAACACTAGCAATGGCTCATATTCCCAGTTTCCCCAGGCACGGAAAAGCACCTGCAGCAACAGAAAACACACAGCCATTCGTAAAGGTCACAGAAGGGGGCCGCATATGGATTCTGCTTTAGAAAATACAAAAAAACGGTAAGGACTGTCCATGATATAAATTTCAAAATGCAGGAAGAATCTAGACACTTTATTCTCTCTGCACATAAAGCAGCAAAATGTCACTTGGCAGCACTCAAGGCAGCAATGTAGCATATACAATATGCATATACCAAAAGCTAAAAATGCACACATTATTTCACTTTTAGGATTTTTTCATTATCCCAAGCAGTTATAAGCTGATGTAAGAAAAAGGGTGCATAATGTTTCCCAAACACATCTCTCAATAACCGTCTAACACAACAACAAAACTGGAGCCATTTTACAGCCCTTTGCTGAGTGACATGTGGCTATGGGGGGGGGTGGGGACGACCTGGACTTTAATGCTTAGGCCTCACAGCAAGATGCAGATATGGGTGCTAGAGCCAGGTGGGCAGTGCCAAAGCAGGGCCCAAGCACAATACATACAAGAAGGTCACCGTGAAGGGAGGCGACGTGCCCTGAGAGAGCCAGGCCTCTCTTAAAGACACAAACCCGCATCATTTTCCAAGGTGCCTACTCAAACTAAAAAAGAAATTCAACTTAAAAATGTGATTTCAAAACTATAGTTTACCAGTGTGAAAGTCAGAAGAGACCGACAGATACTATAGGGTGGTTTATTTTTGTGGCCATGGGGAACATTATCAGGAATTTTAACCTGTTAAGAAACAGCAAATTCTGTTATAAGCTATTGTACAACTTCGCCAAATTTGACAGACTCATATTTTCATTTTTTATTACCAAATCATCAAAGACTTTAATAACTATGGTTCACACTAAGAGACTCAAATGACCTTCATCTACCCCTGGGAAAGTCTGTAGTCTCAAAACTACTCAAATCCAGGCTTTGCACAATTGATACCTTGGACATCCTGGGGACAACTTACTTTCTAATCCACAGTCTCACAGTCTGGTTTGGATTCTCAACGGGTACATCAAAGAAAGAAAAGGAAAAAGATTGGTGGGAGAGTAAAATAAAATATTATTCTGCGCTGAAAGGTTCTGGTGAGTGAATCCAAGGAACTGCATCTGAAAAGGAGTTGGCACACATCACTCTATTACTCCCCACAGTGGCTTCATTTACACACAGCATAACATTTGTAAGTTACTGACAATTCCTTTCACCATCAAATAATAAGGCTTTTGTTGGTACCCCGCACATTGCATTTCAGGCTACGTCATCTAGATTGCACAGAAATAATCCTCAAGCCCAGTGCAGGATGGGAATATCTCTCTCACACACACACAACACTGAAAAGGAACCATCCTAAATAAATACATTTTATAAAGATCCAACAGAATGATTAAAGGTTTTATTTTCTCAACTGAAATCTGAAGGTAAAGTAAAACAGAGCAACAAATGTAAAGAAAAGTGCATCTTAAAAAAAATCCTAACATACCGCCACTTCTGTAAATTAGTGAGATCTGAAGCATGAATAATAATAACACAAAATTAAAGATTTTATTTACAAACATAAGTAAATGAAATACTGCCCACCATCCAAGATCAATCGTGAATAAACAATATATGTGACTTCAAACATATCTATAACTACAACAAAAATATTTGATATTCATCATACAAGTCTACATCTAACCACAAAGCATTTTTTAACCACCCGTAACCCAACTTTTTAGTATTGCAGGGTTTTCTTGAAGCTTAAAAGTGAAGTTACCAAACTGCACTAAAAATTATGTAACATATTCTTACAATACTGAGAAAAACAACCCGTTACGCGTTCAACGGGCAAACACTACAGCACTATAACTATTACTCCTCGAACAAAAACATAATGAGACAATCAAATTATAATTCTGGCAAACAGCTCACGGGGGAATTATTATGCTTTGGAGATCCTGTTGCCCTAGACTTAAGTAAAACAAATAAGCTTTTGAGCGCGGAAACTTTATACTGAGAAGCGTGGCATGTCTTCGCCATTAACTCTGCTTTGAGATTAAAGAATATATACAAACTATACCAATTTCAAGACAGTTTTTCTGCAGATTGGGAGTTGGGGAAATTTTTACCGTCCCAGCCACATAAACATTCCCAAAGGAAAGAGATGGGAGTCCCACTTAGTGTGTACGATACATCAATAACCTGGATCAATTATATAATAATCTAGTGACAAATTCAAGTACTCATGTTGCTTATATAACAATGCGAAATTATATGACTAACTGAACAGCAATTTAAATACTTGTCAAAGTGCTTTGAGAGTTTAGTGCGCATGTTGAGATGGCAACCCCAAACGAATTAGCGAAGATAAACGTTTAACATTTGGTACCACCTGTAAAATTTTACTGTTGCAAAGAATGCACCACACTATATACTCACCGTTTAATATGGATTCAATTTTTGTAATTCGTCCTCCTGTCTTGTTTTTGTTGTTGTCGTTTTAAGAAATTCCTTTCCCCCCTACCCACCCCCACACTGTAAAACCGTTTCTAAAGTAACTTCCACGTAACTAAAATTCAAACAACCGTGTTCGAAACTATAGTGATAATAAACGAATGAATGATCTGAGTTTATTTCTTTTGTAGTTTTGCACTCCTTGCCCACTACTAGCCGCTCTCTCCACGGCGCTCATGCGCACTCAGGCGGCCACCCACAAGTCATATTTCACTCCTGAGCGCTAAACAAAGGGGTAAGTCCGGCGGCGTGACGTTACACCGCAGCACCATGACAGGTAAAAGTTGCGCTGTGAAACATTAATGAGGCACGGAAGGTGAGACTAACCTGCTTTACCTCTTACTTATTTATAATGCTTCCGATTGCTGCTATTCGAAGTCATTCTTGAGAGTTTTTTTAAAATACCGTATCCTTATTTCTTTTGATAAAACTTAAATGTTTGTACCTATTTCTTTTAGACTGCTTGGTCTGGTATTCATTAATAATTACCTGGAGTGGTGACTAAACATTTGGGATGACGTGCTTGACGTGACGGTGGGCTGATCGCATATGTATACCTTGTTTTATGTCCTTTGCAACAGTCTAACAATGTTTAATGTATCAACAAAACACCAAAGCCCCGGGGACCACAAAAACAGTGCTAAAAAAAAGAAAATATAAAAATTTCAAGAAAAATAATTGATTTCAAAATAAATAATAATTGGAGATATAGACATAAATAATACTATACTCTATAGTCATATTTTCATCCAATAATGTTCAGTTTTAGCGAACGATCTTGCAATTTTAATACACCAAACTTACCCAAAAAGGATTACAAGTTTTATATACTGTGTAATGGTTGGATACATTTGATTCATGATTAATACAGTCTGAAAGAAAAGTTACTTTATATGTTAATACTTATTAAACTGCACTTATTTGCCACAAAAGTTAAAGTAAAAACCATGTGGTTTTCGTCACAAAAAACTGCTGCAGCATTTTTAACCAATAGGGGGCAGCCAAATACCTACGAATAATGTTAAATTAGTATAGTATATACTGTATTCTGAAAACAATTTAGATTCAGATTCAGAATCGTGATTTTGTACAGATAGCATCTGCTTACAACATCTGGAAATACCATGTTAAAAATCAATCTATATTCCAACTGCTTATACTGGTCAAAGTTGGGGAATTTCCCTTGACTTTTTAACCTTTAAAGAGACCTGCCCAAATCTTATATTTACATAAATGTAATATTTAGTATGTCTTGTATTGTTAAACTTTGACAGTTCGTTTTATATTTACAAAATGACTGTAAATGTTTACACATGTTCATTAATACTTGTTTCAGATGTAGGGGAGCAATCCTCTAACAGTTCTAGCTGTATTCTATAAATTTAACAGCAATAAATAAGAATGATTGATATGTTACACATTTTTCCAGAAAATCTACTCTCTAGAAAGTTGAAGCCAAACATTACATGTCCTTCACTGACAGTAATTGTGACGCCCAGCCCCTATCGCCCTCCTGTGGACCACACCTCCTCCTTACCCTCGTATAAATCCCGCATGTTCTCAGCTGTTTCTTGTTTATGCTCGTTACCCCGTGTATTTAGTTTGCGTTCTGTTTAGTCTTGTTAGATCGGTCATTGATGTTTGTAGATGTTGGTTGCTGTCTCTTCCCCTGTCTGCTTGCTGCCTCCCGAATTAAACCCCATTTTCCCCCGCTACCTTGACTCGCTCGCCTGTTTCCCTGCTCGCCGCTCACCGATCGTGACAGTAATCTTCCTAAAAGAACACTTTGGTCCATAACAAAGTTCAACAGAACGTGTGGTTGTGTAATCCACCATTTTGTAAACATAGTATTATGAAATGAAGTGGCCCAGTTCATTAACCAAATTTACTGGTATTCTTTAATCAGTAGCCTGACATTTTCTGTAGTTCATACCCCATTGCCGAATGAATTTTGACATACTAAAAGAATACAAAGTGGTGGTTATAGCTGATCATTTGACAGACAATCTTCCAAGCTTCTTATTTTTTAAAACTTACTGGTTTTCAGCTAAATTGTTGATTGCTAAAAGTGCCAATAACCTTTCCAGTTAGTGTTTGTTCACATATCCAAGAAAGAGTCTAATTACTAGATGGAGTTCTGGTAACACAGTAACAAGTGTATACAGTCATCTTACCCTTGGTTATCTCTCTACTACGATAGTATAAAATCTGCCACCAACTGCTATTGTAAGCTCAACAAAAGAAATTTCTATGTGTTTTATTATGTAACATAATATGCATTATTTCCAATAAATTGTAAATAACAATAAAGTTGTGATTTTTACTTAATAAGAGTGACTACAGTGAAAGTGAGTTAGATTGTGATTTTTTTGCGCAATTTACTGTAACCTTCAAATTTCAAATTACACAAATTTGTAAAGTAAAATTTGAAGTGATTATTTGAACTCACACACATGATCATATGAACTCACGGCTATTTATGTGGACAAAAATATTGGGACACCTGGCCATTACACCCACAGGAACTTTTATGACATCCCATTCTAAATCCATAGGCATCAATATGGAGTTGGTCCCCCACTTTGCAGCTATAACACTCTTCTGGGAAGGCTTTCCACAAGATTTTAGAGTATGTCTGTATGAATTTTTGCTCATTCCTCCAGAAGAGCAGAGGTCAGGCACTGATGTTGGACTGGAAGGCCTGGTTCTTCATTTTAGTTCATCCCAGTGGTGTTCGATGGAGCTGTGTGCTGGCCAGTCAGGTTCTTTTACACCATACTCATCCACCATACTTGCTGTATGGATCAGGGCACGGTTATGCTAGAACAGAAAAGGGCATTCTCCAAACTGTTCCCACAAAGGTTGAAGCATAGAAGTGTTCAAAATGTCTTGGTATGCTGGTTTTCTTCACTGGACCTTATGGGCCTAGCCCAACCCCTAAAAAACAACCCCATTCCATTATCCCTCCTCCACCATACTGTACAATTGGCACAATGCAGTCAGGCAAGTAATGTTCTCCTGGCTTCCACCAAACCCAGACGTGTCCATCAAATTTCTAGACAAAGAAACGTGATTCATCACTCAACAGCACATGTTTCCACTGCTCTAGAACCCAGTGGAGGCGTGTTATACACCACTCCATGGGACGCTTGGCATTGCATTTGCTTCGGTGAGGTTTGCATGCAGCTGCTTGGCCAAGGAAGCCAATTGCACAAAGCTCCCAGCACATGGTTTTTATGCTGGGGTTAATGCCAAAGGAAGGGTGGAACTCTGCAGTCAACAGAGTATTGGTGACTTTTGCACACTATGCGCCTCATCAATTGGTGACCCTGTTCTGTTACGTGGTCTGCCACTCATAGCTGAGTTTCTGTTGTTCCTAAACGCTTCCACTTTGCAATAATACCACTTACAGTTGACTGTGGAATTTCTAACAGGGAAGGAATTTCCCTGAACTGACTGCAAAGGTGGCATTCTATGATAGTACCATGTATAAATTTCCTGAGCTCTTGAGAACGACCCATTCTTTCACAACTGTTTGCAAACCTGACTGCATGGCTATGTGCTTGATTTTATACACCTCTAGCAATAGGTCAGAATGAAACACCGGAATTCAACGATTAAGAGGTGTGTCCCAATACTTTTGTCCATATAATGTATGAACACAGGATGGTCCAAATGAGTACTTCCACATAACATTTACTTACACAATGAATATTCACTGTTCACCTTGGATCATCCAGGCTATCTCCATCAAAGTCTGCTAGGAACCTAGGGGGAATCAGAGACAACCAACTGTCCTTTGCTGAGCACATAATGGTCACCCAATCTTTCAGATTTACCCTGTAGATAATCAAGGAGATCTGGCCTTTCTCTCTGAGTATGCAGCTCACCTTCTTGCCCAGGTACTCCTTACCTCATGATTATGACTATTGCAACTATCTGCTGGCAGGCCTGGCAGCTTGTGCTATCAGACCACTGCATATGATTCAAAATGCAGCAGCCCATCTGATATTCAGTCATGATCTATGTCCCATCTTGTCCCCTTCAAGCAGCAAACCAATGCTACTTGGAGCTCCCTCCGCCACAGGAGAAGGGGTCACTCCATACAATTCTCTTCTGTGGTTCCCCAATAGTGGAATGATCTGCCGAACCACATCCTGTCATTATCTTTAAAAAATGCTTCAAGAACCATCTGTTCCATGAATTTCCCTATTAACCTGATACTTCGTTATGTTCTTTGAATGTTCTTTGTTGCACTTACTGGCCATTGAATATCTTGAATAGGTTTTTACTCTGTTATAGTGATTGTGTAGTTGTTATGTAGCTGTTGGGTAGCTCATGCTCCAAAACTGCTTACACTTGCATCGGGTCATTCATTGGAAGCTCACCCTAGCTGCACTTATGCCTATTTGACTCTATGACAGCATGTATTTTTGTAATGTGCTATTTGCCTTGTAAAATGCAAATGTGTATACAATTAGCATCAAATCAAACTCCAGTGTGCTGGAGATGACCCCCTTTGATCATTGTATTACACTGAGTATTACAAAACAATGTCATCCATCCTTCCAAATTCTTATTCTGGTCTGGGTCACGGTGGGTTCAATTTTTTGATTGAATGAGCGAAAGTGACATGTATATAGTGCTTTTCAAGACACCCAAAACACTTTATAGAACCAATGGGGAGCCACTTCAACCGCCACCACTGTGTAACACCCACCTGGATGATGCGACGGCAGCATCGGTATGCTCACCACACAGTAGCTAAGGTGGTAAAGGGGCAGGAGAGAATTCATCAGTTAGATATAGGGAATGAGTAGGAGGCCAGATTTGAAAGGGCTATAATGGGCAATTTTAGCCAGGGCATTGGGGTACCACCCCTACTCTTTCAATGGATGCCCAGGGATCTTTTAGGACCTCAGAGAGTCAGGACCTTGGTTTTACATCTCATCAATTTTTACAGCACAGTGTCCCCATCACTGCACTGGGACCTTGGGATCCACACAGACCAAACTCCACACACACTGAGTGGAGGTCAGATTTGAACCATCAACTCTGGATTTGTGAAGCAACAGTGCTCTGCACTGACTCACAAATGAATATTGTAATGGTGGGTCGCTGAACCATGCTCTCAATAATGCCACAGCAGGCGAAGTTTGGGGTTTAATTACCAGATGGAGTTTATTACACCCGTATCAAAGCATACAAACGCTCACACTGCCCACCGTTTACTACTCACGCACACGGTGGGCGCACGCACACATAGACACACTACGTATACAATAAACAATAACCATTACACGTGACATAACACACAGCACATTTACAACAACACAAGCGATTACCGTGAACTATTTACACTGGTATCAGTCCAACATGCCGCGCTCCCCGCTGGTCCCGCCGCGCTACAATATCAATATGGTGCACTTATTCATATAATTTCAAATAAATGCCTAAGAATAAATTATCTGTAATTAATATGCATTGTCATAGGGGTGAGTATTATAGAAATGTGTGCGTTTAACATTCCTTTATGTTGTTCAGTGTCTAGATAATAGAACAGACACAACTTTAGAAGATTGTAATGGGAACTAGTCGAGCTTGGGTTGTAATACCTGAGTGTTTCATTTCTGCAGGACATGCTTTGGTTTTGAAAGTTGGATGGTCTGTATGTTCTGCTCAGTCACCAAATGTCTGTGATTTTTCCTTCTCACATAACATGTCACCAGGGTTGCTAACATCTGGCGTGATACACTTTCAGACTCTCATGCTCACACAAGAAATCTTTCAGCAAATCTGTATTATTCCTGAAATTAGCTACATCAAATGCGTTGGAGTAGTGTGCAAACCCTACAGACTATTTGCAAGACAACTAAATTGCTACATATGTGTAAATACATGTGGATGTTTGTGCAGCCTTTTCTGAAATTGAAAATCTCACTCCAGCCAGCTGACCAAAGTTGGTCCCCCAGCATGTGACGTCAACTGTATGGTTACTCTCCGAAATGTAAACGGAAAAGGATAAGAGTAGGATAGCAACTAGAAACGAAAATTCCTGAAGAAATTTTGAGATGGGCCTATTCCGCTGACCCTGGAAGAGCTGGCATGCCTAATATAAGGCGTTGCTAGGGTGTTGTTAGCTGGTTGCTAGGTGTAGCTAGGTGGTTGCTAGGTGGTTGCTATGCAATTCTAGGTGGTTGCTATGGTGTCAGAAGGTGTTGCTAGGGTGTTTCTAGGTGGTTGCTAGGCGTTGCTATGTGGTTGCTAGGGTGTTGCTAGGTGGTTGCTAGGGTGTCAGAAGTCGTTGCTATGGTGTTTATAGGTCGTTGCTATGCAATTCTAGGTGGTTGCTAGGGTGCAGCTAGGTGGTAGCTATGGTGTTGCTAGGCGTCGCTAGGTGGTTGCTAGGGTGTTGCTAGGTCTTGGGTGAGGTTGATTATTGAGTCTTGTAGCTGTAGCATGAACAGTGGCCGAATAGGAAAACTTTGACAGAAATGCATTGAAGTCAATGGGAGAGAATGAGGGATGAAAGATGAGTGCTGGTCAAGATGGTGGTCATAACGTGTTGGGTGATAAGAGCTGATGTTGCGTTTCAAGTCTTGTTGCTGTGACATGAACACTGGACGAGTAGGAAAACTTTGACTGAAATGCATTGAAGTCAATGGGAGAGAACGGGGGATGAAAGACGAGTGCGGGTCAAGATGGTGGCCATGGGGTGTTGGGTGATGAGGCCTGAGGTTGAATACCGAGTCTTGTTGCTGTGGCCTGAACACTGGCCGAGTAGGAAAACTTTGACTGAAATGCATTGATTATTATGGCCCCATTCATTTCAATAGCACACCTCACACCATGAAGGACTCGCTTTTGATATATAGATTGCCTCGGTGCACGCTACGGTACGACCCGCATTAATTGCCGAAATCGAGGAAGAATAATAAATAAATAAATAATAATAAATAAAGTTTTTTTCGACTTTGAGAAGGGATTGCACGCGATCCGTAAGGTGCACCGAGACAAACGATATGTCTATCCGTCCGTCTAGGCTAACCCTACGACTTGGCACCAAAGGTTCCGTGCATTTCATTGGCGAAGCGCAAATTCGGAAAGTATCGCTTACTAGGTGGAGAGTAATATGGGCCTTTTCATTGAAATGAATAGGCCCATAATTATGACAGATTTTTTTTCATTGCAAGCATTTATAAAAGGATGGGTAACAGTTCCACACGTTGCCTATGATTTGAACTATTTGAATGCTAACCGTCGCGTTGTCGGAAAAGCTAAAGGAAAATAAAAGGGTGAGTGTACATGTTACTGTACGTAGTGAAAATGGGGCAGCAGCTATAAACAAGCTCATTTTATATAAGGTGTACTGTGCCCTCCACAAAATGAAAACTATTTGATCAATACATGATTTCAATTTTTAATCATTAATATCCCATCTACGAGGAGACAGAACATAAGAACATAAGAACATAAGAAATTTACAAACGAGAGGAGGCCATTCGGCCCATCAAGCTCGTTTGGGG
>JAODLD010000124.1:13490235-13515913 GCA_026781065.1 Mormyrops boulengeri
CTTTATATTTCTGCTTCCTGCATGGATTACCTTACATTTATCTACATTAAATTTCATCTGCCAGGTATCAGCCCAGTTGCTAATTAAATCAAGATCCCGTTGTAGCCTCTGTGCTGCTAATTTAGCTTTGAGCTAAAGCAAGAGCCATTTGTGGAGGACAACATCAAAGGCCTTCTGGAAATCAAAGTAGATCACGTCGTAGGTCTTTTTGTGATCAATTTCTCTTGTAGCTTCCTCAAAGAACTCAAGTAGATTAGTTAAACAGGACTTACCTCTCCTTAATCCATGTTGGCTATCCCTCAGGATGTTATTTGAATCCAGGTAATCTACCATTTTCAGTTGGATTATAGCTTCCATTACAGTACCTTTCCAGTTATGCAAATTAAACTAATTGGCTTATTGTTTGCTGGATTACTTGTATCCCCTTTTTTGAATATGGTGTTATATAAGCATGCTTCCAATCAGAAGGTACCACACCAGTATATAAGGATTTCTGGAATAGTAATATTAAAGGTTGGCTAATAATATCCCTCATCTCTTTTAAAATTAAGGTAAGATGCCATCAGGGCCCTGCCATTTATTTATTTTGAGCCTAGCTAGGCTTTGTACCACATCGGCCTGTAGATATAGATATATTGGTCATAGACAACACTGTATTTGTACTAAACTGTGGCAGGTTACTTGTGTTCTCTACTGTGAACACCCGTGTAAAACAATAATTAAAGTCATTTACTATATCAATTTCATTTTCAATTATAAGACCTTTACTATCCTGCAGGTACTCTGGTTTTCCCCCACAGTCCAAAAATATGCTGAGGCTAATTGGGGTTACCAAATTGCCCATAGGTGTGCATGTGTAAGTGACTGGAGTGTGCCCTGTGATGGGTTAGTGCCTCATCCTGGGTTGTTCCCTGCTTTGCACCTATAGGCTCCAGACCCCCTATGACCCTGAAAAGGGTAAGTGATTACAGAAAATGGATGGATGCTCTCTGTGACACTTTGGCATCTAACAGTCTATAATGAGTCATGATATTAACATTGTCATCATTCAGTTTTCTGCTTTTGTAAAATCAACATGATGTTGTGTTCAGAAAGACCTCTGTATCAGACTAAATGTTATTTTTGGCAGGTGATATGGCACCTCTGTTATGGATTCAATGTGATTTAAAAAGAGCTTCAATTTGAAAACATTTGCTGGCACAGTAGGTGGTGTGTAATTCAATAGGTTAGAATGCTGTGCCTATAATCAGAAGGTTGCCAGAGTGATTGAGCCTTTGAGCAGCACCCTTAACCCTCGGTTGTTCCAGGGATTGTCTAACCCTGCTTTCTGGAAAATAATCTATATTGCATTGGATTAAAATGTAAACTTCTTTGCCTGATATGCTAAACCTTGGAAGTCAACACGATGCATTCCTGAGCATCTGGAAGCTTGTTTTATAGGGAAACACAGTGGCTAGGGCATGGTCTAAGTTAAAGAAAATGCAGAAAACATCCGTTTCCTGCTCAAAAATGACAAAATGCTGTATTTGCTTATGACCACCAGATGGCCTCCCTCACAAGCAAAAATCAGTGGCTTGACTCATTATTGAGGCTTGCTATCAGAACCTGACAAGAGGAAATTGTTATATTTCTATACAAAAACAACTTAATTGTTGTTTAAATAATAAGCTTTGCTTTAAGAAGCTTATTTGATTCCTTATCACTGTTGTTTTTAACATTACTTTTATATTGTATTGTGTATCACATTACTGATGTTGATATCTCTCCATTCAATAGCCTGTGATCCAATAACAGGTGAGATTGCACATAACTTCAGAAAAGCAGTGAATGATAGACTGGTGGTTGAGTAAATTATGCATAAAACTTGCTGACCAGCTGAGCTAGAAGCTGTTTGCTGAGTTGCAGAACAACAAAGCCAAACACACGCAATCTGATACTTAGAAATGTATTGCTTCAGTTCAAGCGATGTCATCCACGAAGTCACGCTGTTGTTGATGCTGTGTTAGCACTTTCCTTTTGCAAATCCCTAAATTTGAGACATTGAGCTGTTTTAAGGAATGTATGATGTATAAACAGTCACTGATTTTGATGAGTCAACAGCAAAGACGGCAATAATGGTATCTTTTGATCATGAACAACAAAGAAATACAATTGTGACCCCTTAGATAAAGCAGGACATGTACAGTATCAAACAATACCAGTTTCACAAAGGATATGATTCAATTAAATACAGAAACAACTCAAAATACTTCTGCACATTTTCATGTCATTATGGATTATTCTTTGTCTCAGAACAGCACAGAAATGTGGTAAAAACCTGGTTATTCCTTAAATCAGCAAGCTCCCGATAAACTTTATATTCAGTATCTGTCATTGTGATGCTTTATTGAATCTTGCGACTCAGTAATGAATTTAAAACAACATAAACTATGCTCTCTTCTTTAATACTATGTTTTTCCCCTAGACACCCATGTGATGGCTTAAATCAGATCAACTTTCTAAATATTTCATGACGTGCCATTAATTTTTAAGAAAGCTATGCAATAGCATTGGAACATTCCACTATCAGAGTGCCCCTTGTTGGTGTTTTCTTGTCAGCAGCCATACCGCCTGCAGTCCAGACTAGTAATCAACTTGAAACTAAGCAGGTTTGAACCTGGCCAATACATGCAAGGGAGATCAACTAGGAAAGCTGGGTTGCTGTTGGAAGAGGTCTTGGTGTGGCCAACAGGTTAGGCCATCCTGTGGTCTGTGTGGATCCCAATGTCCCAGTGCATTGATGGGGACACTGTGCTGTAAAAACTGATGAGATGTAAAACCAAGGTCCTGACTCTCTGAGGTCCTAAAAGATCCCTGGGCATCCATTGAAAGAGGAGGGCTGCTTCCCTGATGCACTGGCTAAGTTGCCCACTGTTGCCTTTTCAAATCTGACCTCCTAATCACCCCCTATGTCTAACTGGTGAATTCTCTCCTGCCCCTTCACCACCTTAACTACTATGTGCTGAGCATACTACGTACAGAATGGCTGCCATTGCATCATCCAGGTGGGTTCTACACAGTGGTGGTGGTTGAAGTGGCTCCCCATTGCTTCTGTAAAGTGCTGCTAACAATTTTCTTGAATTTTACTTTTGTATTAATTAACCCCAAACTAAGTCATAGTTAGTTGATACATTGTTAATGAATCATAATGCATGTTCTATCTCAAGCAGTTACTATATTTGTTAATTCTGTATATCTTTGTGAACTTGAAGGAGCAAGTAATGAACAACAAGTGAAATACTGACCATGTAAGTTAATGAATCTCAAGTAGGAACTATATTTGCTCATGATTTGTTGATAGTTGCTGCTGAAGTACAAACACTAAGTATTTGTGTTCCATCAAGTAAAGTGTTACCAAAGCACTTTGGGTGCCTTGAAAAATGCTATATAAATCCAACATTCATTCATACGGAGTATAATTGTTATCTGACATGGCCCGTAAGCCCTGTTTATGGTTTATGTTTATGGGTACATATTGTCTAACTTTATATTACTGCTTATAGCATACACACACACACAACGGTCAAAAGCTGAGACTGACTTGAGAGCCTGTGTGTTCCAGGCCAATGTTATGCACAAACTCACAAAACGATAGCTTGTTACATTATCACTTAGTGTTCATGTCAAACAGTTTGTAGGTTTAAGCTTGTGTTTCTTCAGTTACGGGTGTATAATTTAGGTTGCGTTTCCTCAGACGGACTTGAGACAAAGAAATGCTTAGTGCACAAGCCCCAGAGGAGCCATGTTCTATGACAATGATTATAACCAAAATGTACACCAACACTGCTAATAACTAATATGCTCTAAATAATTTATGGGTACTTGATTCAGAAATGCATTATGAACGAAAATGGAAATGAAAACAAGAAAAAAAAAAACCCAACCCAAATTTGTAGTTTTTATTGAGACTGGCACAGGAAGTACTTAAATTTGCCTTTTCACACAAACAAAACTATCAACTTTTGAAAATCCAAAAAGTATTTCACCCCAAGCATATCATACTAGAGAATACATTGAAATAACTCCTTCACTGCCAGATCAGATATATTTACAAACCCATGAGGATAGAGAAGCTCCAACTGAAAGGCCGCATTTGCCCTTGTAGATGCCAAGTTCAGCTTGTTCACTACTAGAAAACTAGAGCACAAAGCTGCTAGGCTTTTACACCATGTTGGAGGGGAGTTCAGTGTAAACTGAACAGCTAGCTTCACCCCAGTACTAGAGGGACATTGAGGAAAGTAGAGACCACAGAACTCAATTTAAAAATCTTTAATTATAGGTATAAAATGCCACTTTGTACACTAACAGAATCCAGTACTGCACTCATTCAGGTGTAAATATTTACAAGCCAATTTCTAATAAAAACCAAAAGTATGGACTCCCATTAAACTGCCTACATTCAGGCATGGCCCTTTAAAACCCAATGTACTACAAGGTCATGTCCATGCAGGCTACACCAAAGGGTAGCTTGCTGCAGTTGCAATCCCACAGTGGTTCTTCCTATCTTTGGCCATGTAGATATATCCTTTATCACCCCATTTTTCACTCCAGCTGAGGAAGGGGGGGGGAGGAGAAAATTAGACATCAGCATTTGACTGAAACACTCATGGCATGTGGAATGCATCAAATGATGATTCCTCCTCCCCCCCAGGAGAAAGGGGTCAGTGTAACTCACTCCGAATCAATCTTACCTGTTCTTCACAATCCAGTACTTCTTGCCATCAACATCCTGCCCCTCAAAACCATAGCCAACTACTAGGACACCATGATCAAGATCCTGACTGCTGCAGTCTTTTTCAAAGTAGATTCCTGTAAACAAAGCCAAAATCCTTCTTAAAACAATGGGTGCTAGAAAAGCAATACAGCAGAATCAAAAAAGCTGGATTAACTGCACAACTGAGGAAATGCAACATACCCGACTGGTAGAACTGGAAAGATTCGTGGCCTGCATCAATGGCAACGGATACTGGGCCAACAGCTGCCACAGCCTTCATTAGGGCATGTTCTTTCCCACTGGGAACGTCCATAAAACCAGTATCATTAGCAGCACTGTTATTGGGATCATAGTGGCAGGGCTGGTCATCCTGGAGGATAGGAAAAATGAATAACCACCATGTTCAGCTATCCATCCACAGGATGAGATCTTGTTGGATCTATACTTACCGTGCCTAGGTAAGGGTAAGAAGCTTCAGAATCAAGGCCATGGTTGTCATTGATGTACTGGAAGGCCTGGTCCATCAAGCCACCATTGCAACCTTCATTTCCCTCGGGACGAGAGCAATCTACCAGGTTCTGTTCACTCAGTGATACCAGCTTGCCAGTTTTTCTGAACATCTGGCCTTCCATGGCACCAGTGGCACTAAAGGCCCAACAAGAACCACACTGACCCTGAAGCAGAAAAGCAGCACTTTTAAAAACTATATTCATGCTTTAGTCTCATTCATCCATCTCCAATAGTATACATGCACTGTCAATACAAAGCAATTTGAAGCATTTTTAAATACCCAATACAGATTAGCCCCCACAATCCTAACCTGGTCCTTCACAGGAGTGACGTAGCCCCGAGTTCTCCAGTCAACTTGTTTTGGTGCCTCAAAGTTGTTAGGCTCCAAGAAGAGTGACCCCCGGAGCTTCTTCTCAGATCGGTGTCTGTATCCGTTCATGAGCTGCCTGAACTCTTCATTAGTCTAAACGAGAAAATCATGACAGTAGCTAATCTGGCACATCATTTTTCTTCCCCCCCCATTAACATAGAACTGACATGGGGCAATGGAACCACATACCATGTCACCAAAATGATTCATTCCCAGGCGATAGGAATGCTTTCCCAAAGAGTGTTCAAGGTTGTGCAATTCAATCTTCTTCAAGTTCTTCTCCCAAACCATTCTCCTCCAGCCCTCTTCAGTCTACAAGAGGCATTTAATGGTACATGCACAAATCAAAGAACAAAAAGTTAAACCACTTTCGGACTACCGGAACAAAGTACCACTTTCTTCAGACACCTACATGATGGTAATCTTTACTGTGCCAAGACTTCCACAGATTCCAGTGTTTGTCCAGCTGGGGATCCAAGCTTGGGGCAGCAAAAACTGCCACGCACAGTGTAGATAAAATCAAACTGAGCCTCATCTTGACACCGCTGTGGGTCGACGGAGAAAAAAAAAAGTCAGATTTCATGCAAACTATGATTAACTTCAAGGCCATTCACGTCAAGGCAGGACACGGCTCAGAAGCGTCTGCCAGATATAAATGGACGTCATTTCATAGCAGAGACAAACATTGGATCCCTGCCTTCTTTGCATACAGAACCGGGCCTAGGCCAGTTTACATTTATCGATGTTATCGTTATACAGCTATGATTCCAAAATTTAAGGCGATGATGGCGAGAACTAATACGATCGAGGAAATATGGCAGAAGCAAACTGAGGTTAAGACAAACACGATTGTAGTTGTTTTGCTCGCCCTGATCACGAGACACGGGCGGTTTCGACGCGGCGAAATCGCTCCAGCCGGGAAACACTAGATGGACCGAGGCCAGAGGAAATCGAAAACAAAAGCCTTATAAGTCGTGAACGCTTCCTTTTTCAAAGCGTATCGCTAGTATAGTCACCTTGTACGGACGACACCATTAAATGGGGGGAAATAAATAAATAAAAAGAGAGAGAGACATTCACAGGCATAACACACTGAGCCGCAGTATAAAAGAAAATCAAAACTCAACACTATAAAAACACTGTGCTCATGACATGTTGAGTGATCAGATATTGGCTTGCATTTAAAATCGTAATAAAGAAATTAATTGATTAATTATAGAACTGGAAACGCTTCGCACAGGTCACTGACGACCTAATACGCTGACCTACTGCTACAGACAAACACTTCGTTAAACACCGAAGTAGAAACGTAACATACAGCGTAGATGGAAAGCCAGAAATAACTTACTTCCAACGCAAAACTGCTCCGACAAAACAATAAACAGCTCAGCAGCAAACCTTAATTTATAGCTCTGGTCTATGGACGCATCCGGCGCTCCCATTGGCTGGAAGCGTCTACGTGCACACATTGATCCCGCCTCCGTGCAAACTCATCCCAACGTGATGCCCTTTCACGTGATGCTTTATCCCACGCGAAACTTCATGGAAAGGAATTTCCTACAAGGAAAGCAGCAGCACTGGCGAATCAATAACGACCCTCAGTTAATAACAATGATCAGGAAGTTGCATCAGTTCGAAATCGATGGTCTCCTAATAATGTACACAGTTGCAATGCTGCCATCCCTGCTCATTCCATGCTTCTTCTTCATCTTTTTTAGGGGGTGGGCTTTATCTGGAAATGAATGACTAAGCAAAACAGCTATAACTTTAAAGTTGCCTTTATTTTTTTATATTACTGAACCAATAGACAAAACTTTTTATAACAAAAATGTCTTTTTTCTTAAATTTAATAACACGAAAAATACTACTTTTGTGTATACGTAACAATTTCGTGCTGATGTTGACTAAAATTTAGCGATACTTTATTTCGAATAATTCGGATGCATTCATGAATTTTATCGTAGAAATACACTACAGTGGGTAAAATGATAAAGTATTTAACCTATAATATTAAAAATATTACTTGTTTGAACAAGTAGTATGACGTCAGTCAGCACATGACCAAATTGCGACATTAACAGCATGTTTTCAAAAACCGAAATGCCTGTTAATCGATGGGGAACGACTTCTTGCTATTCTGCATATATAATATTCATAATTAGGGCTAGCTCTTTATCCCCCACCCCCGCACTTGATTATATCAGTACTTAATAAATATACTTACATACAAATTCTGTTATGCGGATGGTATATACCAGTAGTCACAAAACATTCGATCACGGTCGACAGGTCAATCCTGATCACCATCCCGCCTTGGGTTCGTCGGCAAAGTCTGCCGTGGGCGACAATATAGCTTAGCTTCCCAGATTTTCTTTGTAGAAGTAGCTCACTATAAAATATATTGTACACCACTGGTATAGAAATTAGTGCGTCTGAATTATATAATCTAATGGTGCTTCTGTGGGTAAAATATAGATTTATTCTGTCATCATCAAAATCTGAGTATTGTTATATTTTTCATTTCGGGTCCAACTGGGTCCTCTCCGTTGTCCTCATAGCTTAGGGCGTAGGCTCGGCTTCCCGCGGCCCTGTATAGTACAGGCGAATATAGAACACTGGTGGATATACGTTACAAAAAGTAAACTTAATGTAATCTCGTTTCCTTAAACAATATATTTAATTTAAAACAATAATCAGGTAATGTTAATGTTGAACAGCGACTGCACACGAAGTTAGCTGACGTTTTGAAAAATCTGTGCAAAACTTAAAACGAGTCTTAAGGGGTTGTAACCCACGTGGAGAAGTTTTTTAAAAGCAACATATGACACTTATGTGTTTCACACAAATCATAAGCTCTTTATGACATTCAAAATAAATATACAATAAACGTGATGTGTCATTAGATGTATATGTCAGTTTGTATGTACTTTATTCATGCAAGGTTGCCAGCTCTCACACATCCGGCATGACACGCTTTCAGACTCTCATGCACAAGCAAGAAATCTTACAGCAAATCTGTATTATTTCTGAAATTAGCTTCAAATTCGTTGGAGTAGTGTGCAAACCCTACAGGCTATTTGCAAGGCAATAAAACTGTTATATACATTTAAATGCATGTATGTGCATGTGTGTGCAGTATTGTCTCAAATTGAAAATCTCAGGCTAGCCAGCTGACCAAAGTTGGCAACGCTATTCATGTAAAATACATGTGAAATGAATGTACTGTTAAACATTTATCTAATGTTTCATGTACAATCCATATTAAATGTATATGTCATTAGTCATTAGTGTATGTCCCTTTTCATGTAAAATGCATATTAATGTTTTGTCAGTATTAATTTTTATGCATAATTCTTTGAATGAACTTTATTGAATCATGGACACTGTTTCCACACAAGCACAATAAGTATTTTGCGAAGGAAACATCCTTTTTCAGTTGATGCATTCTCTTTGTGTTCTGAGAACAGAACATAATTCAGTTAATCTCAGTAAATTTGCTAAAATGTCAAATTAAACCAACTGAATGTGGAGAGACCATAAATGTCTTTCATTAGAATAGTGTAAAAGCAATATAAAACTTTATTAAGAAATAACAAGCAATAAACATGTATTTCCTACTAAAGCCATATGTATGATAAAATGTATGTATTTATCATGTAATAATAAATAATAATTGATACTTTATATGTATCAATACTTTGTATGATAAAATGTAAAATTCATGTAAAAGTTTAATATTTTTCCTGTAAGCTTTTCCCTCGAGTGCCTTACATGTCAAGTGTATTTTTTGGGACGAATGTGGCCATAAACGAAAAAACATATGTACTGGACATATAAAAAACATCATGCATTGCATATAAAAATTCTTGATAGCCTATTATGAACTATACTGTTACTGTATGCTTCCTGTTTCCGACCTGGTGTTTTAATGACTGACAGTTACTCTGCATAACTTGTTGTAACTAAGGACATTATCTGGGAAATGAATGCTTTGAACTTCCTCTTGACATTACTCAGTGTCAGTGGTTCAATGAGCTGCTTCATCCACATTTTTATCTGCATAAATGTCTATTCAGGGAGCTGCGAAATGTTTCTGGAAAATGTTCACATTCAAAGTGAAGGTGTAAAAATAATTTTAAATAATTTAGATAATAATAACGATCTGGCACATGATGAAATGTTTAGTTGTTTTGTGTATTCTTTGAGCTGTGGTAGTATGAAATTACATCCTATCCAAGATGTCCCCTACTCAATCCATTTGTTCACTAGGATTGGCTCCTTTGTGGAAAATAAATCGGTGGATTATTAAATTTATTCTATTTCCTGCATTTTACACATACTCATACTGTTTCATGCAAGTGTCTACATGCATTATTTACAACTACTATTGGAATCTTTACGGGAAGTAGCCGTAGTGCTTTTATTGGTACTCATGTTTGTTACGTGGTCTGATTGTTTGTCAGTTGGAGCTTAGGAGAAGGCAAATGGGCACAAGGGAAATGACAGATAGGGTGGTTCCATGGGGCATGAGTAATGTAGGCCTAGGGAGGTCGAACCCATGTTTCATGACTGAAAATAAAAAGCATAACTTTCAATATCAAACATTTATTTTTCAACATTTATACATTTCAGTGTTGTGCTGTTGGTCCTGGGTGTTAGAGTCTGATTTTCTTGTGGTATACTGTATAAATCATAATAGACAGAGCTACCAACTAATGACAGATATACTTATAAAATTATTATGATTTTGCTGGTCATGTACTGAGATATTCCTAGAAGTTCTGAAGCTCTTTTGCAATTGGCTGCCTAATTATTTGCCATTAAAAATAATGGCTTATTGTTAGGGGCTCGAATGTCTGATGGGAAATTAGGTCTGGGTAGGAGTGCAGTGTAAAATACTGAGTCTGGTAAAGGCTGTTATGTCTGTATAATCTCTATAATATTTATGATATTTACTACTTTTATGTTAAACGTGGGAATAATGCTCAACGGGTGAACAATACACAGTAAATGATTATATTCATCCACCCATTTTCAAACTATTCATCCTGGCAGATTTGTGGGGCTTGGAGCCTGTCTCACGCAGCATAAGGTGCAAGGTTGGGGAGCCGCCTGGATGGGATAATATCCATTGCAGGGCACACACACACGCACGTTCACAGGCATAAACAGACTCCTTCTACCTAGCAGCATGTTTTTGAACTTCGGAATGATACCAGGGTAAGAAAACCAGCATAACACAGGGCGAGCATGCAAACTGCACACACATACAGCGGGGACAGGATTCTAACCCTCAGCACACGACCCGTCATCATCATCTTTATTTGGTTAAAAATATATGTGTGGCACATTTATTTTAATGAACAACATTTTGGTACAATCATTTCCAAAACACAGTAATATCAGTTTTAATGGTTAAAAAAGACATCACAGGAATTGATCAAACACTGCATTTTCTTTCTTGTTTTTGTAAACACAAAACAATAATGGCTGGATTGCATTAGCAAGTCATTTTCCCACATTGAAAAATGGGGACTGACAAAGGGGACTAAAGTAAAACAAAAAAAAAAGCTTCAAACTAAAGTCATTGACCTAATCAGCATTCAATTGATCAAACCATGTACCCTTGAATAAGTGTGGTCAGTAAATCAATCTTAGAAAAGAATGGAAACAATGTATGATAAGCTAATTAGATTCAATTTATTATAAAATGCACAATATCCGCAACACTGGAGAAAGTATTAAGAAAATATCAATGCATGCTTTAAAATCACAATAAGCAATATAAATAAACAAAAAGATGCAAAACCGGAGCTGAATCTTTAATATATGGTTTCTCTCTCCCCCAAATTTAATTCCCTCATGTAAAGGAAATTTTTTTAGGTAAATAATGTACATAATTAAAATGAATTATTTAATGTCTTTCTAAAGTGCCATTTAAAACTATTGAAATATCCTTTTGTCTGGAGGGAAAAAAGACAAATATGCTTTGAATTTTTTCTCTCTGCTTTAGACACACTATATACTGTATATATAGGTCCTGTGGTCTACAGTTTTTCCATTGTGTTCCACACTTCAATTATGAATTACATTTATATGGATAATAAGATTGTGGGGTGTAACTCAACCATTGAAAAGCTGACTGACCCTGGGAAAAACCCATTTACTTTATATCCATTTGGGAATTTTAATTAATCAGTTAAGCTCTGAGACATGGTGAAAATGTGAAGACCCTGTGACCACTGTAGAACGTAATTGGAAACCTTTCATTTCTATGGCAAAACATTTAAGCAAAGTTTATACAAGTATTTTCTCTGCAAATAATTCTGAAACCTTTCCACCAACCCAACATGAAAAGTATCAAAACTCTAACGATATTTTAAATTTTAAATATTTGATCTTTAATATTTTAATATTTCACATACACTAGCTTTGCCAAATTAAAACTTTACGCAAACAGAGCAGACAGCTTGCACATGGGGTTAGAATAGATTAAACTTTGTATTTTAGCCATCAGTTTTTGTTGAGGGCACTAAAATGGCAACTTGCAGAAATGGCAATTTAAAAAAAAAAAAACAGGATTTGAGTGAGGGTCTTCTAGGAAAACAAGATAAGTAAAAAGACTCAAGAATCAAAATGTCAAGAAATCCATTTTGAGTCATTTGACTGTCCCCCTGATTGCAATGGGACATTGACCTTTCTGATAGTCCTGACTATCGAGAAAAGAGCTCCCCCTGCTGGTACACCAAAACCATTTCTAGCAGTAACTTGATTCACCCTGCAAGTCTCTCACATGTATGATAGTCATGATGAACTCTAGTATTCTTCAGGTTGGAGTGCATATGTATGACAACACTGAAAGGCAGCTAGCTAACATTCCCAGTATCAGACAAACAAAAACACCTTCCCACTTGCTTTGCTAGTATCTCAAGTGCGAATAACCCAATAAAGATGTACTTTGTTGTTATATTTTTTATTTTAAATTAATACAGTCATTCTCTCTATGCTAAGTAACAAATGTCACTTTACCCATTACAATTAATCAGATATGTGGTACCTTACTTGGTGATTATTTCAATGGGTTAGAAAATAAATGTAATTACAATTGCATGGAGAGACAAAGAAGTGTTGTTTATGTTTTCCTAATACAGGAGGGGTCTGCTCTTTTAAAGTGTAACGCCAACTGGGTGTGAAACTTTAGATAGCTTCAGAAAGGTAGCTTGAAGTGGATTAAGAAAATGTGATCATATTATTGACTATTATTGACTTGAGTGAATGTATTGATTAATTAATCAACCACTTTTCAGTAATCACTCATCCAGCTATGGTTGCAGTGAACGGCAGTGTATCCTGTAAGATACTGTTCTGTAAGGTATATCTGCATTGTACAATGACAAAAGAACAACACCAAAAACATTCAATCTGGCAGAAAGAGATTCAGACCTGTAGCCCAGGTGCAGTGGGGTACTGAGCCATCTGCTAATCTGTTTCTCAGTAACATTACATTAACATATTTAGCAGATGCTTTTGTCCAAAGCAATATACATTTGAGATGGTAGGGTCAACCAGTCCCTGGATGAACTGAGGGGTCAAGGCCTTGCTCAGCGGCCCATTAACCCACACATCACCCCACAACTTTTCTGGCCCTTGATCCTATTTCATTCAGTTTATGTCATTGACCACAATTCTATTTGCTGATTCAGTAAGGGGTCCTGCTGTACTAAGGAACTTCACTTATTGAATTGCTTCAGTAAGAACTCTAGTATTACAACTGGGTAAAATATTAATAAATAGCGTCATATAGGCAACTAAATGTTAATTATTGCTGGAAGGAGTTAGTTGGGGTCATATGTCTGGTATCATTGCTTTACTGTCATAAGGATCACCTTCTAGATCTGGTAATTTATATCATTAAGTCGTTCTACATGTTAGGTTACCTACTCATTTGGCAGCTCTGGTTGAAAAGACCATGCTGTAACATGGCAGATCCTAAACTGAAATATCAAATAAATTAAATAAACAATCTACTGTCTGCTGAAAATGAACAATGGTGTAACAAACCTCGACATCTCAGCACGTGTGCTGTCTTGTCACAGCACTGGATAGGTGAAAATCTTTATGCTGAAGTGCCTCTACACTGATGTGGAAGCTATGAGATCAGCGTAAGTCACCATATACAACGGCAGAATGATTTCTATTTATATAAACAATAAATGTTTGTCTATTATGTAAGAATCATAAAAAGGTAGAAAAAGTAATAGATATATCTTTATTTGTAAACACTCACTGTGTTGATCTCCATCGAATATTACATATGGCAATAATATGCTTTCAAAGTGAAACTGGTTGATTGAGGAGAAACCCCTTTACTTTTCTAACTACTTAGATATTAGACTATTCCACTACAATAAATTAGGTTTAAAAAAATCTTACTTGAAGAGGGTAGTAGGTGGCCGTGCAGTGGGTCACATACCAAGTCACATTCTCTCCTAATTACTTTTTTCTGGTTATTAAGTTACCCTTCTTTTTAGCTGCAGTTTTCCCATCTTCTTTATGCCTAACTCCCACATAAGTAGGCTCAGTAGGGTAGAGGAATGATTGTACTCAGCTCCTGTTGGGAGGTTTTTTCCAAATTGGCTAAGCATTAAAAATGTCAGCCAAAATAATGCCCAATGGACCTTTATTATACAATATATCCAGAGAGTTTAACTTCTAGAATACTGCCTTACTTATAACAGCAGGTAATGCAGAGAGAGTTCATTATTAAGAATAAATTGTTGCAAACGTATATTTAGTCAAACAGTATAAAGAAGTAATGCTAATCCTGTATTATCAACATACTTTCTCTGATCGAGTCTGGTGTATTTTTAGGGACAAGAGACTATGCTTGTATGGTAAATGGCCATTGATAATGCATCTAAGTGCATTTAACCTTGATATGACACATACCAGAAGTTCCTTTTCACACAATACAGTAAATGGCTGGATCCCGCTTTGATTGAAATTCCACCTGCTTGGCTGATTGTTTCACCGGGATATTACAGAGCTGATGGAGTTGTGGGAGGTCCCCCCATTGCAAATAGGCCCATAGTTGTCCAGGGTGGTCACCTCCAGGTTGACCTTGAACACTGGGGATGACCTCAGCAGAAAATCGGCTGCATCCCTGCGCCCAAGTGCCCTCAGCTTGGCAGTGAGGACACCAATCGTGCTGCCAGGATGCCTACTCCACTCCTGCAGGAGCAGGGCAGTGGGGCTAGGGTAAGTTACATCCTCTCCAGGAGTCTCATTGCCACGGTTGTATTTAGCCACAAGATCTGACAGGCCCAGGTTCATGGCGAGAAGGCACCAGTCCTTACCCATGGCATCCGGTGGGTCCAAAAGTCGACAGAGCTTCCTCCTTGCCAGGAGGCCAATGTCTGATATGTGAACATCCACACCCAGGTTGGCCTGGTGATAGACCTCTGTGCAGCTGAGGCTGAGGATGCTGCTGAAGCTTTCCTTGTACCCTCCCATGGTGTTGGTGAGGGTGGTCTCTCTCTGTGCCTGGGCCCTGAAGAAGTCCCTTGGCTGGTAGACCATGATGGGCTCATGGTGCTCTCTCAGCTGCTGGGGACTCAAGTAGTGCTTCACTGTCATGAGCCCAGGTAGAGTGGTAGCCAGAAGGTTGTCAGTGAGGTTGCACATCACATCCAGCAGGACGTAACACTTTAGTGAGTCCAGTCCACGCACTTGGACCTCGATTCCCTGGCCGTGGTTAACCAGCCGCAGTATGACCTCCACACCCCTGTGTAAGATTTTGGCCCCATTAGTCCACAGACGGATGGAACTTCCTTCTGGTTGCTGCTGATGGATCCAGCGACAGAGGTTGACCTGCAGCTTGTGAAACAGACCACATGGGAAGGGGGTGAGATGCTCAGCTGGCACTACACGCACACCACCATACACAAAAGCTTCCTCATCTTCGTCCTCATCTGTCCAAGAGTGGTGCAGCCCATTGGCCCTGATGAGGGCTGGGATGTCCACCATGGTAGAATTGAGGGGGTCACGCACACACACATCCATGGCATCCAGGATTTGCAGCAACTCGTCTACGTCACGATCTGCCAGCAGGCTCTGAAGCTCCTCTATACTAAAGCGCCCCCTATAGTGATGGATGGCTTTTGGAGTGTCACTGGACAGAATCTTGGTGAGTATGTTGCTGCAGAGCCACCGCGGGTCCAGCAGCACAATATCCTGGATCATCTCACTCTGCAGAAGGCTGATCTGTGTGGGACAGAGGCAGGATTAGTATCACACCTGTTGCTGAAAGTGAGACTTAAAGGTGCCACATGTGTGTCTGCTCTCTCTTCGGAGTATGGCATTGTCATTTATTTCATTTTTATTGCTTTTGTAATGTGTGATTTTTTTATGTGTGTATTAGTTTTATATTGATTGTCAATGCTTTTTATCATTAGTCAGCTAGGTAGATAAGTTTAAATAGGCAATCATTTGGGGGTCTGGAACGGATTAAATTCATTTACATTATTTCTTATGGGGAAATTTCACTTGGCCCTTGACAGAATTGCGACTTGACCGGTCTTCTGGAAGGAATTAAGTTCGTGTTCCAAGGTACCACTGTAGATGATTTTGCTGGCAACAAAATAAGGCTTGAACCCTGAGCAAATCTGGGCTGCTTAACAGCAACGGTGTATGCATTTGCATTCACACACCTCCCCCATGCTGTGCAGCTGTGAGACCACCTCCCTCAGGGTCTTCTCGCTGGCCAGGGGGTTCATGTGCTCCTGAACATCCGCCACAAACTTGTGCCAGGGCATGAGCTGATTGGGCCGGTGATGCTTTCTCCAGGAGGGCAGGGTCGAAAGAATTTTCTCACACAGTTGTGTCATCGGTGGGCAGGACTGTGGAAAGAGACCAAAAGCTGGACCGAAGCATGTCAGACAGACCTTCACTGTGCATTATCCAGTGTGACTGTAAGGTCCTCCTCAGTCCTCAGCTCATAGTCATTTAGCATTCTGTTTGACTGCACTGTCAAATTTTAAAACATTTTGATTATATAAGAAGCAAAAATAATCTTATCAAAATTAACATTTCAGTCAATTTCAAGAATATAGAAAAGACACCACAGTTCTGTTGGAGCATAATCTAAGCCTTTGTTATAATGGACTTTAGCAACTGGATTTAATATACTTGCTTGGTATATATGCTTGGTATTAAATCTCCCTCATTTTATTTTACTTAAAGTATGTTTCACTATAACAAGAATTTTAATGATAAAAGTATATTCAACAACAGTACTTTGTACATTCAGTGTTACCATACTTTACGTTTAACACTGATCATGTCCATGTGCTGCTTTGCCCTAAGGTTGCCTGCTTGCATTTACCTATGTATTTGCTTTGGCTACAAACAGACATGTTTTTGTAATATTGGACAGTACTACTTGCAGTTATTCTTTAGTTTGAGGAACAATTTGATAGCTTCCATACCTTTGCTGTCATTTACTCCCCTCCCCTCCAGCCCACGGTGCTTGAATATATAATAGTGCTTCCCTGGGCTGCATCAGACATATCCTGATTGGCTGCTGCCAGCCCTTTCTGTCATTATCACTTTGAGCCTGTTGAGCGGTTATCACTTTTTGGCCCCCATTGGTCGTGTCCTTATGGCACAGGAATGCCACCTGGATGCTTCGCACATTTAACACTCACAGAGATAATGGAGCTTCGCAGGTCCTGAAGGTGGTTTCTCAGCAGCTTCATCACTTTGGAGCTTGATGCCCCGGCATCCATGACAAAGAGCTTCTCTGAGATTTGTAGATCATTTGCAAATCTTAAAATAAATTTAAAATGTAAATTTAATTAAATTAAAAAAAGTCTTCAATGACAACATGTGAATTGTTGGTATGTTGTATCGCCCCCCCCCCCCTCACTGCTGTATATGTAGTTTTGTTTGCTATTGTCATAAGGCAGTCAGGCTGTCATACATCACCTGTTCCTGACTTCTTTCAGCAGCGATTTCTCCTTGTCGTAGGCAAATTCCCCTCCACAGTGATGAGGGAGGTTCACAGTGTCTGCGTGGGTCGCCACCAGCACAACACACTGTGGGTGCTTCACCTTTCCACCAAAAGCTGAAAACAAAAAAGAGTGAAATGCGAGATACTCACGTTTAATAAAAATGTAAAATGACATGGTCATGAGGGGCCCAGAACATAGGCAACATAAGACACACAAAAGAAAAATGCCCTGAAAAGGATCACAGTCCAGGGCAAATTGGAGAAGAAGCACTATATCTGAATAAATGGAACCTAACCACAGTTATATATGATTTTTAGGTGCAGTAGTATAATATATTCATCAGATGCTTTTGTTCAATGTGATATACGGTTTAGGCCCAGCCAGTTCCCCTATAGCAACTGGGGTCAATGATCTTGCCCAAGGACCCAGCAGTGATATGATTACCCTGCTGGCCATGATACCTGAACCCCTGAAAAAAGGGACAGATCCCTAATCCAATCAGCTACATGGCATCCCCATATCATCACATCACCTCAAGGGTTTTTCAAGCTATAATTGTCATCAAAACATCCCAGAGAAGAGAGCTGTCTCATCTTTAATGAAATGATAGAAGGTATTTAGGCAAATATAAATCTGGATAAAGATCACTTCAATAATATTTAAGCCTCCAAAAATAACATATCGTACAGTACAGAGTTCCCTCTGCTGGTCAACATTGGCATTTCACATATGGCTATTTAAAAACAACCCATAAGCTTAGATCAGGGGTGGGCAATCTTATCCAGAAATGGCTGTTTTGTATGCGGGCTTTCGCTGCGACTCCCTAATTAGATTATTAATTAGATGACTGATTGGCTGAAGAGTCCTCACACCTGGGACTGAACAGCTGACCTAAAGGTTATCCCAAGCACGTGCATACACACTTGCCCATTGTGGATAAGATAGCCCAACCCACGCTTACATCAATCATTCTCCACCCCCAATCATCCTCTGCAAGGGTCCATAGACAGCCCATCCCATAAACAACAGGCTTAAACCTATGGACAATTTGGCAACTCCAAGCCACTTCAGCATGTTTTTGGACTATGGGGGTAAATGAAAGAACCTCACACAACATGCAGAGAACATGCAAACTCTGCACTCTGAGCCACAGCAGAGACTTGAACGCAGGCCTCCAGAGATGTGGGGCAACCATGCTAACCACAACACCAACATGTCACCCTTCAGGGGCACCCCATTTGATTAAATGTTTTATTTAATTTAATAGAATTGTGAAACACACACACACACACGCACAAACACAAGATGGACCTTCATAAAGTACATTGACTTGATGTGTCCGTTCTGGCGGTGACAATTCTGATAAACAGACACATGATAAACAACCAGCACTGCAGAGCTCCCTGCAGCAGAGAGATTATGCAACGGAGAATCAACTTGAAAAAAGTGACGCTAGCAACCATACGCACTGATGCTGTCTTCCAACATGGTAAGCGACTTGAGGAGATTGAGCCAGAAGGTGATCTGGTTGAGCTGGGCCTCGTAGGGCTCCTCCAGACTGAAGAGCACCAGGTGTATGGCCGTGTGATCGTTAGCAGCAAAGCAGTTATAGGAACAATAGTACACAGGGTTACCGGAGAATTCCCACACACTGAAGTCTCCCACTCCTGCAAGGCAAGAGCAAAAAAAATATGTATTACTCTATCAATCCATCTCTTAACTGCCTACCCTGGACAGGGATACAGGGACCTGGAGCCTATCCCAGGCACCACAGGGCACAAGGCTGGGGGCACCCAGAAGAAACCCATGAGGCAGGAGGCTCCACACACACAGGGGAAATGTGGTATTCAAACCCTCATTCCTGGAAGGCAACAGTGCTACATCAAAAGCCACTATGTCACCCATTGAATTACCATACTTATACATCTATCCCTCTCTCTTCTACACACTTATCCTGGCCAGGGTCGTGGGAGGGCCAGGACTCACCAGCCTAATATCCTAATTGCATGTCTTGGGACTTCAGAGGAAACCTGCGTGACACAGGGAGGACGCACAAACTCCACAATGATTCAAACCCCCAACCACGAAGCTATGAGTCAATAGTGCTATACACTGAGCCACTGTGCCACCCTTGGCATTGCCACATTTACCCTTCCATTTTCCGTAACTGCTCATTATATATAACAATGGAAGTATGCGAGTATGGCACAGTACACAGGATTGTAATCTCACACCTTCAGGGTTGAGGGTTCATTCCTGTCCTGCTGTGTCATTTTCTTCCTACTTAAATGCAGGGTGGCACTTTCACTAAATGGGTAGTGCTCCAGAGCTGTGGAAGCAGAAAAGTGTGCAGTGTTTAAATGGCCTTTTCTTGCTTTTGGTTGTTTGATTTAGCTACCCCAGTTTCCTCCAATGATATATAAGCGTACTCCTCGATGCGACACTAATGACTAACTGCCATTATTGCAGCTTTGTCTGTGAGTGTTCTAGGATCACGTCATGGTTGTGACTCACTGAAAGAGATTACGTGAAACAGGTGAGTAGTAAGAAACGTAAAGCTAGAGCCACCTTTAATATGCTTCAATATGTTTAATATTAACACCTTACCATTGATGCTGATGTTCTGGATGTCAATGGCTTTGGTAGACTGGTCGTCCACTGTAGACTGAGCACTGTGCATGGGAGAGAAGACCGCTAGGACTCCCTTGGCAAGGCTTGGCTCAAACATCATGCTGCGTCGCCGGACGTTCACATTCTCGCACCCGGGATACAGATTGGAGACACTCATAGACACTGTGAATGGAGATACACCTATTCATTCATTCAGTTTTACAGCCAACCATAAGTTTGCTGTGTACTGCACAATTCTCACTTTATTATGCTCAAGGGCTGCAATTCATATGCCTGACCAATGGGTGGCAGACTTGAGCTACAAAAAATGTCATATGACAGCTGAATGGCCACAAAATATGATGCAGAGGTGTGTTAGATAAAGTATATTTATTTTTTTAAAAGTAAGGATTTTAAAGCCATTCGATTTTTTATTCATCCAAGTGTGTCGTGTATGAAAACCTTTACATAAAATACTTGGTGTTTGAAGTATTATTTTGTACAGAGGGGCAGTTTTGGAAGTGTGTCAGATGACAGATGCCAAGAGGTAAGTGGGAGAGACATCAATCACGAAAACTGTTCACACCTGTCTGTGAAATTGTATAACTTTTATACAGCTGTCATGAGAAGTATCACCCATGCTCCAAATTCAGACAAATACTCACATAACCAATAGCAGCCATATTGGTCTATCAGGCAACAAATAACCAAGGCTGTTTCTGTCACTGAGTCCTGTCTGGATGTTAGCTTTTGCAGGTCTATGTAGGATATGTTACAAAAAATAATAGCGATGGATTGCATCAGCCTTAGGGGGTGCTGGTGTATTATGTAACAGTGACAATGAACCACTCCGCACCTGTGGGTACAGGAGGTGCCGGGGAGAGCGTGAAGCGCGGGGAGCTGGTGGAGGGCAGGCGGGACCTCTTCCTGCGGAAGAAGCTCCTCAGAATGCCACACTTGAGGGACTCCAGCAGGGTGCTCTTGCCGGCACCGGAGTGGCCGAACAGTTTCAGCTTGATGCGAGGCTGTGGCGTCTGTGTGGGCCGCAGTTGGTGCAGGAAGCTCCCCTTGTGGTGGTCCTTGGTACCACAAGTCATGCAAAGGAAGGCAGAACCACAGGCTTTACTGCTGATTGAGTTTCTCAAATTAACAGACCTATATCAGCATCACTAGGGCAGATTTTTCACAGGACAATGACAAAAAGGAGCCCCTTACTTTCTTGAGCTTTCCCAGGAGACTGATGATTTTGTCATGGAGTCCCATCCTGGCAAGATCCTCGGCTGATTTCCCATCCTGTCGAGAGAGGCAAACAGCGACTTCACTGGCCAATCTCTGACGACAAGGATGTTGGCGCAGTGCAGCCACAGGCCGGGTGGAATCTGCAACAACTTCATTGGATTTATTGACAAAGAAAGTTCAGAGGGTGGGTCCACAGTCAATGGTGGTGCATAAGCTGAGAGTCCTGCCAATGAGGTCAGCAGTCGTTTGCTAAGGATGCTGACAGATGCTGACCTTCGAGAGGCATTTCTGGTTCCTTTCAAAACCAACAGCGAGGCACCAAAAGCTAGCAAAAAATTATAGAGAGTGTAATGCAAAATATAAATTCATATATTTATACATTCATATATATACACTGCTCAAAAAAATTAAAGGAACACTTTTTGATTAGAGTATTCTGGGATATTGATCTAGTCAGTTAAGTAGCAGAGGGGGTTGTTAAGCAGTTTCGGCTGCTTTGATGTTATTGAAATTAACAACAGATGCACTAGAGGGGCAACAGTGAGACAACCTCCAAAAACAGGAATGGTCTAACAGGTGGAGGCCACTGACATTTTGCCCTCCTCATTTTTTCTGACTCAATTGTTAACTAGTTTTGCATTTGGCTATGGTCAGTGTCACTACTGGTAGCATGAGGCGATACCTGGACCCTACAGAGGTTGCACAGGTAGTCCAACTCCTCCAGGATGGTGCATCAATTTGTGTCATTGACAGAAGGTTAGCTGTGTCTCCCAGCATAATCTCAAGGGCATGGAGGAGATTCCAGGAGTTACTCTAGGAGAGCTGGACAGGGCTGTAGAAGGTCCTTAACCAATCAGCAGGACCGGTATCTGCTCCTTTGCACAAGGAGAAACAGGATGAGCACTGCCAGAGCCCTACAAAATGACCTTCAGCAGGCTACTGGTGTGAATGTCTCCGACTAAACAATTGGAAACAAACAGACTTCATGAGGATGGATTGAGGGCCCGACATCCTCTAGTGGGCCCTGTGGTCACTGCCTGGCACCATGGAGTTTGATTGGCATTCGCAATAGAATACCAGAATTGGCAGGTCCACCACTGGCGCCCTGTGCTTTTCACAGATGAGAGCAGGTTCATCTTGAGCACATGTGACAGACATGAAAGGGTCTGGAGAAGCCGTGGAGAAGGTTATGCTGCCTGCAACATTGTTCAGCATGACCGGGTTGGTGATGGTCTGGGGAGGCATATCCATGGAGGGACAAACATCGTTTTTTCACTTTGATTTTGGGGTGTCTTTGAATTCAGTGATCAATGATTTTTTTTCCCATTTAGATCTGAAGTCTTTTCAGAGTGTTTCTTTAATTTTTTTGAGCAATCTGTGTGTATGTACAGTACTCTGCAAAAGTCTTAGGCAGCCAAAGTAAGCGGTGTTTAAATGATCTTCATGCTGGTGTAAAACTATGCTATTATGCCTGTCAAAGTGTGTTAACTTAGGCATTTCAAAACCTCTGCTAAAATTACCCCAGTATTTGTGGCCACCATTCAATACACCCATGTATTTTTAACTTGACCACTAGCATACCTTGTATAGCTAATCAATATTTCATTGACTTTTTTTAACTAATTTAATTAATTGATTAAGTGAGCTGGCGGTGAAATTTAATAAATATATGGAATGGCTGAGGTACCCCTGAGGAGAGATTTGGGATCTGAAGCGATGTTCATCTAGCCATCCGACTAGATATCAGTAACTTTTTGGAGAGCAGTAGAAATTTTTACTAGTGTTTATCGTGTTACTCTTAATTTGTATGTGTTCTAATGTTAAATTGCGTTATTTGTTCTGTGCAAATGTGCATTTACTGCCCAGATAAATAGTTTTAAACATTTCTTTTGACTGCCTAAGACTTTTGCACAGTACCGTATATATGCTTGTGAACAAATAATTTCCTGGATTATGCACATTCATACATATGAATACACTTTAATATTAAGGCTATACTAATAGTATGGATTCAAATAATCTTATTAGATTCTTGCTGTCAGAAGTTTTTGTGTAGTTCCTGCTTTAGTATTGCGTACACTTGCACCTGGCTATTCATTGGAACTCTGCCTAGCTGCCCTCACGCCTAGTTGAGTTGCAATGAATGGGACCATAATAATCAATGCATTTTGGGCAAAGTTTTCCTACTCGGCCAGTGTTCATGCCACAGCAACAAGACTCGGTATTCAACCTCAGGCCTCATCACCCAACCATCACCCCATGGCCACCATCTTGACCCGCACTCGTTCTCTCCCATTGACTTCAATGCATTTCGGTCAAAGTTTTCCTACACAGCCACTGTTCATGCCACAGTTACAGCACTCAATAATTAACCTCAGGCCTCATCCCCCGAGACCTAGCAACACCCTAGCAACCACCTAGCGACACCTAGCAACCACCTAGAAACACCCTAGCAACCACATAGCAACGCCTAGCAATGACCTAGAAACACCCTAGCAACGATTTCTGAGACCCTAGCAACCACCTAGCAACGCCTAGCAACCACCTACCAACCAGCTACCGAGACCCTAGCAATGCCCTCTGACACCATAGCAACCACATAGCTACACCCTAGCAACCACCTAGAATTGCATAGCAACGACCTAGAATCACCCTAGCAACCACATAGCAACGCCAAGACATAACCTAGAAACACCCAAGCAATGACTTCTGACACCATAGCAACCACCTACATTTGCCTAGCAACACCCTAGCAACCACCTAGAAACACCCTAGCAACTCCTTCTGAGACCCTAGCAACGCCTAGCAACCACCTAGCAACCAGCTACCGAGACCCTAGCAACGCCCTCTGACACCATAGCAACCACCTAGCTACACCCTAGCAACCACCTAGAATTGCATAGCAACGACCTAGAAACACCCTAGCAATGACTTCTGACAGCCTAGGAACCACCTAGCAACACCCTAGCAACCACCTAGAATTGCCTAGCAACACCCTAATAACCACATCGCAACGAGCTACCGACACCCTAGCAACGCTTTATATTAGCCAGGCCAGCTCTTCCACGGTCAGCGGAATAGGCCCATCTCAAAATTTCTTCAGGAATTTTTGTTTCTAGTTTATCTTTTTTCTCATTGCAATGAATGGGGCCATAATAATCTATGCATTTCAGTCAAAGTTTTCCTACTCGGCCAGTGTTCATGCCAGAGCAACAAGACTGGGTATTCAACCTCAGGCCTCATCACTCGAGACCTAGCAACACCCTAGCAACCACCTAGCGACGCGTAGCAACCACCTAGAAACACCCTAGCAACCACATAGCAACGCCTAGCAACGACCTAGAAACACCCTAGCAACGACTTCTGAGACCCTAGCAACCACCTAGCAACGCCTAGCAACCACCTAGCAACCAGCTACCGAGACCCTAGCAACGCCCTCTGACACCATAGCAACCACCTAGAATTGCATAGCAACGACCTAGCAACACCCTAGCAACCACATAGCAACGCCTAGCAATGACCTAGAAACACCCTAGCAACGACCTCTGACACCATAGCAACCACCGAGCAACCACCTAGATTTGCCTAGCAACACCCTAGCAACCACCTAGCAACCAGGTAACAAGACCCTAACAACGCCCTCTGACACCATAGCAACCACCTAGCTACACCCTAGCAACCACCTAGAACTGCATAGCAATGCCTAGCAACCACCTAGCAACCAGCTACCGACACCCTAGCAATGCCTTATATTAGGCATGCTAGCTCTTCCTCGGTCAGCGGAATAGGCCCATCTCAAACACACTAAAAATCCCATAGGAATGCATTGAATGCTAACTTTTACCTACCATTAGCCTATACCTAACTACTGCATGTGAAGAGTAATATAATTTAACTTTTTCCCATTGCAGTGAATGGGGCCATAATAATCAATGCATTTCAGTTAAAGTTTTCCTACTCGGCCAGTGTTCATGCCACAGCAACAAGACTCTGTATTCAACCTCAGGCCACAACACCCAACACCCCATGGCCACCATCTTGACCCACACTCGTCTTTCATCCCTCATTCTCTCCCATTGACTTCAATGTATCTTAGTCAAAATTTTCGTAATTAACCTCAGGCCTCATCACCCGAGACCTAGCAACACCCTAGCAACCACCTAGCGACGCCTAGCAACCACCTAG
>JAODLD010000124.1:13523608-13534047 GCA_026781065.1 Mormyrops boulengeri
TAACTTTAAATCCTGACGTGCTACAATAAATCTGACTTCAGATTTGGAATCAGCGCACTCGATTTAGTATAAGACACGAATTTTGCTGAGCTGCAGAATTTTTTTTTATTTTGTTGTCCTGTGTTATTAATTATTAAGAGTTGTCATTTTAAATGTCATGATAAAATGTTCCAGATACAATAATTATCATGATATCGTGCAGTGAGTTTTTGTTTTCGTTACATCCCTAGTATTTAGCATTAACTGGTCACATGTGATGCTGAGGAGTGTTCACTGCCTTGTAGTAAAGCACTGTGTACATCTGCAATAATTAAACTTTTTGTGATACCACTTTAAATGGCACACTTTGCCCCTTTCACCCCAAAAACCCACTTTCCATACTTTCATTTTGCTTTGTCGCTCCCACAACTCAAGGAATGGATTTATTGCGTTCTGATCAGTTGGCAGAACACATCATAGCACAAATCAAGATGGCACGTAATGAGGCAGTATGAAGCGGCATTTTCTTGGTCATTTGTGTAAATGTTCAGCACAATCCTGAAATGTGGTATCTGGCTCGGGGCTGACTGAGTACTGCTTTGTTGCGAAGGCATTCCACACTTTTCCATACTTTTTGTTTACTTGAGAAACGCGAGCATAATCACTATACCATGATTTCTATATCATGTAATGACATAAACCAAGAGATATAATTTAGAAACAGTTACAGTACAGACATTTTTAAATGGCACAAACAATTGCGATCTGTTTGGTTGAAATCAGTCGCAAATCGGGGGAGGGGACTTCACGCTGGTGTCACGTGACCATGTAAAGAAACCTTTATCTCTCAGATGTTAAAGCAGCACAAACGGAAATTTTAATGACACAAATGATTGCAATCAGTATGGGCAATATTGGAGGCAAATGGGTGGCCAACTTTACACTGGTGAGGTCACAGTGTAAACAATCATTAATATCGCAGAAACTAAAACAGCACTAATGAAAATTTTTATGGCACAAATTGGCACAAACAATTAAGACCAGTTTGAGGTGACATGCCATTCCAATTGGTTTATTGCTTGTTACGCCTCTGAAGAATTAAGAGTTAGGACAACCTTTTTGTGCCTGTCTTTTTCCACCGGCAAAACAGCAAAATGGATTTGGACACACCCATAAATGTTGGTTGCACTTTGCGTAAGATCATCAAAATAGAGCCCCATTTGTTATTCAAATAAACTGAAGTATGTCATGAAACTTCTGGCTAAATCAAGACCTCTGAAAAATTAACAGATCTGAGAAAAGCGGAGAATGAACAGATGTCTCCAGAATTACCCCCTCATAACATACATGTTGTTTTATTACAATATATCCCCAAAGGAATCAAAGGAAATCTGATATTTGGATTGTCTGAACAATGAAATTCTGTAAAGATGTTATGTCAAATTTTACCCTTAAATCATCCAGCTGAGCTTAGTGAGAAATTTCTCATTTCTTTTTTAACCGAATCTATAACACAATAGGCCACATTGCCATGTTTTGTCAGAATGCTTGCATTTTTCAAATTCTCTTGCTGTAAGAGCAAATGAGCCACCTGAAACGGATGATAGGGATGAGAGTGGCAGTGTCTGCCTCTACATCATTCCAAGTGGACACGGGAGGACATTTTGTTCTGCGCTCACATGCTGGTTGTTGGCCACTTCGTACCAAACCGCCTTTACACGTGTGACACTCGACTTGGTCACGAAAACCTGCTGATAATTTGATATTCTGCTTGAAATCTCCCTTTTTTCTTGCTGTGAGGAAATATAACCGAGGTGTTATTCTTGAATCTGGGCCTGAAGCACAAATCAGAATCAAACATGTCTGTGAAAAGAAGAGACTTGGGTGCAGGAGAATCTGCTCTGGTGGAGTAACGGCTTGCTGTCCAGTTCCATGTCAGCTTTCAAACAAGCACAACAAATTACACTAGAAACGAAAATTCCTGAAGAAATTTTGAGATGGGCCTATTCCGCTGACCCTGGAAGAGCTGGCATGCCTAATATAAGGCATTGCTAGGGTGTCGGTAGCTGGTTGCTAGACATGCTTGCTAGGGTGTTGCTAGGCATCACTTGGTGGTTGCTAGGGTGTTGCTAGGTCTTGGGTGATGAGGCCTGAGGTTGAATATTAAGTCTTGTAGCTGTAGCATGAAGAGTGGCCGAATAGGAAAACCTTGACAGAAATGCATTGAAGTCAATGGGAGAGAACGAGGGATGAAAGACGAGTGCGGGTCAAGATGGTGGTCATGGGGTGTTGGGTGATGTAGCCTGAGGTTGAATACAGAGTCTTGTTGCTGTGGCATGAACACTGGCCGAGTAGGAAAACTTTGACTGAAATGCATTGATTATTATGGCCCTATTCGTTTCAATGAAAAAAGACTTGAAATGAAAAGACTTTATATTACTCTTCACAAGGTTTTAATGGAAGTTGCAGTAGTTAGGTATAGGCTAATGCTAGCAAAAAGTTAGCATTCAATGCATTCCTATGGGATTTTAAGTGTGTTTGACAGTGAATAGCGTTGCCATGGTAACACAAACTGCAAAGAAAAGTAATAGCACACCTCACACGATCAAGGTCTCACTTTTGATATATAGATTGTCTCAGTGCACACTACGGTACAACCCGCATTAATTACCAAAATCACGGTCTATAATGAATAATAAAAAGTTTTTTTTCTTTCAACTTTGAGAAGGGATTGCACGCGATCCGTAAGGTGCACCGAGACAAACAATATGTCTATCCGTCCGTCTAGGCTAGCCCTACGACTTGGCACCAAAGTGAGTTCCGTGCATTTCATTGGCTCAGCGCAAATTTGGAAAGTATCATTTACTAGGTGAACAGTAATATGGGCCTTTTCATTGAAATGAATAGGCCCATAATTACAGATTACAGAGCTGGAGTTCCCCTAATATGCTGTTTATGTATGAACATGCCATATAAGTAATTAAACATATAAATACTCGGGCTGTCAAAGTTAACGCAATAATCGCGCGTCAACGGGAATTCATTATAATGTGACAAATTTTTTTGATGCCATTAACACATGTTGAGTCGGATTGCAGCTCGGGAAAAATAATGAACAAAGAAAAAGGTATTTTGAATGGCAGGTTCAGCTTCAAAACTCTGTCAGATGGGTACATCGACAAGACTAAAGTTATTTGCAGTTACTGTCGATGTGAAATGAATCACCACCGAAGTACATCTAGTCTTAAATACCATACCAGGCTGCTGCTCTTCTCAGAACGCATCCGCATTTTCATGTCTTAACATATTATGATAATACTTTGGCAAATATAAATAATTTATTTATGGGTTAATATTTTTCATTAAGGTATTTCTTTAGCTATATGTGAATGAGGCGGTCCATCGCGTGCTTCTGTGACGTCTTGACTGCATAATTTATCTTCCTCAAAGTCAATCTCTACAATGTGTAGAGACAATGTCTCCGGTCAAATTGTGTGCTTTCCGGAGTTTTCGTCAGTGTCCGATATTGGATGTAGGCTTAAGTTTATTGGGATTCCCAATTCTTTCATATACTTTTTCGTAGTACATCGTCACCACGCCTTCCCAGATCTTTGTAAAATTATTATATTTTGTCCGATTTACATATTATAGTCAGCTGAGTTCGGAGTGGTGAGGACATTTTGTACTGCTCGGCCGGTGTTCTGACGAGTTTGAGCTACTTATTGAGACGTGCTATCGAGCTTTTCTGCGCATGTGCAGTTCCACTGTCTTGGGATTAGGGTTAGGTTTTAGGGGTTAGGGCTAGGGTTTTAGGGGGTTTTTGGGGGTTAGGGCTATTGTTTAGCACTACGGTAGCCTAACTCGACAAAGCAGCTCAACTCGACAGAACACTGGCACAATTACAAGTAGTGAAGTGGAGAGTGAAGGGCAGACAATTGCAGAACCAAATGACCTTGGGTGAGGGTGAAGACTATCACTACAGAACTGAACAATATAGTGATATTAGTCACCTTTGCGCCGTTACGCATCCGAGTGATTTAAAACTGCGAACCCCACCCCCCCCCCGCCCCGGAATTGTATTGCTTTATTTTTTAATTTATTTTTATTTTTTTTAAGTACTTGAAGTTTTGTTCTTGTGTTAAATGCATATATACTGATGTCGCATTTAAAATCGTATCTCAAACCCTCTTCTCTATCCATTGGGGCTCTTTGTAAATCTTGGGTCAGACATTTAGGATAAAATGGCTTTTTGCTTTAAAAAGGTTGCCGACCTTTGATCTATACTTAGTGATATGACTAAGTAATATGTAATATTTAGCAGGTCAACGTGCCAATCTGCTGTTGGGCTTGGGTTTTTCTTAAGTGATGAAGGGTTTCTGATGACGTTTGGACAATCTTTGTTGTTGTTTATTGTTGGTAATTGATTTCCAATAATAAATGGATACATTTGCATAAAGCAATCATGCCTTGCCAATTCTAATATTAAGAATATTAACACCTGAAAAAATCCCTTAATGGTAATCAGAATTTAATTTGTGATTAATTTGTGATTAACTATGGACAGTTGTGCAATTAATCACGATTAAATATTTTAATCTATTGTCGGCCCTAATAAATACATAAAGAATTCCATCACTGTTCGTTACACCAATGACAGAAATATTGCTCCGAAGCTCACTGAGCCAAACAGTTTGGTATACGTATCACGATGGCGTGAAGCAGGCAGAGACTCAGGGTAATAATTGCCTGTTTGGAAAACATGGTCCTTTCCCCTACAGCGGGAGCTTGAGTGACAGCAGCACCCCCACCCCCCTACAAGAGGCATCAAGACTCCCAGCTCTCTAATTAAGCTCACTTGCGGGTGTGGGTTGAATGCTTAATGCGAAGTCTGATGAATAAAGTGTGGAGTCACTCCATATCATCATTAGTGTATCTCACAGGCAGAAATAACAATGTACAGCTGCATTAAACAACACATGCTCAATCTAAGACCCTCATATATACTTACAAAACATGCAACCCGAGCTTTAACTTTCATGTATATAAAATCATTATTAAAAGGTCAAACCAAGTTGTCTACAAAACTAGTCTGTTCTGTTATGTTCTATTACTTGTTACTCATAATCATCTTGTAAAGAATTCACATGCCAGTAAATTGAAGAGCAAATTTCAGGTTCATAAGAAAGCCAAATTTATTGAAAGTTTTTCTTTGGATTACATGAGGACTGAGTGAGTTGTGGTTCCCAAGCGTGTGTTCCTGATAACGATGACTCTTAGCGTATTAAGAAGACTCTAAAGATATGTCATACTAAAAGTATTTCTTTTCCTATGTCTCTTTCTCGAACAATCTCTTAAGGGATTGCTTAAGGCCAGGAGAGCTTCTTAAGAGCGACATTAATAGGCGGCAGAACGCCTGATTGGTTGACATTAATGGCTTGAGAATTGATTATTCCCTCCATGCAGCAACTGCTTGACTGCCGCATGAGAGAAAGTGGTGTTCCTTATGAATATAACACTGCAGGAACGCTTTCAAATATTGCATTAATCAAAACAGGGGAGAACCTATAAAAAAAATTATGCAAAATTAACAAATATGATTTTTGCCGACTGGGTGCACAAACCCACCTCCCCAGATTGTAGTAGCACCATATGTGTTACTGTCTTAACATCAGAGAATATCCTATGTGCTTCAGTATTGACTACTAAAGACTATTTCAGGGTACTTTTTAGGGAAATATATTAGACATATATTAATTAAACTGCAGTGTCGACTCTTATCCACCTCATGAACCAAAGTTTTGATGTACTGTGACTTTGGTACATTTAGAGAGGTGTGTGCATTCCAGTCTGAAATAGGGGGAAAGTGTCCACCCAAATATCAGTAGAACCCCCCCCTCTTCCCAATTAATAAATAGCAGAGTGCATTCAGAGCGCAAGGATGAAACCTAACAAAGATTGTAGTCATACATCAGACAAAATAATTTTATCATATGGATCATTTATTTTTTAGTTAAGTCATGTTTGGTTATGAAACTGTACTCGTAACAATGTTAGTCTTATTTTAAATGAGCAGTATGAGCCGACACCAGCAATAAGAGACGGCTAAGAGAGGCTCAGACCAACCTTTCAAAAGAATATCTCACGGAAGATATATTTAACTAAGAATGTTTCGGGAAACATGTCGGAGCATTAAGAGACAATTTAATGTAGAACTTATGAACGACGTAGCGTTAAGAATGTTTCGGGTAATGCACCCCTGGATTGTAACATATGAGGAAGTGTAACTTTAGGTCATTGGTGGGCTCAACTCAAAAACAACAAAAAAAATAACTGAGCGACTTTTGGAAATTTTGGTTTGGTTTAAATAGATTTATCATTATTTTAAAACAGTATTTGGACTGCAACCGATAAGCTTATGAGGCTGTACATTTTTACACGGAAATATTGTAGAGCATTGAGTATATGAGTAGAGCATTGAGTATATTCCCTAACCCCTAAAACCTAACCTTAATCCCAAGACAGTGGAACTGCACATGCGCAGAAAAGCTCAATAGCACGTCTCAATAGTATACTATGACTGAAGATGATCTCAACCCAAACAAGATACATATTTCATTAGTTTTGTACTAAGGTCCCAAATTTAACAAAGAAAAAAATTAACTGAAGATTAGCTTTTTTATTTTCAAGGGTCTAAAATCCTATGAGTCTGAAAATGCTAACTAGGTTGAAGTAATTTCATATAGCCTTTCACTTACATTGTCAGTGGCATCCATGTTGGCACCAGTGGCACAGAGGTGTCTTACAACTTCAAGGGCTCCACTGCTAGCAGCCAGGTGCAGTGGTGTTCTCCCAAGCTACAAAGGAGCAATGCAGCCAAAAGTGTTACCCAGCACACCAATAATCTCACAGCTGATACCCTGAAAGAACCTGCGATGAAAGTATAGTCAGACTAGATCATGGTAGCATGACCTAATACAGCACTGAAGCCTTCCAAAACATAATTTTTAAGATGTAGAATTTTCATTATACTTCAGTTATACAGAAGCACATTTGCTTACAAACAAACCTACTGCTTTTGTAACGGCAAGTATTTGCATGTCAGTCATTTAATAGAATAACTTCTGGACCAACGAAAAGTAGTATAATATTAATTACCTGTATACTATTACATTAATATTTAACTTAATATTCATCTATATTAAGTTAAAGAAGTACTTCCAAAAGAGGTCCTTGCAAGACTCACTTGTTTTAATGTAATGTTTATCCACTTTTTCTGCTACATAAATAGCTCTGTTGTCATTTTATTTGGGTTTAGAACCAGAATATGCCTTCTAGTCTAATGCCACTTCTCAGTGATTGACGCCCAGGTTATTGGCAGTGTGCAGGTTGGCCTGCTCACTATATTTGGGGTGTCCAGGTTGGCCTTGGCATTGCAGAGGGCCCACACGATGTCCAGGTTGGCGTCCTCGCAGGCGACGTGAAGTGGAGTGTTACCATGGTGATCCTGGTGGTCCACGCGGCAGTGGTGGCCGATGAGCCATTTCGCCACCTCGACCTGGCACCTGCGCACGGCCAGGTGCAGAGCAATGCGGCCGTCCTGAAAATCAAACATGGCAAATGCAACATGCAGCTGCCTGGTACAACGGGAAGTGACGCCTTCGAAACCAAAGGGTCAAACCCACTGTCTGTTGAACTCAATTCTACCTGCAGACTTTTTAAACAGAATTTTTAACAAATTCCATTTTTTTCCTGTTATGATTGGCCTTTCTGACTAATCTTTCCCTTTCCTTTCCTGAATAGTTGGAAAAAAGTTTATTTTCCTCAGTTAAGAAAAAAACAAAATCCGAGATTTTGTATAGACTGTTCTCCTAATTACGATACAAAACAAAAGTGTATGTCAGTGTTTGTCAACCTAGTCCTCAGGGACCCCCAGACACATTTCAGTACCCTCCTACTGTAGCTCACAACATACCATTACCAGGTACTGGGTGTTAATGATTAGCTGGGAGCTGGGATGGAAGTAAAATGTGGACTGTCCAGGGGTCTCAGGGACTGGGTAGAGAAACACTGATGTAAATGAATCTGCTCTCTCTGACATTTGGGTGGGGCACTCTGGCTGAATCGATCAGACTTTTATCCCCATGACCTTTTTCAGATGTCTAGTGTACTGCTGTGAGATCAGTACCATCCAGGGTTCACAGGAGAAGGCTGACCTTGTCCATGGAGTCCAGGTCGGCTCCATGCTCCACCAGACACTCCACAATGTCCCGGAAGCCCCTGGATGAGGCTGTTAAGAGTGGGCTCTCACCCTCACTGTTCCTTACATTGACTTGGCAGCCGGCCTTGCACAGCGCCTTTGCCACAGGGTAATATCCATGCCAGGCTGCACAATGCAATGGTGTCTCATTTTCCTAGAGAGACAGAGTTACATCATGTACACGTGCAACCTGCCGTTCAGCACATCAGGGTTTGCAAAATTGGGAAAGGAAGTCCTCAGACAGTTTAACCTGAATAAGCTGAATCACTTCAATAAATCATTGACATCTGCATAGTCATAAATCTCATAGCTAAACGTGCCTGGTGATCGACAAAATATAATATGTGGCAGAGGCAAATAAATAAAAATGACGGGCCAAGTTGACTCTGAATTTGATTTCATCTGTATTTCTCCAGACTTAATGAAGATATTAGTGACAGTAGTGATACATGATTATATAACAGAGAGCTGGCACTTACCTTATCTACAAGGTTTGGGTTGGCGTGAATACTGCAGAGGTACTGGACAACGTCCATGTTGCCGTACCTTGCTGCCACGTGCAGAGAGGTTTCTCCAGACTAGGTCAGAAAATAAATTTTCACACACACGCACACATATATACATATATATATATGAAAATTGACATATTTCAATTATGTTTTGACATATATAATTTGATCACAACCTAAAAATCCATAATGATATCTATTTATAAAAAATAAGGCATCTCTAACAATGGTGTTTAGCAGAACTATACCATTTCAAAAATGAAAATAAATATGTATTCCTCTTAAATTAACCCTGAAGGAAGACAGTAACAGGATTTAAAAAAATAAATTCTAAGATATTAGTATGACATATGTTAAAGTTCATTGAGTGCAGAGAATGAGTCACACAAATTACCAAATTTCAGCAGGGCCTCACCGTAGCCATAGTAACAGCCAATAATAATCTGAGGCATAGAGGCATTACATAAACTGTTTCAGGTTGTTAAAAACGGAAGAATCATGACATTTAAAGGGTTAGGTAACCTTTAATGAAAAAACTCACGAGATGTGCTGGCAGTATAAATGTAGGTAAAAGTGTGTGTGTGTGGGCGGGGATGAAGCTACCATGTCCTGAGTATCAAGCGGGCACTTCCTTTCATGGAGAAATTTCAGGGTCTCCACATGTCCGTGTCTCGCCGCGTAATAAACTGCGTTTGCACCTGACTGCAAAAGAAAAGGAACCCCAGAGTCAGTCCCACAGACTTAGTGTGCCACCCCGCAGTCCAGGATCTAAACTGGCCAGTCAACGCTAAGCACATGGCCAATCACGGACCTTGTCGTGGGCCTGGATATCAGCCCCTTTCTTCACCAGCACTTCGATGATGGGGATGCTTCCACAACCTGCAGCTATGAGGAGAGGGGGAGTTCCATGCTGTAAACACAGGAAAGATGGATACATCACACAGTTGCTGTCAACCCACACATCTTCCCACATGCGGTACGCTTAAAGAGGGGATTCAGGTAGACACCTTTAATACAGTAGTTTCAAGACTCCTAATGCTCCTTAATTTATAAGAACCTTCATTTCAATGTTAGAAATTCCAGTCATACTACTACCTGCATCACCAAAAAATGAACAAATGTAATTTTCAATATATTATTATCGTCTCCTGATTTTTCTCCATGTACCATTTGTTCAGAGCATTTGTTCTGATCAAATTTCCATAATGGGCAACAATTTCACCCATTATTTATTGACTAGAAGGACTGGTGCATGTTCAACGTTCCCTAATGCAAATACAAAGCCTGACACCTCTAAGCAATGTAATCAACACCTTGGCATCTTCCCATCAGAGCACAAACTGCGACTCCGTAAGCACCTCCCTCCCACTCACTGATACCACATTTCAATTCCTCTTCTCATAAAATTTATGCAGATGAAGACGCACCAGGTTTCACATAGATGATATAACTGCTAAGGGACAGAAAATGTGATTCGTGCCATATATTGTCCTTTTCATGTTGTTTTCCTTGAGGTGAAAACTGGAGATTTTATATTATACATTATGTGTGTGTGTGTGTGTGTGTATGTATATATATATATATATATATATATACACACATATACATACACACACACACACACACACACACACACACATATATATATATATATATATATATATAGATATACACATACATACATATATATACAT
>JAODLD010000124.1:13538487-13566274 GCA_026781065.1 Mormyrops boulengeri
ACATTCCTCTAAGACCAGGAATCATTCTCGTAGCCCTACGTTGCACCCTTTCCAAGGCAGCAATGTCCTTCTTAAGGAATGGTGACCAAACCTGCACACAATAATGTGATGATTATTATAATTATAATTGATGCCATTATTTGTGGAGGCCACTGTACAATGCACAATAGATACATGATAATGCATTATAATGGTTGTTATATGAATTAAGGAGCTTTGTACTGCATTATTTTGTACTGACTGCAAAATGCTGCTATTAACTTATAAAGCACTAAATGGCTTTGCACCAGAATATCTTAGAGATCTACTGGTCTCTTACAACCCTCCTCACTTGTTTCGATCTCAAGGAGCAGGAAATCTGTTAGTACCTAGAGTAGAAAGAACTATGGCAGGCTTCAGCGCTTTCTCTCTTATAGAGCTCCTCAGCTGTGGAATAGTCTCCTTCAGATGTGCGAGATTCAGGCTCACTCTCAGTATTGAAGTCTAGAATAAAAACACACTTGTTTAGTCCAGCTTATGGAGACTCTAGTTCTAGCTCTAGCTAACTGCTCACCCCCATTTAGATCTATAGTATTGGATGTACAGCTGGATGGGGATCAGTGCCATTGGCTCTGGATGAACTGAACTGTCAGTGCTGTCACTCTATAGCTTCACACTCCCTCTTGGAATTGCAGTGCTGGCGTTTCAGGGACTCCCCATGCCTGCATTCCCACCTGCCTCTCCCTCCTACTTACGCTGCCATAGCCTTATCTGCCAGAGCTTACATATTGCACTTGCCTAACCGTTTGTACTACCTATAGTCTCCCCTACTTTTGCTAATTGCACATTTTATTTCCCCCTACTCCTCCTGGGGTGTGCTACCTGGAGACCCCAAATTATCAAGATATCCTGCCTACCCTGCTGCCTGCGACGTCTCCACTACTTGTGGCGTCTTTCCGACCTGCTCACCCTTCTGCCTGTGACGTCTCATCTGTATGCCCTGCTGCTATACCACTGTTTGTCCTCCTATCAGAAGCATCATCAGCATCTGCCTGCCATCATCTGCCTGCCCCTGCTTTGAGACTTAAATCTTAAAATTTGGACAGTGTAAACTAAGACTTTGCCATCTTGCTCATTTGACTTCCTCTACCAGGCCCTGGAAGATGGGCTCCTCCATTGAGTCTGGTTCCTCCCAAGGTTTCTTCTTTCTAGGGAGTTTTTCCTTGCCACTGTCACCTCTGGCTTGCTCACTGGGGGTTTGGGTAGGGATAATGTAAAGCGCTTTGAGACAATGTAATGTTGGAAAATGCACTATACAAATAAAATTGAATTGAATTATGAAGGTATGTGTAGGGCATTATAGATTACAGCTCCATGAAGCATTACTATAATGCTTTTTATTATTTTTATAGCTATGTTCATAATGCTTTGTGAAAGCATTATAATGTGTTACGAATGTATTCATACATTCATAGAAAGTGTTACCGATAAATCAAATAATTTTACCTTCCATTTTCTCCGGGCAGCAAACTTCTTAAACATCTCCATATTGACAGCAGATTCTTTCCTGCTTGTCTCCTGCTCATTGTCTCTTGGCTGAAAAAGAACAACATATCTGATGGTAAGTGTTTTTTGTTTTTTTTTTTTTTTTTTTAAATCGTGTTGGTGGTTATATCACATTTTCAGTTTGTTTAGAAAATTAGTTCATCAGCAGCCTTCACATGTTTACCTATTGACACAGAAAGATATCTTACATAAAAATTCTGCTCTCTGTTCTCCCAAATGAGAACAGATCAGAACTAGGGTAGTATTTCTTGCTTGGGGTGGGCAAGGTGGCAGAAACTGTTGATCATACCAACATTTAGTCAATATATGCTGCATTTCTGTGAACCCCAGGTTACTTTGAATGATCAAGAGTCCTTAAGCTATTGGTTTCTAAAAACACAGTATCTGCTGCAACAATAAAACAGTAATACATTTATATGAGTCTTTTGCATTTAATTCACTTTATAGGCCTTTAATTACATATACAAAAATGGTGTATTGCCCCAGAAATTAATTGATGTTCCAACCTTGATCCATGGATGCTGCAGACTGTCCCCAATGCTCATTCTTTTTCTGTAATAAAACAAAATCATAACAACAATAAAACGCATATTCACTGTAACCATGAAAGACAAGAACTCATTTATGTTTTCATTTCACAGTTTACAATAATAAAATTAAGATATAAAGACTGAAAGTTGGTATAGTCTTTTAAAACCACTGATCTGAATAAGAACTGACTTTAATATCAGATATTAGCCAATAGAAAATTTATGATAGAAGAATAAATACAGTATGACTTTCCCTATACCAGGTATATAGCAATAAATAAAACATTTTATGTTATCACTTTGAATGGAATTGCATTTGCTTCAAATGTCTAAGGCTGCAAAGTGAAAAAAATGTATACTTTGGGTCTTTGACCAAGAGCTTTGCTATGAAGTCTTTGGCAAGGGTACTGGTGTTACTGAAGAAATCTTCATCAAATTTGTAGTTCACTGCAGAGACATTGACCAGAGTCTCCTGTTTGCTGTCTCCAAGGAAAGGTGAAGCTCCACTCAACCTGTTGGGGAAAATTTGCCAGACAGTTTTTTCTCATGCTCTGTCTCCTCTATTTTCTGTCCAATGTCAGTCTCATACAAATCTAATGTTGGCAAAGATGTCCTGCCCAGTAATCTAGTTAACCCTGAAAGTGGATGTGTGTGCATTCCTGCAATTATGGTACATTCTGCACATATTGTTATTGACCGTTGGAAATACCATGCTAACAACTAGCAAGTCATAGGTGCCACTTTACAAAGATATGCAGGCCTCTCTCTACTTTTGGGGGATGATGATTACATTTTTCCTACCAGTAGGCTCTTAGCAGCAACATAAAAATTAAAGTACCTCCACTGAAATAAATCAATTATATACAATTGTATATAGCTTAAGATGTATCACAAGGAAATATGCACAATGTCATAGGGTGATGCATTCAGCGGTATATAATCAACAGAAAACACCCACACTCACCCTTCTGAATATTACTTAAAAAAAATTAATAAAAAAGTGGTGTGGAAGCCTACAAGGCAATTATTGCTGTATAAGAAAACCATCATGTCTTCATCTAACTTGGACAGGTTCTAGCCACAAATTAAATAACAATCAATAAGTGCACTTGTGTTTCAATTATTCCAGCATATTTCATGACATATATCACTAACCATTCATCCACCTTCATAACCACTTTTCCAGTACAGGGTTGTGGTGAACCTGGAGCCTATCCCAGGCAGCAGAAGACACCAGCCAGGACTGGATACCAGTCGATCGTAGGGCAAACACTCATATAGTCACTTGCACATTTGGAAATTTCAAGTATACAATTGATCCAACTGCATGTCTTTGGATTATAGAAGGAAATTATACAGAAATTACATGCATATATGGACAAAACCCACACTATCACAGACATACACAAACACTGCACAAACACACACACACACACACACACACACACACAAACACAGGTTTGTAATTATATCTTTGTGGGGACTCTCCATTAACTTCTATTGGGAAAACTGTAATCCCAATATGATGACCTTAACACCTACCCAGCCCTAACCTTAACCATAAGAAAACAAACACAATACATGTTTTCATGTCCCCACAGCATGAAAATAACAGGTTTTTATCATACTGTGGGGGACATTTGGTCCTCACAATGTAATATAAACATAATACACACACACACGCACAGATTAGAGAGATTAGGTATCTATTTCTGGGGACTCTCCATTTATTTCTATGATGACCTTAACCCCTAACCAGCCTTAACTTTAACCATAAGTAACCAGGCAAAATACAGGACTTTTAGAATTTTTAATTGTTTGATTGTATTCACAGATAAAATTGCATTCACCAAGAAAAAATATCCACACAATGTAATATATGCATGCACACACAGGCACACATAGATTTCTAATGTGAAGAGCAGGTACCCAAAGTTCTGTGATTTTTTTTTATATGGCAGGACAGGTCAGACTCAAACCTGAACTCAACCTAACATTAGACTCCACTTGTCCTCTTTTAATGAGGTCATTCTCCTAGATGTTCTCATAAGATATCCTAAATTGTTTAACCCATGTGTTCTTCAATGATATAATGTAAACATGCTTTGCGTAGTTTAATAAGGCTGCCTTTATTACGATGACTTAGAGAAAGATCCAATAAAAAGTCAGGAGCTGTGTGTGCAGACATTTCCATAGGGTTCACAAACTTTCACCTACATCTGTATGTGCCTTGTTCATAAGGCATCAGGCCCCCACGGCTGGCTGCCCAGCTGCCCAGCCACCCGTTAGCAGTGAGAAATGCATCACGTTCACAAGCAGCGCTAACTGCCTCATGTGGTGCCGTGTGAACGTTTTCTTGGTGTGAAAAATAATGTGAGTTGGCAGGGGTGTGAATCCTTGGAGTGCACGCCTCTGCTGCCCGAAGCATACGGGGGGAGGATGGGCAGGTTTTGCAGCGACATGAAATAATTCAATTGTACAGGATTTCCTCACTGAAAAATCATACGCTTCCATGCACATATTTTTCATCACTCTAACGTGTACACAGTTTAATGGAGCATCACACTAAAAAACTAAAAAAGTGTTCATTTTACTTTAAATCTCTTAATTTAATTTATATACTATGTAATATACTAAAAATAGGATGTGGTGGGAAATATATGCTATCATCTTAAAAAACAATAATCAGAAACCTCATATGAAAGTCGACAGCAGAAATTGGCATGAAAGCATTGCTAAGGTTTTTTAAGTTATGCAACTATGCTGAATGAAGAATTAAGATTCATAACATCACAAAGGGCATTACATGGGTAAATTATTTTTGTCCACTTTTTTCTTATATCCATACCCTGACATATACATTTCCTGTGGCAGCTTAAGGGACTTAATTTACTTTAAGCTAGAACAGATAGTCTTGTATTACAAGATATGGGAAAAATGTACAAGCTACGGTTACGGAGAGATTATAACTGCATTCTCATTCTGGACAGGACTTCCTGACTATATTAGCAGGGCAGATGGACTGGTTGGAGAATTTATCGCATAAAAAGCAGGTGGGCAGCAGAATCTTTATGGCTTAAATGCAGCTAGAGAAGTAACTGGATGGTGAACTTTGAGTCACGTATCCCATAATACCAATCAAGCATAAAAAGGCTAACTGTTTCAATATCAGCTGATAAGTTTAAGTTTTGGGGAATCACTATCCAAGACATCACCAACAGGGTCTGCTCAAGGGTCTTATCCAACAGAGAAAACAAATCATTTGAAGCCCTTATTACAGAAACACTCAAAGCCAGCTCGCTACATCAGAGCCATGCACTGGGAACAAAGCAACTCTTGTAATTATACCTGGAACACAGCCACCCGAATGAGGGAACTGCAGCAGACAACACTACCCAGGGCATGTAATGTTAAGGAAGGGCTACCAGTACATACAGATATTTCTATCCTTTTAGAAGTTTCGAAACAGAAAAGCAACATGACTTGTCTAGTGTTCGTGCTGAAAGGCATTTGTTGGGTGAGATTGTGGTTGACTTTGCTGAATGATTCTCAAGCATAATGTCAATGTATGGACAACAACAGAGCAGCAGGAAATAAGAACAAGCCGGAGTGGAGTGGGTGTAATGGATGAAGTTCACATAAGTCTCTCAGAGTAAAGATCAGTCAGTAATGCAATAATGCAACATTAATAAACTCCTGGTATAATACATATAGATGCTACTCAAATGATTTTGCATGAACTGCGTTTTATTGGTTTATGCTTTGTCTAAGTGTGCTTGTCATTCCTCATGCTCTTCAAGTTATAGGTTAAAGTCTTACAGTACCTACAGTGATCATTGCTGACACACCATAACAAAATATGTACTCTGCATTTAACCCATACATGACATAGTAGGAGGCAGCTAATTCAGCACATGGGGAGCAGTGCTTGAGGGGGGATCTTGCCCAGGGCACCTCAGTAGTACCTTGCTGGTCGGGGATTCAAACCAGCCATGGCCGCCACTGCCTCTTCGCATAGCAACGTGTTTTTGAATTGTGAAATATCGTGCCACAGTGCATTGTTATACCCCAATGAAATGTTCCAGTTGATTTTACACACCCTGCATGGTGTAATATGCCCTGCAGTGTGTAAAGAGGTAAATATGCTTGGTGGGGGAGCATGTGAGATTAGCATACATGTGTCCCTGTGCTGGTACAGGCAGAGCCTGGGGGGAAAATAACAGTTAGGGGTTTTGGCATCCAACTTACTTAGAGTACTTACAGTATGTATGTAATGACACCAATACTCCTGCAAGGAAAAGGAAAAATTTCACAAGAGAATGGGGGAAATCCTCAGCGCTTCACCAATGGCACAGTGAACGAGCGGCTCACCACATATCAGCCTCCAGGCCAAGTGGCTCGTAATTCACAACTTCTGGAGCTGTAGAAGCAAGACAGAGAAAAAATAAGATACAGATGATATAGTTTTAGGGTTATGGCTCTAGAATGCTATTCCCATCCATACTATAGTAAAATCTATGCTAAGATTCATAGAATAGAAAGTAGAACAGTAAGCTTGAACATTCTGGCACTTAAAGTTAATACTGTATATCTATTTCTGGAACACAACTCCAAGATTCCCAAAGTGCAAACAGCACAATCCTACAGTGGCTGTCTAGTGTTTTCTTACTGGATTTGGTAGTGGTGACTTGGCCACTCATATTAACTTATTGCCTAGGCCCCTGATATTATGCACCTAGCTAATTTAAGCCTGACTGAGACCAAAAAATGGGGAATTCTGGCAGCATCCTCTGTTTAACACTGACGGTGTCAATAATGCAATTTGTTTTTTTTTATTTTATCACATTCTTCACCAATTAACCATATCCAAATCAGGAAAACAATTTCTGTAGTGACTCACTTCCTGTCAGGAAGCAGCTGCCATGTGCCATTCCAATTTACACCTTAAAATGCTTTTGTAAATAGAGTATATAGTTATTTAAAGGAGATTTAGTGGCTCAGGGGGTAGTATTGTGGTTTCATAGCTCCAGGTTGGGGGTATGATTCCTGCCCCTTGCTCTGTGTGTGAAGTTTGTTCATCTTCCCAGTGCTTAGAGTATGTTAGGGATGTTAAGACTCACCAATTTGCACTGGGCACCTGCATAAAAGTTAACAATGTGAATGCCCCAATTAAAAAGTGTGCACCTGATACAACTTGGATTGCATCATTTCTAACATTTTTACATCAGTAAAATTCAATGTATTAATATTTATTTATTAGTTAAGGTTTATGCCTTTATTTAATATAAATGTTAGCAATAACTTTTGACCAATAATTTTATATTTAGATTGATTCCCCACTCTAAACTGTTTCTGTATCTGTACCATATTGAGCTGCACAGTATCATATTTTTTTTATTGCATTGTGTTCAATGAAATTGCGTCTAATTGCACTGCATCACAATAGGAGTGAATCATACCATATTACATTAGTAGTTGCTTCATATGTATCTTTAATGTATCGGATCACTGCCAATACTTTGAGATGTGTATCACATTGACTAGGTGATGGAGTTGCACATCCCTAGTTTATACTGAACCATGCCCATTTGTCATGTATGGTTATCACGCTCCTTTTCCCCCAGAAGGACAAAGTTAAATAAAACAAACAAAAGAACAAACAAATGAATGAAATAAAATAAGCCCCATATAAAACAAACACAGTGTAAAATAAGCCACCACATGGGAAAGTTCCTGTAAATACAGGGCTGCAAACTTCCATACACCCAACGAGACAATTACGACTGAGTCTTCCCTCCTTCTGCCACCAATGCCTCTGTCCCACCACTAGAAGGCTCCTTGTGATAGTTGGTATAGCTAATGACAAACTTCAAGACCACAATGGCTGGCTGAGCCAATCAGCCTTAAGACTGATGTTTCATTCATCTGCTACAATTGGCTACTGCAGTGTGGAAAAGGGAGGGTTTCTGTTGCAAACAGAGCTGATTCTCCCCCGCAAGTCGTAGATTTTTCAGATTTAGAGTTTTTTTTCTAAAAAAAAGAAAAACTGACCAACAAATTCTGGAGTCCCAAAGATGTTTTTGAAGTCGTGACCAAAATTGATCTTGTGAGCCAGACCAAAGTCGATGAGCTTAATACGCGGATGAGGCACCATGTTGTCCAGCAGCATGATGTTCTCAGGCTGTGGAAAGAGAGGAGAATACAGGAAGCAGCTGTTGTTGCAGGTAAAGCACACGCAACATTGTAGGATGCCTCCCCAAAAATCAGAAGCACATACGTGCAGTAAAAACATTGTTACCATTTTTTTTTGTTTTTGTCTGCATGCCCAGCTATGCTGAAAGACTGCCAATATTTTTCATGGGCGAGTAAGACAAAAATGTGCACATCTAAGTCACTTTAAAGTAGGCTAACTTAAGCACACATTTTAACAGGAAATTCTTTAATGACATTGGTTGGACGATAACAGTGATGTCATGTTAGAATGCTGCTTTTTTAGAAACTCCCCAGTGACTTAGCTAGTAAAGGAATTCAGCTCAAGTGTAGGCTTGAACTGTAGGCAGTAGCTTGAAAAGCAAATGTAGCCTTGAGCTATGTCATCTACCAAACATAACCAAGAGAGCATAGAGGAAGGGGTGGTTTATTTTAGCTTTGGCTGACTGCTCTATAAACAGATATTAAAGAGCTGTATTGCTTTGTGTCACCAGTTGCCTGGGCCCAGAGATGAGCTTCGTAGCCAATAAGTGATAGTGTGACAAATAGCCTTTGGCTAACAAGCATGGGTATTGGAAGATCAGCACATTATGTCCTTGATGCTTCCTGGCACTTCTGATGAGGTGCTGTGGACAGCCAAGTAAAAGTGGTAATTGAGCACTAAATGGAGGTGAGAATGACAATAAAAGTGCCCTCCATTTCTTCTACCCGTATGCCTCTCTGTTGCTGAAATTCAAATGATACTTTATTAATTGAAAATATGTTGTGAGGTGTTAGTAACTAGATTCGGCTATTAGTTTCAGTTGTGTATGTCTTTGAATTTTTTCAATGCAATAATTAGTTACATTGCATTAAAATGAACATAGGGTGCAGTGAAAGCGATAATATACCTTTGAAATATTAATGATATAATTTTTAGTGATCTTTATGCCATCAAAGCTTGATACAACATTTTTATCAACGAACCCTGTAATCTTTGAATTATGTATCACATGCTGTATAATTTTTAAATTGTACCTACATAACACACTATTAATTCTTCAATATAATTAAGCATCATTATAGCAAAGACATGGGAATGGGTGAAACCACCATGCGTGAGAGAAAAAACTCCAGACTCCAGGTATAGGGTAATTGTGCTCTAAAGCAACTACATAGCCTGGGAATGAGGGAAGACACAATTAAAGGCCCTGCAAAGCGACAGCAGAAAATGCAAGAAAATGCAAGAAAATGCAGGCCTCTGTTCAGGCAGAAAAAAGAATCTAACACCTTCAAATCAAAGTGGGCGATCTGCTGTGAGTGAAGGTAGGAGACGCCGTCCAGGATCTGCCTGAGAAACTGGGTCGCTTCTTCCTCTGTTAGGGACTCCTTCTCAGCCAGAAAATCGAAGAGCTCCCCCCCAGCCACGCTGTGATGTCAAGAAAGAAATTTCATGTTGGTGAAAGCAAGAAAGAGGATGTCTGTCCTTGTCAAATTATCAAAAGCATTTTTTGAGTGTTTCTGTAATGAACATGGTTGTTATATATAGGTTACTTATATATTATATATTGTTTGTTTATACATATATTTAAGGACAGTGAATTGATAAAAAAAAACGAACTAATTAATTGCACAGTTTTCTGTGACTAATCACGATTACTCACACCTAACATAAAAACTTACAATCAAAAATATTTACACAATGAATCCATAAGTTAGCGTACAATTAAACCAATTGGAGTATATGACTCATTCTCACAAACTCATGACTGTAACATCAATTTTGTCTGATTAAAAAAAAATTTTAAAACATGCACTTAGGTTAAACAACTTCATCATTTAAACTGTCAGTTTTGCCTATGGGGTAGTTAATCAGTTTTGTTATATTACCATTTATATGTGTAATAAAAGTATTTTATCAAATATCTTCATCAAATTACAGTAATGATGGAATTATGGAGATGCTTTTATTTAAAATAGAACAGATTACTGTAAAGCACTCTTGTCTGGTCTACCAAAAAGATCTATTTCAAAACTTCAAGTCCAGAATGCCACTGCCAAAGTGTTAAAAACCTCTCACTGGGGACTCCAGCCCCCTCAACACAGGAAACTCCAGCCGCTTCCTCACAGGGGACTCCAGGCCCTACCTCACATGGAACTCCAGCCCCTTCCTCACAGGGAACTCCAGCCCCTACCTCACAGGGGACTCCAGGCCCTGCCTCACAGGGGACTCCAGGCCCTGCCTCACAGGGGGCTCCAGCCCCTGCCTCACAGGGAACTCCAGCCCCTTCCTCACAGGGGACTCCAGCCTTTACCTCACGGGGGATTCCAGCCCCTACCTCACAGGGGACTCTAACCAGTACCTCTTAAATCCTGTGGCTTTTAGGATTGATTTTAAAGTTCTAAAATGGTAATGTTCTTTTAAATTTTTACATGGTCTTGCTCTGCCCTACCTCAGTGACATGATTGTAAAGTATGTCTCAGACAGATCACTCAGCTAAGGAGGAAGGAGGCAGCAAAAGAAATAGGGGGTAGAGTCCTCAGTGAAGTAGGGACAGATCCCTGGTGAGATAGGGGCTAGAGTCCCCTGTGAGGTAAGGGCTAAAATACCAGGTGAGGTAGACGCTAGAGTCTTCAGTGAGGTAGGGGCTAGAGGCTCTGGTGAGGTAGGGGCTAGAGGTTCCTGTGAGGTAGGAGCTAGAGTCCCCAGAGAGGTAGGGGCTAAAGGCCTTGGGAGATAGTGGCTAAAGGCCCTGGTGAGGTAGCAGCTAAAGGCCTTGTGCGATAGTGGCTAAAGGCCCTGTTGAGGTAGGGGTTACAGTCCCCTACAGGCCTACACCCCCTTGGAGGCCTTGTTGGGGATGCTGGAGGGTGCCCCATCTGGGGACTCCATTATCCTCCTGGGGGACTTTAATGCTCACATGAGTAAAGACAGTGACACCTGGAAGGGTGTTATTGGGAGGAATGGCCTGCCTGATCATAATCCGAGTGGTGATCTGTTATTGGACTTCTGTGCTAAGCACAGTTTGCCCATAATGAACATGATGTTTAAGCATAAGGGTGTTCATAAGTGCACTTGGCAACAGAGCACCCAAGACTGCAGTTCAGTGATCGATTTTTTTATCGTATTGTCGGATCTGCGTGCACATGTTTTGGACACTTGGGTGAAGAGAGGAGCTGAGCTGTCAACTGATCACCACCTGGTGGTGAGTTGGACCCAATGGTAGGAGAAGATGCCGGATAGACGGTTGATCCAAATGCATAATGAGGGTGTGCTGAGAGTGCCTGGTGGAGGCCCCTGTCTAGGAGATCTTCAACTCGCACTTCCGGCAGAACTTCTCTTTTCTTCCGAGGGAGTCAGGGGACATGGAGTATGAATGGGCCGTGATCCATGATCAGAACTCGAAACATTTTTGAGCTGGCAGTGCAGAGCTGTGGCCGTAAGGTTGTTGGTGTCAGTCGCTGCAGCAATTCCCGAACCCGACGGTGGACACCAGCAGTAAAGGAACTTGTCAGGCTGAAGAAGAAGGCCTCAAGGCTTGGTTAGCTTGTGGGACTCCGAAAGCAGCGGACAGGTACCGACAGGCCAAGCGGGAAGGGGCTCAGGTGGATGCTGAGGCAAAAACTTGGGTGTGGGAGGAGTTGGGTGAGGTTATTGAGAAGGACTTTTGGTCAGCCTTGAAAAGATTCTGACAAACTGTCGGGTGACTCAGGAGGGGGAAGGAGGGCTTCACCAGGTGTGGTGAGCTGTTGACCTCAACTGGGGATATAGTTAGGCAGTGGAAGGAATATTTTGAGGATCTTCTAAATCCCACTGATACGCCTTCCTCGGAGGAAATTGAGCTGGAAGACTTAGAGGAGGACTTCCCTATCTCTGGGGCTGAGGTCACTGAAGTAGTCAAACATCTATATAATAAATAATAATAATACATTTTATTTAAAGGCACCTTTCAAGACACTCAAGGACACCTTACAACACAATAAACATTGTTGCAATACGTCAGTACAAAACATTCGCATTTAATAAAACAAAAATAAGACAAAAAATAATAAGAAAAAAATAATAAAGTAAAATAGAAAAGAAAAAAAATAAATAATAATAATTTAAAAGCTGCCACAGCAGCGGCATCATAATGAGTATGCAAGTTTGAAAAGATGTGTTTTAAGATGCGATTTAAATACAGAAATCCTGTCGATGTTACGGATATTAGCTGGTACAGAATTCCATAGACTGGCGGCAACATGACTAAAAGCTCTAAATCCCATAGTGGACAGGCGAGCATGGGGCACAACCAGAGAGACTGAGTGGGAAGATGCGGGAAGGAGTTTGAATTTATGAGATCAACAAGATATGAAGGAGCCAGATTGTGAAGGGCTTTAAAAGCGAACAGTGGAATTTTATAATCAATACGATATTTAACAGGTAGCCAGTGAAGTTGCTGAAGTACTGGACTGATGTGAGCCGTGGTAGGGGTCCTGGTAATAATGCGAGCAGCTGCATTCTGTACTAACTGGAGCTTATGAAGGAATTTGAGAGGTATACCAAATAGAATGGAATTACAGTAATCAATACGTGATGTGACCAGGGCGTGTACAAGATTGGCGGTATTGAAAGATATAAGAGATGGGCGAAGACGGTTAATATTTCGGAGGTGGAAATATTCAGACTGGGTGATATTATGAATTTGTGGTTTGAAAGATAAAGTGCTGTCAAGAATGACACCCAAACTCTTAACCTGAGCAGACTGAGAAACCGTGGGTCTATCGATTGTGAGGGTGAGGTTATCTAGCTTAGCCAGAGTTGATTTAGTGGCAACAAGTAGGACCTCAGTTTTGTCATTATTAAGTTTAAGAAAATTGGAGGCAAACCAAATTTTTATATCTGACAGACAATCTAAGAGAGAAGAGGGAGGAATGACAGACTTAGGCTTGGTGGATAAGTAGAGCCGGGTGTCATCCGCATAACAATGAAACCGTATACCAAATCTCCTAAAAATGTTGCCAAGATGCAAAGGGTAAATAATAAATAAAAGAGGTCCCAACACAGAACCCTGTGGAACACCCCTTATGACAGGGACAGTGTCGGATTTAAAACTTTTCAACTGCACAAACTGAGTCCGACCAGAAAGGTATGAGGTAAAGGCGGTGTCGGTAATCCCAATAGATTCCAGTCTCTCTAACAGGATGCTGTGTGCAACTGTGTCAAAGGCTGCACTCAAATCAAGTAGCACTAGTATGGTTGGTTAGCATACCAGAATCTGCAGCCATTAATAAATCATTTGTGATTTTAATCAGTGCTGTCTCAGTGCTGTGAGAAGGACGATATGCAGACTGGAACTGTTCAAACAGATTATTGTCAGCAAGATGTGCATGTAACTGCGAAGCAACAACTTTCTCAAGAAGTGCCATGCTTCTGGTCTGCTGCATGTCTACAGCGCTCTCTGTGTACTGTGCTAATAACCGGGAGCATCAGTGGAACTGGCGTTTAATATGGTGATCTGTATAAGCAGCGCTCGAAGTGGAGAAATAAAAGTGTCGCTACTGTATTGACCGTGAGAACTGCGGTGGGGGTTCGGCGGGGGTGTTGGGAACAAAAAAAGCACCTCAACGACATGTCGGTACTGCGCGCGCTGCCTCGCCACTCTCACGTGACGCTTGTCTCTTAGTAGCGTAGTAGTATAGTACTGGCAACTTGTGAGAAGTGGTGGTACGATAAAGATTAAAATATAGCAGTGCCGGTACTGCTTAATTTTTATTATGTATATGATGCCTGCGAATATAATACCGCATTTGCGCTTGCGACACCCCGGCACACGCTCCCACTTTACCCAACCTGCAGAACTGTCATAAACGTGGAAATGAGTTGCATTGTGAACCTGCGGTCGATTACTTTTCCTCAAGGACCCGGATCTGTGTCACAATAGTTTGAAATTGAATTTGCAAACTGAAAAATTTCCAGGTAGGATAAATGCTGTTTCAAGTTATTGGAATTCAGATTCAAACTATTACATTCAGATTCAGTTTTGTACTGCAGATTCACATTTACAAAATTCATATTCAGTTTCTAGTGCCACAAATATCAGCCCATAGCTGCTGCCAAGTCTCGACCAAACACAAAAACTCATACTTACGATCATTCAGTATATCACAAACTACTGGACCTTTGTTTGTAAGGGATCAGATGTTAAATAATCCAATAGCAACCTTGCGTTTGCCTTGACTGTCATTAGCCAACTTAGCTAGTTTTGCCAAGACACTGTGGTCAACAACCCGTCGATGCTTCTTAACCCGGCGAGGAGCAGAGGACCAGAAGGAACGTACAGGCTCTGTGTTGTCATAGTTAAAATTCCGACGGCTCCCGCGATGGATGTATCTCCGCCGACTCTGTCATACAATATCCAGATGCTGGTACAATTCCACAGGTGGGTCAGAAGGATAAAAACATAATCGAAAGAGTTCAGCAGCAGTATACTGAATTAACGGCGTCACTGGCTTGAACAGTGTAAAGGAAATAATCCAAACAAAAGTAATCCATAAACTCAGTTCCTTGAGCAACATTGCCTGCAGCAGGTAGTGCGCCCAGCACAAAACACAGTCAGAAATGAGATGTTATTTATAAAATCAGCATAAGACCCACCGTAGTCAAGCCGCATATACTTTGGAAAGTCGTAAAAGAGTGAAAGTAAAATAACATAAATTAAGCAAATAATATGTAGTATTCTGTCCTCAATGTGTGTGTCCGTACACAAATCAACAGATAGCGAACAAGCTACCTTAATTGCGTTAAAAATGACAATTTTTAATGCAATTAACCCATCTGCAGCGCAGAATGACTCAAAATACCTGAAATGTCTCTGTCAACGCATTTCAAGCAGTTCCATTTGCCCTCGGAACTCATATTCCGAGTCGGATTCCGAGTTTTGAAGCCGGAAGTGATGACATGCGCGCTCCCGTTTCTCAGAGATCTGAGAATATTATCTCGGAGCAGCACAGAGGATCCCGAGATTAGAATCCAAGATGGCTGGGCCCTTCATCAATAGAAAGGAAAGTTGTAGTTTTATACTGTTTAAGCACTACTTCTCATTTGTGGCTCATTTGCTGTAGTTCGGGCTAATTGTAAATGAACGAAGATAAAGACCATTTAAACTGAGGTACCTTAAATGCGATTAATATAGATTAAAAACGAATGATATTTAATCGTGATTAATTGAAATTAATCCACAGCAACCTTGTGATTAATCTGATTAAAAATTTTAATCGTTTGACAGCACTAATATATATACGAATTCAACTCACAAGTGATCCTTTTCCAAGGCACAAACAGCGAAAAGAAAAATATGAAACGGGAGCTACCAGCTAAACACATGGCACGTTAAATCAAAAAACATTTCCTCCTTAGACTCCCTAAACTATGACCCAGCAATGTCATGCGACTAAATTAGTCTATCCGAACAATAGCTGGAATCAGCCAAAAAATATCGAATTACTCAAAAATGCCAGTAGGGGGAGGAAAAATGTCTAAACATCAAGGAGAACTAAATTCAATCTGTGTCTTCTGCACTCCTGAGAAGAATCATCTCAGAGACTGGTCTCAAGAAAATCTTCGCCAATCCGGATCTAGTCACTTTAAGCTGAATTTTTCTGACTTTCCCATTGTGATTGGGGAATGCCTTTGTGACCAGAGCCATAGGCCACTCATTTTGCTTCGCCTGGCTCTCTTTTAGCAGCACCAAGTCACCTTCCTTAAGATTAGGACACACGTCCTGCCACTTGCTACGGCTTTGAAGTATTGGGAGGTACTCACGCCTCCATCTGTTCCAGAAGGCGTTGGCTAGATGCTGCACCTGTCTCCACTGCTGGTGGTGGAGGTCTTTGCTGTCAAAGCATCCAGGAGGAGGAGGATAAGCACAAACCTTTTGTGTCAGGAGTGAAGCGGGGGTCAAAAGAAAAGGTGACTCTGGGTCTGAAGAAACAGGCATGGGCGGTCTGGCATTGATTATCGCAGTTACTTCTGCCATCAGGGTAGACAATACCTCATGAGTGAGACATGAGGGCCTGGTTTGTGTGAACATAGAGTTTAGTATTCGTCTAGAAATGCCGATCATACGCTCCCAAGCTCCCCCCATGTAAGAACATAAGAACGTAAGAAATTTACAAATGAGAGGAGGCCATTCGGCCCATCATGTAGGAAGAGTGAGGCGGGTTAAAAATCCAAGTGCAGCCTTCTTCGCCCAAGTACCTCCTGATATAGGGCTCTTCAGGATCAGTGATGAGCATGTGCAACTCCTTGCAGGCACCTATAAAGTTGGTTCTGCTGTCGGAACGGATTTGCCTAGCAGGTCCCCGCAGACCAAAGAAACAACGTAAGGCATTAATGAAACTCGAGGTGTTCATTGCCTCAATCATCTCTATGTGCATTGCACGTATGCTCATGCACGTTAAGAGTACAGCCCATCGTTTGCTGTTAGCCTGACCCCCACGAGTTCGCCTCGTGGTGACAGTCCAGGGGCCGAACACATCAAGACCCACATAAGTGAAGGGTGGCTCCATGCTAAGATGATCAGGAGGCACGTCCGCCATCTTTTGTTCAGCAGCTCAGTAAGCTTGTTACATATAACACACTTGTGGAGGACACTGTTGATACATCTCTTGGCCCCAACGATCCAGAATCCAGCTGCACGGACAGATCCTTCTGTGAAGACATGATCCTGGTGTTTGATCTTACCATGATAATGCCTCACAAGTAGCGTTGCAACGTGGCTACGGCCTGGAATGACAAGAGGGAACTTTACTCTTGTGTTGAGTGCTGAGTGGGTAAGTCTGCCTCCTATTCTCAGAAGGCCATCTTTATCCACCCAAGGATTCAGTTTTCTCAGAGGACTATCCTTCGAGACGTCCTTCCCTGTGACTAAGTAAGAGACCTCTCTCTTTGCACACACCTGATGATGAGAGTTTCTGCTTTTAGCACTCCTTCCGCTCTGTGAGGTCCTTTGGACTGACGCCAGCTGCTACCGTCCCCGTGCTTGGTATCAGCTGCTCTCCTTAGTGACTGAGTGATGAGCCTCAGACAAGCTATGGCTCGCACCAAAGACTTCCAGGAAGAGAATCGCTCAAAACGATGACATCCCAGACTATATGGAGGAACAGAGAGCGTGGTAGTATGAGAACACACCTCTGTATCAAGATCTGGAGTGATGAGCTCGTATGTCTTCTCTTCTGAAGAAGATGTTCCTTCAGGTAGCGACAAAATAGGGGGCCCGGTGAGCCATGTCGTACTGGTAAGCTCCGCTACAGGTACAGATCGAGTGGCATGATCCACAGGATTTTGAGTGGTGCAGACATAGTGGCACTGCTCGGGTTTGGTGAATTTTCTGATTCACTGTACTCTGTTGGAGACATACACATAAAATCGCCTGGTCTGGTTGTATATGTACCCCAGGAAAACTTTGCTATCCGTATAAAACTACAAAGTGTCGATGCTGATGTCTAGCTCACTTTCTACCAACTCTGCCACTTCCACTGCTAACACAGCTGCACCCAGCTCCAACCTCGGGACAGTGTGGGCAGCTGCGGGAGCTAGTTTTGCTTTCCCTAGGACAAAGCCAATGTGACACTCTCCCTCACTGTCGATCACCCTTCAGGTAAGCTACAGCGGCAATAGCTTTTACCGAGGCATCTGAAAAAATATGAAGTTCCTTCCTGCGAGCTGTAGAAAGGGTGGTGGGAGTGTAAGATCTTGGAATCTTGAAGTCACTCAGACCTTGTAAGGAGTCTTTCCACACCTTCCATTCAGTTTCCCTTTCACCTGGAAGAGGGCTGTCCCAGTCAAGGACCTCGCTGCTGGTAAGTTCTCTTAGTAGAAACTTCCCTTGAATAATGATTGGTGCGACGAGTCCGAGGGGGTCAAAAAGACTGTTCACAGTGGCTAGGACACCTCTACGGGTGAAGGGTTTCTCTGTAGCCACCACTCTGAAAGTAAAAAGGTCATGCTTGAGGTCCCAGCTGAGCCCTAAGCTACGTTGGATGAGGTCTGAGTTATCATCAAAATCCAGATTCTGAAGACCCATTGCACGGTCTTCTGGTGAGAAAGCATCCACGACTTCAGAATTGTTCGATGCTATCTTATGTAGCCGCAAATTAGAGGAGGCAAGCATCTCCTGGGCTCTTTTAAGTAGGTCAATAGCTTCTGCGGCTGTTGGGAAAGACTTCAAACCATCATCGACATAGAAGTCTTGCTCTACAAAGTGTTTGGCATCAACACCATATTCGCCTATTCCATGTTGCGTCGCGTGACGAAGGCCATAGATGGCTACTGCTGGAGATGGGCTATTGCCGAATACATAGACTTTCATACGGTACTCTACAATCTCGTTGCTGGGTTTGTTGTCCTTAAATGAAAGGAACTGGAGAAAGTTTTGATGGTCTTCCCTAACAGTGAAACTATGAAACATCTGTTCAATGTCTGCTATCACAGCCACTGGTTCTCTACGGAAACGCAGCAAGACTCCGAGTAAGCTATTGTTCAAATCCGGGCCAGTAAGTAACACGTTATTCAGAAAGATACCGTGGTGCTGGGCACTGGAAACAAAGACGACCCTGATTTGATTTGGCTTATGAGGGTGGTATACACCAAAGATGGGTAGACACCATCGCTCTTCTTCTACTGGCAATGACGGAGCTAACTCTGCCTGGTCGTGGTCAAAGTTTTTTTGCATGAAAGTTAGAAAATGAATTTTCATCTCAGGCTTTCTTTCAAGAGTATGGTGGAGTGAAGTAAGCCAGGTAAGAGCCTGCTCTCGACTGTTTGGGAGTCGCTGTCAAGGGGATCGAAATGGAAGGGGTGCCACCCAGCTGTTGGCACTGTCCATAAACATCTCTTTATCCATGAGCTCCAGGAAGAGCTTGTCTTTTTCTACTTTTTCGTCTTTGGTTCTCTCAAAGATTGTGGTGCCGAGGCTACAACCATCGAGGTCTGGAGTGCCTTGTGGAAGGCTGTGATGAGAGATGCAATGCTGTGCATTGGTGTCAAACTTCTCCTTTACTCTAAGGTGATTGGGGCATGGAGTAAGAAGGGACGGACGCCCATTTTCGAGCACGTTTTTATGGAAGGAGATCATAGTGTCTGGGTTGTGGGCTGAGCCCAAGCAGACATTGCCAATGACAACCTAACCAAGGTCTAGCCTTTGAGCATAGGGGGCATTGGGAGGACCATTGCGGTGCTCTCTGACTTTGTGAACCTGAAGGATGTCACGTCCTAGAAGTAGTAATATCTGGGCCTCTGGATCTAAGTGTGGTATCTCCTGAGCTATGGACTTCAAGTGAGCTTGATGTTGCACAGTTGTTGGGGTAGGGATCTCCGATTGATCATCTGGCATGTGATTACACTCGATGAGTGTGGGAAGCATCATATGTGCCATTCCATCCAGCGACTCTACCATGAATCCTGTTGCTCTTCTCCCAGACCTTTCAGTGACTCCTGCACATGTGCGGAGAGTATATGGTGACTCTAACCCTCTAACCTGAAAGAGGTCAAAGAATTCAGACCTTGCTAACGACCTGTTACTTTGATCGTCCAGAGTGGCGTACACCTTAAAGGCCTTATCGGGACGTGCCTTGTGATAGACTCTCACCAGGCAGATCTTAGAACAGGACTTAGGTTCCCTGCCTCTGTCACAAACTTCCGTACACTTGGAGGTGACTGCTAACTGAGGTGCCTCTACTGCACTCTCCCCACCATGTGCAGAGGAGGGGTCTCTAACATCCCATGGAGCAGGTCCAGAGTGAAGTGCTGCAATGTGTTCATCGCTCTCACATTCTTTACACTTCAAGGTTGCTTCACAATTCTTCGCAAGATGAGCGGTAGTAGAGCAACACCTAAAGCAAATACCATTCATTCTAAGGAAGGCCTTGTGCTCTTCCAGTGGCTTGCTCCTAAAACCTCTGCACTTTTTTAAAGGGTGGGGTTTTTTATGGATGGGGCATTGCTTGTCAACATCGCTCGGCTTGTTACTTGAATGGTCTAATTGGGACGTTAAGCGCTGTATTGCAACTTCAGTCTTATGGGCAGACACATGACCTTTGATGTATCCCAGTCTCCTTTCCACTCGTTCAGGTTTTGGTGGACTTGTAGAAAATCTCTGAAAATTGTTTGAAGGGACTGCAGGAACCGTTGAGAGAGGGTCATTTCTTTGGTGTGCTTCATCACATATGAAGTCTGTGAAGAATGCAAATGGTGGAAAAGACACATTATACTGCTCCTTATATTGAGAACCATGAGTTAACCACTTCTCTTGCAGACTGTGTGCCAACTTTTCTACAACGGGGTTGATTCCTCTAGCGGTGTCCAGGTATGAGAGCCCAGGTAAGTAGCCTTCAGATTTGGCGGACTCTAACTCCCTTAGCAAGTCTCCCAGCTCCCTGAGCTTTAAGGGATCTTTGGGGCTGATTTTAGGGATGTTCTCTATTCTCTCAAAGAGTGCTCTCTCAATTACTTCGGGGGAGCCATAGTTCTCCTCTAGGCGGTCCCAGGCCATCCTTAAGCCTATGGCAGGGTTGGCGACGTTGACAGAACGGATCTTTGTGATGTGTTCTGTGGACTCATTTCCCAACCACTTTAGTCCTCCAATGGCATGGCAAAACGAGGACTTCCATGCCCAATAGCTTTCTGGGCAGTCGTTGAAGTTGATGAGGCCAGAGCTCACAAGCTCACAACGCATTAGGTACCTTGTGATGTCACTCATACCAGTCCTGTCATCAATATGTGGCTGTAAAGGCATCCTGTTGAAAGAGGGGGTGGCCGGTTGAGCGAGGGATAAGTTAGCAGTTGGCTGGTAAATAACTGCTGGCGTTCGCCTTCCGAGTTGCTGTGCTTCGTGGTTTTCATTGCCCTTGATAGTGCATTGGTGAACTATTGATGTTTCCCTTTTAGGCTGTTGTGTTGCAGGAACATCTCTGTTCGGTAAGATCAGAGAAGCACCACTGCCTAGCTGAGTGGCGTTCATCCATTTACCCATTTGGCTTTCAGGTTTGATGAGTGGCGACAAGGATGGTGTATATGGTTTGAGTTCCGGAGGTTCCATTCCACTAAGATGCAGCTTGGAGTGCCGTTCAACATAATCACGGGTGCGCTGCATAGCGACGTGATCTGTATCGTGACGACTTCTACTGCCATCTCTAACTTAAAATCCAAATGCCGCCTCGAGGACTTCAGCTTCTGCCAAAGCTACCGCAACCTCTTTCTCATGTTCCAAAGCTGACAACCCAGCTATTATGTGTGCCTCTTCCACTTTCAACTCAGCAACTACACGTGCCTCCGCTATTTTTAATTCAGCTTCTCGCTGAACAAAAGCGGCACGAACATGTTCAGCTTCGACTTTAGCACGGGATCTTACTGCTGCCTTGCTAGCAGAGGAAGATTTAGTTGAGGTGGAGGAGTTGGAGCATTGTGATTTTGCTTTGTGTCCTGCGCCCTTTTCTGTGACACCATGATCCGTGTCAGATAACTGTTCTAATCTAGCGTCACTAGTACGTGACATCATAACGAACTCCTCCAAAGATTTATGAGAAGAGTTGGACATGGAGGCTTTTGTATGCACGGGGGTATGCTCGCACAATATCCCGTTCTCCTTGATGTCGAAGTGCCCGCCGTGAAAACGCTTTTTTACTATTCTGTCCTCAATGTGTGTGTCCGTACACAAATCGACAGATAGCGAACAAGCTTCAGAGAAAGTCAGAAGCTAGAGTAAAGTAGAATGATCTTTACTGTTGTCTTCATTCTCATGAACCATTTTGTGAAACTGAAATACAGAAAAACATAGGACTAATCACTGATTACTATTTGGAAAACAAATATACGACAATGTAAATAATAGCGATGAAATTATAAGCGTACAAATATTATACTGAAAGGTTGTATAAAGAGCTGTACATGTAGTTAATATTAACAGCTGTTGTTCACTGTTAACCTCAGCAACATTTCTGTGTCAATAAAATAAGTATTTTAATATAACACATCAAGTGCGTTTACGAAAAGCTGCATAATAGTAGAATCGATTATATATATATTATATATATACAAATTCAACTCACCAGCGATCCTTTTCCAAGGCACAAACAGCGGAAAGAAAGATATGAAACGGGAGCTACCAGCTAAACACATAGTACGTTAAAGCAAAAAACATTTCCTCCTTAGACTCCCTGAACTATGACCCAGCAATGTCATGCGACTAAATTAGCCTATCCGAACAATAGCTGGAATCAGCCAAAAAATATCGAATTACTCAAAAACGCCAGTAGGGGGAGGAAAAGCGCCACAAATAAAGCACACCCTCATAGAACATGACACGTAGATAAATTAAAATAAAATCACCCGAGAGCAGCGGCAGCCAGACACTCAATGTACAGAAAAACCACCAATCTGCTGGATCCAATGTATTATATATATTAGACTGACATGAACTGACATGTTTAAATAATTTGTTTTTTATCATCTTATGTGTGGATTTGTTGGTTGTTGTATTTGATCTGAAGGTCGCTGGTTCTAACATCTACTCAGTAGTTGGGCTTAGGGGGTGGATGAAATTTGCCCTGAGTTATTGCAAGCTCTTGATGTTGTGAGGTTGTCTTGGCTGACATGCCTCTTCAACATTGCATGGACGTCGGGGTCCCAATCTTTAAGAAAGGAGACCGGAGGATGTGTTCCACCTTTAAGAGGATCACACTCCTCAACCTCCCTGGGAAGGTCTATGCTGGGGCACTGGAGAGGAGGGTCCATCAGTCGAACCTCAGATCCAGGAGGAACAATGTGGGTCAGAACACTGGACCATCTCTTTACACTTACAAGGGTTCATGGAAGTTTGCCCAACCAGTCTACATGTGTTTTGTGGTCTTGGAAAAGGCATACAACCGTGTCCCTTGGGACGTCCTGTGGGAGGTACTCCAGGAGTATGGGGTATGGGGACCATAATTACAGGCCATCAGTTCCCTGTACAAACGGAGCAAGAGTTTGGTTTGCATTGCCAGCAGTAAGTCAGACACTCATTTCCAGTGGGTGCTGGACTCTGCCAGGGCTGCCCTTTGTCACTAATTCTGTTCACAACTGTTATGGACAGAATTTCCAGGCATAGCCAAGGGGTGGAGGGTGTCCGGTTTGGAAGAATCAGGATCATGTCTTTACTTTCTGCAGATGATGTGGTCTTGCTGGCGTCAATCGGGCTGTAACGTGCAGCATGCAGTGGGGCGGTCTGCTGCTGAATGAGAGGTGGCCAGGATGAGGATCAGCACCTCCAAGTCTGAGGCCATGGTTCTTTACCAGGAATGGATGGATTGCCCACTCCTGGTAGGAGATAAATTACTGAGAGAAGGGTTCAAACAAGAGCCGCTACTCCTCCGCATCGAAAGGAGCCAGTTGAGGTTGTTCGGGCATCTATCTAGGATGCCTAGATGGGGAGGTGTTTCGGGCATGTCCAACCGGGAGGAGTCCCCGGGGCAGACCCAGGACATGCTGGAGAGATTATGTCTCTCGGCTGGCCTGGGAATGCCTTGGTATTCCCAACCAATCCTCCAATTAGTGGAGCTGGACATCCCTGCTTAGACTGCTGCCAACCAGGAGCCGAGCACGTATAAGTGGCGGAAAATGTATGAATGTGATATTTTAGAAGATAAATTATTGTTTTCATTTTTTATCAAAGCAAAACTATGCGGATTAGTTGCAAGAGAGAAAAAATATGTCATGCAGAAGTTAACTGTAGAAACGATGGTTAACTATATCTCCATGACCCTCTTGATCAATATGTTAAAGTTTTACTGTTGAGGTATGTGAAAGGCTTATCAAGTTAGCTGGTTGAGTGAATATGTGGGATGAAAACTACAAATCAGTCTCGTGAATGATTAACTAAAAGGGGCAGATGCTTTATATATATTAGACTGACATGAACTGACATGTTTAAATAATTCGTTTTTTTATCATCTTACGTGTGGATTTGTTGGTCGTTGTATTTGATCTGAAGGTCGCTGGTTCTAATCCCTTAGCTGGCACAGGAACATTACTGTGGGGCCCATAAGTAAGGCCCTTAAACCCAGTTACTCTAAGGACTGGCTGACCCAGCTTTCTCAGTTGTACTTTTCTCACTTGTTAGCTAAACAAATAAATGCAAAATGTGATGGCGTCCAGTACAGTAGCCAAGGGGAAGTGAAGCACTGTTTTGCAGCTATACTCACAGCTCCATAATGAGGATGACCTCGGCCTTGTTCTCGAACACGTCATGCAGCGCGACGATGTTGGGGTGTTCAATCTCCTTCAGGATGCCAACCTCACGCTCGATGGCCTCTCTGGTCACACCTCGGCGGCTGGACTTGTTGCGCCTCTTCCTGATGAACTTGGCTGCATACTCTATTCCTGTGCCTTTCTCCAGACATTTCCTGACCACTGCGAACTGGCCGCTGCAGACCAATGACCCATGCAAAGTCAATAAACTTTTGGAGGAACATGGAGCAGTATTGAAAGTATGAAGGCAATCTGGACTTACAGTTCTGCTCTGTTCATTTCCGAGGTTGGTATATCAGTCATACAAAACACATTAATTCTCCTCTTTTGCATGGAAATGGTACATTTGATTATGTCAAGAGATTGGTTTTATAATTCTCCAGTAAACGAAAACTGTTGTGATACAGTTGTAATATCTGTGTGCAGTATCTATTTAGTTAACTTGTTTTGTTAATCTGTATATTTTTAATGCTTAAATATTGTATCTTCTTATGTGTTGTAAGCAAACAAGAAAAAGACCTTGAAAATTAAACATTGTTTTGTTTTGTGGTTGTTCTACCATCACAAACACATACACCCTCCTGGCTGGGGTAAACCCCGATTTTAAAGTATAAACAGATGTCGCCTCTTGTGCACCAAGCCCCACTCTGAAACATACTTCTGTTCTTTTGTTCTGTTTGTGAGGTGAGTCATAATGAATCAGAGAGATTTGAGTCACACGGGCTACAATGCACCACTAACAATGCGGGTACAGAAAAGTAGATGTTGTGGTTTTCAATAACCGCATGTGGCCAAAGAGCTGGACAGGGAGTCAGACCACCGGGCAATCTCTGGATTATCGTTTTGAAAAACACACACCGATTCCATTGCACAGTATAAGTAGCTGAAAGGGCCACATGAATAAATCTGTACTTAAAAAGTATATAATGGGACCCCCCCCCCCCCAAAAAAAAGAACTGCCTGTAGTAGAACAGCTTCTTAAAGTTACCATAATTGCACAGACATTACAGCTGAAAAAACAGGATCTAAGACACCATTTCCACATTAATTGGAAGTAGAGGGCCCCATCCATTTTCAGTTCAGTTCTTATTCACCAAAGCTTTCCACAAAATAAAAACTCGTAGTACAATAACATTTTATGTAAGGCTGAGTGTTTGCTGGAACTGATCCATGGAAAGCCTACTGCAATTGTGAAAGGTGCTTCAAACTCAGGTACATCCCACTGATATGCTTAATGGTCCATAGACTGCCCTGATAAAGAAATGATTCTGTAAGAACCTTCCAGGTTAAAAGTAGCAGAATGCCTGACCATTTCCTATGCTTCATGGTGTGATCCTATTTGGTTCATTTCTGGTTTTGTCTTTATTGGTGTTTGGTTTCTGTTTTTTGAATAATCCCTGACATTTAAATTAGTTCTATTCATTGTGTGTTATAATTTACTGAAATTAATTCTATTCATCATGCATTCATCAATCTCAGACTTCTTTCAGTCAACTTTAGCACAAATCCACCTAATTCATATTGTGCTATATTTATTTTTTTTTTAACACAGCCTAATATGAAACTTGCCCTTTACCACTTAAAAATCATAATAACCTGGGCCTCACACTTGTTGTCGCCTAGCAACAAAACCACTCGGACAGCACAAAGATGGAGACAAATTTGCAGAAGTCTATTTTCCTTGTTCGCGTCTCAATTAGCAAGTTGCTTCATGCATAAATTTTTATTGTTTACACAGTAGCCACGTTTTCAAAGGAAAACTGCAGTACTAGAAAAGTGGCCCTGAATGTGTGAAAGAGAAAACATGCATGGGAAGGGCAGAGGCAGGCAGGGCAACTCTCGCATATACTAACATACACACCGGCAGTCACTGGCAATGCCAAAAACACTCAGTTACTTTAGCTTCTGTTTCCATGGCGTTTGAAGTGGAGAAATGGCTCATGATTTTAATCCCCTGCAGAGAATACAGCTTCATTTTGAAATGTAAATGGATTCACATTCAATGTTGCGGCTTCCTGACAAAAAAGGAAGACCCTTCAATCTTCATGTGGATTTGGCAGTTTGAGCAAAGGCAGAAGATGCAAAAGTTCTAAGGATCTTTAATTCCTAACTCGCCAAAACCATGGTGATGAAGTGTTTCTATTTGGCTACAGCTGAAAATTAATAGCTTAATGCCTGCTTTCTTATACCAACTGTACATCCTGTACTTACAAGATACTTACTAAGAAAAATGTGATGGGTAGCTTGCATCTTATGTCACTGTTTAACATTTACATTATGAAATATGAAATAAAACAAATCTTCTATGAAATGACGTACGTTTCATTAATTATAATGCATATGCGACTGCTAGATATTAAGTCAATAAAAATATACCATAACAAACATTATCATACCTATCAATTTTTATATAAAACTATTTTATGACTATAGTAATGGAGTCCCAAATGTATGCAACTTGGGGCTCTCTGAACATTAATATTGAAAAGAAGAACACCACATAAAAGTTCACTAATCTGCAAATAAGCTTCAGTCAGCATATAGTACTGTTGTTCAGTGGAAATACACAACCTCGGAAAGGAAGCTTGTAACATTTACTTAAGGCCTCAAGCAGTTTACTTGCTTAAAACACTATAAGCACCGCAGACTCCTGCGTGGGAGATAAGAAGCAACACAATCGATGCTCCTGAGTGAAAATGGCTTGGCCTGAACTGTCAGAATATCATCTTCTGAGCTCCTAACAAAGCAAACAAGGCAGCTGTGCATATTAGCTGGGTGAATTAATGACCCCAGATTAGGCTGTGCAGCTGTGCTCGTAGGAATATTCCAGCATGGAAAGATTTGCATTGAATCTTGCATCTCATTCCCGTATTTCCTCAGCTTGACTGTCAACTTATTTACATATTTTCAATTAATATACTTCATTGCTTTTTGTGAACATGACTGATTTGTAAATATAACCAGACATTTCCACATTTTACACATTTATTCACCTTGATGTTAAACAAGATTCATGTTCGTACCCATCTTTATAATCACACAACCTACCTCTTGGAGTAGCAATCAGCTGATCAATACCAGAGGAACTATACTAAGAAGATAAGAACATAAGAGATTTACAAACGAGAGGAGGCCATTCGGCCCATAAAGCTCAATTGGGGAGAACCTAACTAATAGCTCAGAGTTGTTAAAATCTTATTTAGCTCAGATTTAAAGGAACCCAGGGTTTTAGCTTGCGCTACACTAGCAGGAAGACTAT
>JAODLD010000124.1:13591977-13642712 GCA_026781065.1 Mormyrops boulengeri
ATGGCAACTAATTTTAATAATGGTTTTTAAAAAATGGTTTTTTTTTTTTTTTGGAATTTAAATCTTTTTTTTTAAAATATAAAAATATTTGATTTGCAACTTTAAAAACAAATGCACCCCCCCCCCCCCCCCCCCAAAAGGAAAAGGCCTGGACGCATAAATCCGGCACTGCTCCTTGCCAGCTCTGTGCCCTGGGTGATCGATCAAGCACCGGCGTGTAGGAAGAGGGTTTGTTGCGCCCCGTCTTGCATCTGGAACTCATTGCGCAAACAACTGAATTCCCCCCGTGAGACCAAGTCAACGTCGTGTCCATCAGTAACGGGGCTGAATCTGACCGTCATACTCGGTCGGTCTTTGTAGGCTGATCAACATTTTTTATCACACATGTCAGCTTTCAAAAGAAACCGGCATAGCGGTGCAAAGAAATAAGCAAGAAATTAATCATTAATTTTCAAAGGCTTCAGTAATTGCAATGAAGTTTTGCCATATTTGACATGTTAACTCTTCTAAAAAATCTTTCTCACATAAGCAGACATTGGAAAATCTGACCAGGTATTTCATAGATTATGAACTGGACATCCTTAAAAGGTTAGCAACTTTCACAAATATTTTCACTCTATTTCGCATTTTTGAAAAGTTTCTGGGAAACTATTGGATAAACATAACATCTATGAATATACCATTTAAACAAAATGGAGAAAAATTTATTCTGGCCACTGTGCTAAAATGCCAAAGGTACAGTACCATGAAACTACAATGCTGAATAAAGTCCCTTTCTTCTCTCTCCTCTCTAACTGTGTTAACTTTTCTTTCTGCAAGTCCTGCCTTAATATGGGCGGTTTGACATATTCATGACATGCGCAATCAGCTCCAGCATGCACAGCTAATTCCAAGTTTATAACCAGGAACAGACGGCTCGAGACATGACCAGCGCCTTTAGCTGTGATTAATGCACAATCTATAATCTTGCTGGAGAAACAGCTACAGATTTTACATCATAGGCTGAAGCAATTTTTTTCCCTTTGTCGGGCATTCTTCTTATTTTATGCCAAGATGCTCAGATTACTGCTCTGTGAGATTACTTTTAAAAAGTCTCCACTGCAGTTCCACCCATGTCTAATCTACGTCACTGTAATCAGTAAGAAACCCTCTGGGATGCAAATAATTAAAAAAAAAATTTCTGAGCACAAAACCTATTTTGGGCACTTTGGTTTCCTCCCATAGTGCAGTAAGGGTGCCGTTCAGGTTGAGGGGTGCCTTTAAATGGCGCCGGTGTGTAGTGGTCTAAGCGGATGTGCCTTTGCATGAGTACATGCGAAATGAACCGGCGTCCTGTCAGAGATGTATGCCAACCTTGTACAATGTTCTTCCCGGTGTGGCCTCCAGTGCAAAATTACTCTGATTAGACAAGCAGCTTCTGAAATTTGATGAAGGAAATTTGTGAAGTTTATTAAGTACTGGGCCAGAAGTGAATTGCTACCTTGCCACAGCAACAATGACAATGAAGCCATGTTCTCTGTTCATATAAACCATGTTGTGCTGGTGATTGTGAAGTCAGGAATATATACATATCTAACAACAATGTATCTGTAGAACAATGACTGCAATGATTCATCATTTTATATACTGCTTGTCCTATACAGAGTCATGGAAGTCCAGAGTCACCTGACAGTGATCATATTTACTCAAAAAATCATTTATGCTAATGGTTTTCTTTCCATTTCTTTCAATCCAAATCCAGACTGACCAACTATACCCCTGCAGTTCCCCAGATAACAGTGAGGTGCCTGGCCACTGCACCCTAAATAAACGACTGTTCATAAACAGATTAAGTTTGGAAAACACGCAGCAGGACCAGGTGGGGTAAAAACAACTATTTACTCTAAATAAATAAACTGTATCATGGAAGGGGGCCTGCTGGCCCGCCATCAAGGAACATTAAAGTTATTAGGTTGAGGAATTAGTTTACAATTAGCATGGCTGATATTGGGGGCAGTAAACCCTCAGTGACACCACAGGCCCAACAAGCTACCGCAGGCCTAAGTTTTATTATGCTTAATTTCGACATTTTCTGAAGAGACCATGGATTTTGCCCAGGGCACAACATTGTTTAGCTGGAAAAAATCTTGTAAACCACTTTCATGTGTGCATACAATACTCAGCATAATATAAAACCAAGATGTAACTTTTAGCCCAGTTGTCCTGAACCACTTTAGTTAACATCCTCAACTGCACAGACAGGCAACACATACAACCGCGAGCTTTTAAGGTCACTTTGGATAAGTGTCTTGCCGAACAGCGAAACAGCAAATTATGCATTGTTTCAACATTACACAGTTCTGGACAACTGCCCAGGCCATCGCTGCTCTTCATCCTTGGAACAACCAAGAGTGAGATGTTGTTTAAACTGGAGCAACTGTTCTTTGTTTCTTCAACAAGTCACTGAGGTCCGAATGGACTGACCCTGCCGCCTGCTGACGTTCCAAGAGAGGCTTCACCCCCACTAAATACATCACTGCCTTATTGCATCATCTTTATGGTGGGTCATGAGTAAAATGAGAGGAGACAGGCTAGCTGCACTATTATCTGTATGCATTTTTGAGTCTGTAAATATATATGGATCTTTTATTCTTTAGGTGATTCATTAGGGGTATGATTCACTGTTTGTTAGAAACACACAGTTTCTGTATGCCCTGGTTTCACAGGTAAGTAAATGAGGACAGTCACATTATCCTGCTTATGCAGGGAATATCTGAGTATATAGAATATTAGAAGGAATATATTTGTCTTTCAGTTAATAATTCATTCTTTTTTATCATATATTATTTACTTGGTGGGATATATATAAAACAAAAGGGCTATGATATATTGGGTTTCCATAATCATTTCACAGTCTGACACAAAAAATGACCTTCAGAATAGACCTTCAGCTGAAACATGATAGGAATTTAAACAAATAATACAGATTAAACACAAACTGATACCCTTCCCATATATGTACATGCTGAGCATGTTCCAAAAGCTTATGCGGAACAAAAACTAACTAAAAAAGTAATAGGACAGGATACAGAAGCATGTCAATATCAATGGGAGTGACCAATAATATTTGTTGTAATGGGAGCCTGCAACAGTAGCTGCTAGATGTACACAAGCACCTGTCACAGCAAGATCACGTTATATCACAAAACATCACCGTTAACGCCCTGTTGTTATGACAACATGTAAGAATGGCTGACTACAGACAGGCACATGGGACAAATGCACAACTATGGAAATGTTTACAAAAAAAATGTTTACATTGCCCCTTTTTGGTGGTCTATGGCAGAAATTTAAACAGACAGAACACAGGGCAGTATTAAATAGGGTACTTATATAAACAAGTGAATTGGCCAAAAGCTGGGTGTGTTACAGTGTATGTGCTGAACTGAATTCACTTAAAGGCCTTATGGCGCCACATTGTGACAGTGACTGACGTTATGCTTTTGGTGATATAGCTGTTACTAAAATAATAGCACTTTGAGGCAAATATACATTAGAGACAAATGGAATGTGGTGGCAAAAAGGTCTTAGTATCAGCCAAAGATATTCTTTCTTATAATTAATGATTATAACTATTTAATATGATAAATAGTTTAAAAGACATGAATGTACCGAAACCATCATTTGAAAAGGCCACAATTTTTTTCAGGATTTCTTTTTGTTGTTTTTTTTAAGGGATCTGGTACTCGGTACAGTTTCATCCACTGTACAGTAGATATAATGTAGTATGAAACACACTTTTATTTTAAACAGTGCCTGCATTTCGACAGCTCTGAATGGTTCTGATTACTGACCTTAGCTCAAATGCAGTGACTCAGACTTTCTGATTATGCCGTTTCCAGTGACTTCCTGTTGCTGTTCAGAGTGTTCTTAAGTTTTCACATGACTCCAGGAGAGAGTTCTGCTTTCACTCTATTTGCGCTGGAAATATTTTCCATGGCTTTTATGTCCAGTGAGTAATCAGCCAACAAATACATTTTTTCCATCCATTATTTGTTCATAAGAGTAAAAGTAGAAATGCTTTTACGATGGCAAAATAAAAGTATTAAGCGTACACTACCTTTAATATGATTTTGCCATAACAACAACTGCATGTACTTACTTTCTTACTTAGTCTCAGATGTCTCTTTTAAACTCCCATAGGAAAATTAAGTGTTTTCATTTTAGTTTACCAAATAATTAAAAATGAAAATAACTGTAAATCTGTAAATTATTAAGATAAGGCCACCAGGGAAATAAAGAAAAAGCAACATGATTATTATCAATACTATTATGATCTGCTGGTGTATCTTCATATGAAACAACTGCAAATTTATAATAAGTGAGATATGATTAGAAATGCTCAGTGTGGTCTGTCTGGCATCACCTGATACCTTGGTTAGTCTGAAAAACTATAAACATATTTACTCTAATTTAACCTCGTTCTGAAACTGGGGTCAAATGATTTACATTTGGTGTAGCTGGGAATTCTAATTCCTCACTATTGTTTATTTAATGCATTGCACTAAATAAATTCTTAGGGCTGTTCAGACTGAATCATCAGTGAAACAATCATTAGTAATTCTTAATGGGACATAATGGAAACCAGCTGTTGGTATATATTTGAAAGACATGCATTTTGCCAGAGTTAGGAACAGTGAACCAGTGTCATACACTAAGAATTGTGTGGTAAGTATCTGTAACAACAAATGACTGCTCTAAGATTGCTACTTTGACTTTATATCATTGACATATGGGTCAGCGGATAGTGTTGTGGCGTCATACCTTAGATTTGTATGTGTGGAAGTTGGCAGGTTCTTGTATTTTTGTGAATTTCCTCCTGCAGCCCAAAGACATGTGGGTTTGTGTCTGTAATGTTTGCTTTTGGGTTTGTGTGTGAACTAGGTTTATATTACATTGTGGGGACCAAACCTTTTTTGATGTTGTGGGGACAATTTTTCAGGTTCCCCCAAAGATCTGTGAATGCAGTCGAAAAAGTAAAAATGCCAAAAGTCTCGTATTATGTTAGATTACTTATCGTTAAGCTTAAGGCTAGGTAAGGGTTAAGGTTGTCATGTTGTGAGTAGAGTTTTCCCCATAGAAATGAATGGAGAGTCCCTACACATTGTGTGTGTGTGTGTGTGTGTGTGGGAGAGAGAGAGAGAAAGAGAGGGAGAGAGAGAGAGCTTTAGTCCCAGGATAAGCTCCAGGCTCACTGTGACCCTGCACTAGATGAGTACTTGGAAATGGCAAAATGTTATTTTTAAAGGATTATTTTCAATGTAATTGCAACATTATACACATCCTTTGAGTATTTGTGAATAATGTCTGTTGTAAACCATAGTCACTCAAACAATTATAATGTAATTAGCACTGACACCATTACCCAACAATCAGTGGCTTTACATGCGTTTTATATTGGTCATTAGTCACTGTGGAAGTGGTTTGGATTGCTGAAATTCTACCCTTTTCCTGAAGGCAATAAAAAGCTCGACAAATGTATAATTGATTCAATAAACTATCAGTGGCAAAGCACTGCGGACGTGACAGTATAAGGAAAGTGTCTGTCCTATTGACCCTGCCTTTGACTCAGTCCTAGTTTCTTTCCTTTTTGCCGTCATTCCAGTTTTTCTTCAGTAGCACAAATGAAGTTTCTGCTATTTTCTTTTTCAGGATTTATACAAAAGAGAGCTTTGTGAATTCTGCAACAAAATATACAAGTAATCCTCACCTACGAAAGCAAAAAAAATAAATAAATATCTGTGGCTGTTTTGACAGCAATAATGCTATCCACTCCCATAAATGGTTAACAGTTTCTTGCCAAGGTGGCAGGACAAACTGATAGTCATTTTTAGAGAGTGATAGCATTTTAAAATGTATCATTGTAAGCAAATGTCTTAGACCACCCGGCTTGGAATAAAACATAAAGCAATCCAGAGCTGGCCTCCAGCCTCCCTTCTGTCTCTAACAGCATACCTATATTTGGGACTGAGAAGGCACTACTGTTTCTGGAATTCACTGGCTCACGTTATACTACAGTAAACATACTATCCTCTCCTGGCACAAGATTCGTATGTATTATTTATGTACAAAGATTGTGTTCTGCTGGAGATTGAATCTTTGAGTCTTCCTTGCATTAAAAACCTCAATCAAAATTCAATTGCCTGACAAAAGACTGCAAAAGGATTTTTTACTTTATGTTACTATATACAACATTTACATGCATGAGTTTTCAAATGGATTAAAAATGCCAAAAATGGACATCAAATAAAGTTAGTTTTAAAGTAAGTTAGTCTTTTTAAAACAATGCTTTTCACCATGAATCTGTAAATATCCTTCACAATGAAGAAAAAATTCCAGGTGTAAAATTTACTATTGAAAAACAGGGCTGCAAAACTTATTTCAACAGTTGGCTTTCCCTCACATAGTTAACAAGTAGTGACGAACCGATAGGCCTTTAAAGGCAGCCTGAGCCTGCACTCCTCCTCAAATGTACCAAGTGGAAAGATTACCTCAAACAGGAAAATGCTAGTTTATGTAATTGTTCACAGAGAAACTGTGCTCCATAAATCAAAATTAACGTAAAAAAAATGGACCTAAAGCTGTGGCTAGTAAAGCCTGTGACATCCCAGCTGTAGGGCAGACGTAGGACTGTAAGGAACATGTCCAGAGGAAGTTTTGGAACTTAACAGGGTAATACAAGGCTGCGTTTATCGTGAAACTTACATCTATAATAATAATATAGCCCCACTCTGCTTACAGTAAGGAGGGGCTCTTGGGTAAAATTCACAAGCCCTCATAAGCTATTGTAATCTTCCATTTGTGGTCATTTTGTAGTATATATAGCTCTCAATGAATAGTATTATAAATGTATGCATATATACATTCTGTTCCATTTCCACATTGTCCAGATTTTGTACCATGAGGGCAGAAGATCTGAATGAAGCACTTTTACCTCAGTGAAATTGTTAGAGTAGGTCATATATTATTAATAACTATTCAATAGTCATAAAAGCCAGTCCACACATCTTCCAACTTCTTATCAGCACAATCAATAGGTAGTTTTAAAAATATGTGTGTAAAATGTGTGTCATACCGTACAGCACGCAGAGTGCAGACGAAAGAGCAGGATGCCAGAAATCAGGAAAATACGGTGTTTAATGAACAGGAAGGCAAGTGAACGCAGACTGACAATACAATGACCATACTGGGGAAACAAACTGAAACGCGGACTAAATACATTGATCTAATGACACGGGGAATCCACATGAGGTTAACGAGGGAGCGTGGCACACGGAAGAAGCGGACGATTGGGGCAGGACAATGTGTCTGAAACATGTTTTAGGCACTGAAATATTTACCAGCCCCTTGATCCAAGTGAGACATATACTTCAGCATTTACTATTCAAATTTCCATTTTTATAAAAAAGGTTGGATTTAATTACCCAATAGTTAACTGATGAGCCATATTTTGCTGTGTTGTCCCAGAAACTCTGTGCACCGCAAACAGTTACTTCACCCTGAGTGTTTAGCAGTTAGCATTTTGAAGTTAGTGACATAGCAATTGGGAAACAGTTCAATACATGCCTATGAAAATATATAGCTTGTATAACATTAAATGCATAATACACTCTATATCACTTATAAAATTTTGTGATATTTATTGCAAATGCATTCCGGATCTCTCTAAATTTAATTCAATGAGCGGAATGTCATGGGCTGGTTAAGCTCTGGATCAACAAATTCAGTGGTTAATCACTAAGGTGACTAATTGGCGTAATGAAAATGCATAAATGAGTGCTCAGCCTTGTAAACATCATTTCCTATTGACTTGGGAAAGAGGTAATTTTAAATACCATATGGTCTTAACAGCACAGGGATGGTTTATCTGTATTATGTGTTGACTTATGTATATATATCTTAATTTCAGTGAACTATGTATTTTTGAGTTTTCTCTTCTGACATGCAGCACAACCATTTTTAATAAGACAAACCTAGTTAAGAGAAGTTTGCCAGGTCCCTTGAAATGAAGCTGGTCCCCTCTGGACTGCAAACACTGGTTTAAGGAGTGGTTTTTGAAGGGAGGAACCAGGCTGTCGTCTCCTGAAGCTGCTTTTGTGTGTACAATGCTGTCATACAGGGAGAACACATCCCTGCCGCACTTCCCAAATTTACACGCTGACGGGTCCCCATGCTGCTTCAGAGAGCTGCTGCTTAGTGTTTAATGATCTGGGGTGAGTTTCCCGAAGCCTTGTTAACCCTACGTCGTTCGTAAGTTCTGTGTTAAAAGATAGAACTAACGAACGACGTAGCGTTAAGAAGTCTTCGAGAAACTCACCCCTGATCATTTAAATGGACCGGTGCTCGGTGATGTAAGGCCCCTGTAAAACTGGAGCTTTTCACATTCTTGGGTTCTGTTATAATATTAAAAAGTCACAAATCTAGCAATGTCTTTAGTGGATCTGGGTAAGAAGGAGGTGCTTGCTATGTTTACCAATTTAATGATCACAAAATAAAGATGATTACATAATCTATCCTGCTGTCCAGCTGTCACTTTCACATTCACTACTTTATAAACCACCTATATAAACAATCTGTTTAATCACTAAAGTATGCAACTTGATTCGTCCTTATCAGTCAAATTCTTATTGGACGTAAGACAAATATGGAAGGTCTAGATCATCTTTCAGTTAGAGCTTGAATCTTCCTTTAAGTTTCTTTGAAGTTTGTTTTGTTTACAGCAAAGACACTATCTTCACCCCTGAAATACCAATGTCTGTTGCCTGGGCATTTTCCATGATTTCTGTCTAAGACAAGCACACGACCAGATCAGTCTCCTTGAACTGGCAGCATTAACACTGAGGGTGTTTATTCTGCAGAATGATACTCTGAGTATGAATTGAATACTGCCAGTCTCACAGTGTATGCAACAAAACAAGGGCCTTTCAAACTTTTGTTACCAAAGTGGATGTGTAACAGCTGTAGTTACTAATAAAATCCTAACATCAAAGAACAGCTGATATAAATCCTCAAAAAGCATTAGACTGGGTGCAGCTTATCAGTATTTCATTTGCATTTCAGTAGAGCCTGAGTAAATGAATTCCTGATGACTTGGATTATTTTTTACAGAAACAGAAACATTTTTTCATACAGAAAAAGTAATAAAAACCTTAAAAGACAAAATCTAAAAGCTGCTTAGACCATGGTTGGAATAATCTATATATATCACAAATGCAGAGTTCTATGGATACATATAAGTATACATTATTTGTGTATTTCACAACACACTAAAATAAAGAAGTACGTAAATCCAAAGGACAGAAACACTTTGTCTATTATTTCCTGCATTTAAAACATTGTCACTGTGAAAGTTCTTCCAATGAGGTTTCTGAAGTTCCAAAGTAAGTTGCTTTTCCAGCTCTTTAATTACTATACCTCACAACTGTTTGGCATAACACCATACAGAACAGAAGCTTAGCATATGTATGAAACACCTACAACAAACAAACAAACAAGCAAACAAACTAACAATCAGCAAATGAATTCTGCAATGATTTCTCAAACGTAAAATCAAAAAAGTTGTTTTAGCAGCTATGTTGCAAGTTTCAGTGGGTCGTAAGAGTTTAAAATGGGACACAGATCGAAAAAACAATCACTCAATTATTTGGCTTGTATGATGCTTTCATTATATAAAGGAAATGCATCATACTCCCATCTAGAAAGCCTTCTAAAAATGGTGACACAAACTCTTCAGAGTGCATAAGTTCATTGCATTGCAAAGAAACAAACTCTGAGTAGAGTTTTGAAGAGATGTATTGCTTCTGAGCAGATCCAAGGACCCCAAGACTGTATTTTCTTTTCTTAATAAATGACCTCATCTGTCATAGAGGTACAGCAGACAGAATTTTAAAGACGTTTCCTGGAAAAAGCATTTTGGCTCAGCCAGCCATTGGGCCCAACCTGGAATATAACAGATAACAGTGACTTGTAGGTAATAGCTTAAGCTCTATTAGACAGCAAATGGAACAATTATCCAAGAACTCATGCCACATGGATGCTATTTTCATAACTAACTAATAGCAACTGAACACATGTTAAATGTATAGTCTGCCCTATGGTGGAACAAATGGATACTGAGTGCCAGAAGTAGAAAATAAGCTTTAGAAAAAAGCAAGTAAAATATCCTTAAAAAGCTGTAACTGGTGTCTAAAATCTAGACTTGATGTCTAGATTCATTTTAAATCATATTGCAGCAGTGATTCCTGGTGTACAATTACCTGCTCCCTCCATGGCTCTGGGTCACAGCCGGCTTTGGTGTCTAAGAACAATGCTTTAACAACATAAATTACTTGGGCCCGTGCTGGCAGCAGGCCAGGGGCCGGATCTGGCAGCAGCTTGAGTTACACTCCCTGGAAAGTCGCCTTGCGAATTCCTTTCTGTTCTGCATCTCAGGAAGCCCCAAGTGCAAAGGGGTGGGATCGCAGTTTAAAACAATGGGTCTGTTTTAAACTCCCATCATTCCTCCCCCCACTTTGGAATAAAAAGAAATTTGCAGTTAACATCCCTGATGATAAGGTTACATGCATATTCAACCTGAGCAAGAAAGTAAAGCGATTGGTGAATGATCATAAACACATTGTTATGCTGCAGTCTCTTCATAAAGACATTCGGTATGTTTACATGCACACTAAGGAAATCAATTTATTGTGGTAGTCCAACTAAAACTGGACTTTTAAAGTACACGTAAACATTTTAGTCCTACTGAATTTCTCTAATTCGGACTAAGACACCCAGATAATGCGATTGGGAGTCTATTTACTCCTGCATGTAGACCTAAACGTTCATTTAGACTCAAACTAGCCTAGGAACTCTGCACATGCTCCACAGTATACCCGCTGGGCTTAGACCTGGAAGTAACAACAGAAACCGGTAAACAAAAGAAGTTTGGAGCATAGCAGATTACATACAGCACGTACGAAATGTACAGTGCTATAAAGCTGTCCAATTCACCGCTCAACTAAAGGGCGCTTTTCCACCGCACCAGGCACCGTACTTTTTGTACTTCAAGAAGGTACCAAAAGTATGGTACTTCAAGGTGTTGGTTTTCCACTGGTGTAAAAACAGGTACCAGCGCCGAATGACATCACAACCTGATGGGGATTTTGTACCGAATTTAAAAAATGGCTGTAGTAGGACTGGATGATGTGCAATATTAATACCAACATTGCATGTTATGCATGTCCAATTCTTACATCGCTAGACAGGTAGGTTAAGAATAGGCTTTTTTTTCTTTAGTTTGGTATGGATATTATAGTGCAGGGATTTTAAGTCTCACTACAACGTTTTTACTCTGTCATAGGAAAAAAAACTAGCAAGTTTTGCAATTTTAATGATTATTATTTTTCAAGATTATCTCTCTATCTGTTTAAAATCAGTTTAAAGTTTACCTCCACTGCTTTTGCATGAGCGCTGCACGCATTCTCCTAGACAATCATAATTATTTTCATCCTTGCTGTTTAAATCTACGGAAGCGTTCACTTGAGAAAAAATAATTCTGCTCTGTTTTTCTGAATAAAAAATAATTCTGCTCTGTTTTTCTGAATAAAAAATAATTCTGCTGTTTTTCTGAATTAACGAGATACTGTTTTCATGTAAAAAAAAAAAACGCTCTGTTTTTCTGAATTAACGAGATACTGTTTTCGTGTCAAAAAAGAGCTCGATTTCACTGCAACAATGTCACACCCTAGATTAATCCAGTTTTATTTTGGTCTGGGTTTGAAACACTGGGAAATACTCGCAGCTTTAAGTAACATAGATGGTGTAATGTTTCGTGTTGCCGTCAGTGTTCAGCACAAAACTTCATCCACAAGCTGCAGCATAAACTAACGTCTTTATTACTCTGCCATCCATATCCCATCAGCCCATTCCGATACGCACTTTACGTGACACGTACGTGCCTCTCGGATATTACAGATGGCATTGTTATTAGTTTGTCGACTTTGCGCAGGCACCTCAAGGTTTTCCGGTTGTTCAGACGGAAAGCCCATTCTGATCTGCAGGACACTGCAGTGTTTCTCCAGGATCAGTTGAATCAGTATGGCATGCTTCACGGATACAAGATGATGCACGCTATATGGTCCAACTGATCTTGAAGAAACACTGCAAGTGAAATGGAGCTCTAAAGTAGGCGAAATGAGAGTTTTTGAGGTTAATTCAGAAAAACACAACACTTCTTTTTACATGAAAACAGTATCTCGTTAATTCAGAACGTTTTTTTTTTACATGAAAACAGTATCTCGTTAATTCAGAAAAACAGAGCATAATAATTTTTTATTCAGAAAAACAGAGCAGAATTATTTTTTCTCAAGTGAATGCATTACGCTTCCGTACAAATCACTCCTAGATGGGTTTGTGAAAAATTGATGTTGAATTCCTTTTTTGTTTTACTAATACTCCAATATTTATTACAACAAAATCACATTACAACATTTGAAACATTTCCAATACCTTGCTGTCATAGCATATTATACAAAATACTTTATTTATTGTTATGCTATTCTGATCTTGTTGTATCTGTTCTTCTGACCACATCACAATTAAAGCTTGTGTCACTTCATTTGTCCACACATCCATTATTATTACTTTTTTTTTATTATTTTTTTTTTACATCTGTGACGTAATAGTTCAACCGGAAAAAGCCCAATACTAACAAGCTATAGCCATAGCTCGACTTTACCGTGAATGTAAATGAATTGACTGATGGCCACTTCATAACAGTCTGCTTTCTTCAAAGTAGTACAGGTACAGTCTCATTTAAAAAGTATGCAGTGCACATTCTTAATATTTAAGACAATTGTACTTCCATTACAAAACTAGTGGAGATAACTATTGTATGCTTGACTTTTTCACTTGAGGTACTTTTTAATCGAGGGTGACTTTTGCATTCCTTCAACTTTCCTCCTATTCTAACACAAAATAAATAAGCTAGTTTGTGCAGCCAGCATGGCCTGTCTCCTTCAGAGTTCTCACTTCTCAAGTCTCACCTGTCCTTGTAACCAGCATCTGCTCTCTGAATTTTGCCACCATTTGCCTGGGCCACAGCTGTGAATGCTCCCTCCTGTGCCAGCTGTCACCGGCAGACGCGGACTGATTGTGTTTCTACCCCGCCCCTACCCAAAAGACGCTGCTTCCATGACTCATTACTCTTTTCTGCACGGCAGCAAATAATGTTTTGACTCAATCTGTCTCCAGTTGTCAGATTGTACGCAGCCAGGTTATGGTCCTGAGTATGGGCCCAGCACTACACCATACCGATGCTGTTGCCATTGTGCATATAAACTGGAGTTTGTGTATTCTCCCCATATTTGCACACATTTCCACTGGCTTCTCTGGTTTCTTCCTATACTGCAAAGACATCCAGTCATGTTAATTGGCGCTGCTACATAGTGTGTGATTGTGCATGAGTGTGTGTGTATGTGCCCTGTGACCTGTTGTCTTGTTCAGGGGTACTCTGTCCCAGCCCTATTCTGCGGACCCTGACCAGGGAAAACAGCTGGAAGATGGGTGAACCAATACATATACAGTGATCCCCCGCCTGTCGCGTAAGTTACGTTCCAGACCCATCAGAGATAGGTCAATATCCGCAATATAGAAAGACCGTATTAATAAACATTTTTTTATAGTTTAAGCATTAAAATTCCCCTCCCACACGCTTTAAACACATGTAAATGTATTAAAACACACTTTGCAAACACATATGATATGTGGATGTCGAGCTAAGGATATTAGTAACATAATAATAATAATATAATGTATATGTATACGTATACATCCCTCTCTCTATACATAATGGAATATGTAAAAATAAAAACAATTTAAGCTTAGTATGGGTACGATTGGAGCCATCGTAGGGCTTAAAACAAAATGAAAAGTTCACAAAAAGTTTGCAATCGGACCACAAGCAAGGTACGCGATAGGTAGAGAACTGTGATGCATCGTGGGGGGGGGGTGCGATAGCTGAACCACGATATAGCAGGGGATCACTGTAGATTATAGACCTATACATATAGATAGTGTTACAGAAAAAAATACTGAAAATATGTGCACAAAAGAAACCAGGTATTACATCTTGTTCTAACTTTCGCAACTACTAGAAGTGAACTAAACTGGATTTTCATTAGAGTTTTAAACAGTTTGTATAAACTGTTTACACAACATCTAGCAACTTTGCAAACTGAAACATAGCTTTGAGTGATTTAAATACACAAGAATAATTGAGACAGATCTTTGTATCTCACTGTCACTAGTGCAGCCACCTTTGCATTTCAGTGATACATAAGGCATTATGTACAATTTTAAATGGAAATGTTGCCAGATGCTAGATGTTTTGTAATCCCCCCCATAAGCAGGGTTTCTGTATATAGACTAAATATATTTCCTAACAACGGAACATGGAATTACCCCTGGCACTTCGTCAGACTGTGTTTCATCTACATTCATTTCTGCATTTTCCTCTGCTTATACATTGGCTTTGTCCCTTACATGTGCTTGTATTTTCTTGTCACACTGCCCTGGTGCCCTCGTTTGTAGAAACAAAGCTCTGGTTGTTTGGAGTGCTTTTCTCAGGACAGGTATTTCCTGAGGGAAAAAGGACATTATCATAGCTGAGGAGTCTCGTATTTCCCATATCTTGAGGCTTACCTCTCAGAACTGATACTAGGGGCTGAATGAAGTGTCTGTGTACCACTTTCAAGGGAACGCTCAATATTGTTATATTAAATATGGCTGCTTTTCCATCTCAAAGGGATGCAGGCGCAATGCAGGCTGCAGACTGTGCAAGTACATACATCTCCTTAATCTTGACACCATACGGGTGAACAGCTGCTGGTAGGTTAAAGTTACAAGTTGAAAAGGTCACGCAGTGATTTGTGGAGTATAGTGCACTATGAATTGAAGCCATACTTTTTACTTCCAAAAGCTGCTGATCTTCCACTACACAACTTTTTAAATCCAAGGCAAAATGGAAAATGTGGCTTTTATGATTTCCACAAGTACATAGAATATATTACATTAAAATGGAACTCATCGAGGAAGAGCTGAAACACTTTGATAAGCAGTGGTTTAATGCATGCTATTCCTCTTTCTAAATGGTATCAAATCAATTTTTATTGAGATGAAAATTTTCAGAGGAGAAAAGACTTTGTATGCCCAGGGATATCAAAATTAGTTTTAAGAATGAAGAGAATCAAAGATTAATTTCCATTGTGAAATCCAAGAGAGGATATGGAACCTAAACATAGAATCCAACTGCAAATCCTTGATGGAATGTCTTGATTCTAGTGTTCTGATGGCACTCAGGTCAGCAAGGTCAGCACTTTCACTATTTCCTGGCAAAATGTTCAAAATAAAAACAAATGAAGATAGCTAATGATAAAGATGTTTTATTTAAACACATGGAGCCATTTGCCCTAGCTATTTTCTATAATTAAGTTCAATTGTGTCCTTGGTAAAGAAACTTATCAAAGTCTACTAAAATTCTTTTCCACTTATTCTTTATTATTCCTCTTATCTGCCTTTTTCACATGCTTGTGACTCTTTTTCCCATGCTGAACTGATGTCTATGCTGCTTGCCTCACTGCTGCAGATGTTTTGAACTTCTTTGCTCTCCATATGATTCTCCATCAGGTTATTTAAAACTTGTATTGATGCCTTGGCCAACAACATCTTCCCCTTTCATGCCATTCTCTTAATCTTGACCTTAACATTCCTCTGCTAAAAAGCCTTCAGCCATCATCCATCACCTGGCCAGAACTTGTAAGTGTACAAGTGTACAATCCTGCATTTCCTTTAAGATACTGTAGAAACAGCAGTCTTCTTATTTATTTTATTTAAACTGCAGTCACCTGGACCTCTAGCAGTCTCTGTTGTGAATGAAACTTCATATCTTGTAAAGCCGTCCTCAAAGAGGACACAATCACTTATTTGTTCTGCTTTGAAACGGTGGCTTAACAAACACTGGTAAACATTTTTTTAAGGTGAAAGTATCTCTGAAATATGCCATTAGCCTGCCTTTACCATGTCTTCTATGTCAAAGTAATGATGGGCATGAGTATACTGGAACAATTTGCAGCCAAGAATGATTTCAGTCCCCTATACAGGTGTCACTTTCATAAAAAAAAAAACGTTTGATTCAACAACCTTTAAAACTGGTTTACACAGGTTGCAAGGCCATTTATGTCTGTACAATAATTTATTTTAACTTCTTTAATTTTGTAATGCACAGATAATCACTGTTGTGTTTGTTGACCTTAATGTCAGCTTTGTGATGTTAATATGAAAGCCTGCTGCATACAAATGTTATCCGTTTTATGCTTTTATACATTAGTTATCTTGGAACCATATTCCATGCATATTTTATTTAGGCACAGTAGGCTTAATTTCTTGTAGTTTAGCTGGCTGTCTACAGTGATCACAAGGGACTGGTTCATAGACGGCTTGTTACTGGTTGGCATGTGGTAAAGGTTGGTCCAGAAAATCACAGCTAAATGTAGTTTTTAAGACTTAGTTATATCTACTTATATGGTACAATATACACTCAGTGTCCAGATTTTTTGGCCTGTTGATGCAAGCAGCCTGCTTCTATAAAAAATGAATCATGTAGCTTCAACTGGGTACATACAGTATGCAGAAAGGGTCACGAGGTTCAGATACTGTTTGGCTAAGCATTAATAATAATAATTATTATTGATACTTTATTAACTTCTTAGTCTTTTATGCCTCCCTCAACTTGCTCTTTGCAGAGTAAGTTGTCCACAAAGGGCTGCCACCTGTAGTGGCACCCAGGGAGCTGGGGGTTAAGGGCCTTGCTCAAGGATCCACAGATGTGCTGGGGCTGGGTTTGAGCCTGTGTCCTTGTGGTTACAAGCACACAGGCTTAGCCCACTGAGCCACACACTGCCCTTAAGAATGGCTTTAGAATGGCTTTAGAATGGCTGTGTGAATTAAGAGATTTTGATGTGTGATTATTGATGCTACTTATTATCTCAAAAACAGTGATCATCCCAGGATTTTCACAAAGTACTACTATGTTTACAGAATTTATAAAGAATGATGCAGCAAGCAAAAAACTTCAGTCAGTGATACTTAAGTGAAAACACCTTACTAAAAAGAAAAAGTCACAGAAATGCCACAAGTGCAGAAATAACAGCTCAGTACAATAGTATTGTGTGTACTCTGAGCACACTAAGCTACCCTCGAAGCATTAAAAGTGGGCCCTACCTGGTATATATAATGCATTTAAGTATTGACACTAAAGCAAAATATAATACTGTATTTTCGAAATTGTCACATAATGTTTTCCTCTGTTTAACAGGACTGGATTTACTTGAAAACCTAGAGAATGAATATGACTGCATCAGAGTTCAAGAGTTCAAAATTTATGCATAGCTGATTTACACATATGAAGCGGGAACAGAAATTGATGGATGGATGGAATATAACTTTAGACCTTTTGAAACAGTTTGAAACTTTGCTTCCGTTTTCAAATTTCTATTTGTTCTAATCAAAAGACAGTGATAATATTTTGTATGACGAACAGGATGGAGTGCTGGCTCTGAGGCTAGGGATCTGTGCCCATAACTGGATGGTTGCTGGTTTAAATCCCATGAATGCCCGGAGTGATTGTACTCCGTTGGACCCTTGAGCAAGGCACTTAACCTGCAATTGCTTCATCCCGGGTATGACGTTGATCTACATCCAGCCCTATAAGGAGATCCTCCAGCTTGGGGGTTGGTGGCAGGATTGGCACTCCAGCCACTGGGGGAAAAAAAAACTCACACTGGTCCATTCGGACTAGTGTGGTGCTGAGATATCACCTGCCGCATGGCTGCACTTAGGTTCTCATCCCTGAGGTGGTTTGATGTGTGGTGGGTGCGGAAACATGCTGTAATCAGTGCCTGTTCCTTACCTCTCTCTCCCCTGTTTTACTAACAGTAGTTTTATATCCCCCCTTTTAACAGCTTTATTCTTTGTATATTATATTACCTAACTATTGATTTCTAGCATATTTTAAAAATGCCTTTTACAAATTAACCTTTGCTAACCTCAAAAGACTATTTCCAAATTATATGAGTCTGTTACGCTCAAATTATATACAAATTGTTTATTAACCCTGTGGTAATATCTAAGGCAGTGTTAACATCTACGTTTGCATTTTACTTAAGATGATTATATCCAAAGTGATGCACAAAGGAGGGAAATAGCACAATAACACAAACATATCTAAGCATACCATCTAAGGTGTTAATATCTAAGGGCTAGGATCTCACAAATTAGGAGTTTTAGTTTAAGCTCTCACACTGCTGTTCAGAACAGGAATTGTGAACTCATAACTGGGTATTAAGAGACTTATTTCAAAGGATTCAATGCCAATGATCCAAATACAAAGACAGACACAAGATTCACCACATGGTAGCCATCTTAAGTTCAAAGCTAGTGGGTTTTTTTCTCCTTTTGACAGTCATACTTAGCTTTTGGATATTTGGTGTCCCTGAAAAGGGGTCTTCTGATAACAGCAAAATGAATGGTTTTTGACTGCTGAAAATCAGAGGATTTCACCCCAGACATGCCTCGGCCTTCAAAGTGATAAGATCACCCAGTTCAAAATCCAGATGACAGGAGAGCAGGAATCACATTACTGAAATGTCACAATTTATCCATCCAGATCACCAACATCAATTCTTCTTTTAGACAATTACAAAGACTGGTCCATATTAAACTTCAGCACAAAGCAACATCCTTCTGAGTTTTCCACAGGAATGTATAAAAATATGATGGGAATATATTTATCATCTGAAGTGCACATCATGCCAAGAGATGGTGAAATAGTCACTGAGAATGTACTGCCAGCAGCAAGAATATTGTAGCCTCTAACTACGCTAAATCATTACTTAAGGATAACGCATTTTCAGATGCTTTAGTTCACCCTGAAATTTCCTACAGGATATGAAATAAATTAAGGCCACATGGTAGAACAAAGAAACAGAAATGGATTTTGATGGTTCCAGCCTAGTAAGGTTAAATAAGAACTTTTACCCTTAAAAGGATATGATACAATTTTATTATTCACATTACTATGGAAATCCACAAAACCATACTATCCAACTTTCTTGCAACAGTACATTTTTAAATTCAATGACAGCGATTTATAAGACATTTTTCTATTTAATTGTTTCTGAAAGGGAACAACATCATAAATTACAATATCCATTTATCTAAGCTTCAAGCTCTGATAGATCATTGTTAATACACTTTGACATTTATCTCAAACCAGGGAAAATGTGATATTAAGCATGTCTCACAGAGCAGATCAGAAGGATGCTAAATTCATTCTAGTGTCACCAGCGACTAAGTGGATTCTTCTTCCTGTCTTCTGTGCTGTTGGGGAAAATAGTTTAGCTATCTGCTGCTTGCTGAAATTCTGTAGGATTCAGTAATGTTGAAAATATTTAACCAAGTGGCCACTGTGAACTTGTGAAACGGATCATATCATCTAACTTAAGTTAAATGATGGTATTTCACCTTGGGCTAGTTAAGTGGTTTGCCGTAATTTTCATGAGTCCTTATGTTTGTGACGAGCAGTCTTGTGTGACAAGAGTGATTGTGTAGCTGGTATGTCTCAATGCTGCATAGATGCCAGAGTGTAGGTGGATCTGACCACTATAATTCTCTAAAGGCTCCATAAGATGGATCTCACATTGTCACAGCAGACAGACAGCAAAAACTGTGGCACAATCAAAGGAAGGTGCAGTTCTGCTATTCTTTCTTCCTGAGGCAAAAAGTTAAAGTGGGGGGAGAATCTTCTGTAAAGAAAACCAAATCAACTAAAAAAAAAATGAGCATGCCAATGTGCTGAGACAAGAAGCAGAGGAGGGAGAAAAGACACCAGAGATTTGCAATGTCAGGGCAAAAACAATATAATTTAGATGCATTATGTGATGCCATTATCCATTTCACTGTGTATGAAAGGTTTGTTCTGTAGCCATCAATAGCCAGTGACTTTTACAGAAATTTACATGACAGAACAAATGCTCTTGACATTTAACTATGAAAGTTAGTTGATTAAAATGATGTGCAATTGGAGGAGAAATTAATTAAAAACAGTTATTGTTATTCAGTGTTGTAAAACACCATGTTATTGTTTTGGTTCGTAAAGTCATGTTTTAGAAAGCTATGAACCACTTCTAATGACTTAGAAGATGCCACACAAGATTTAATTCTCATGAGTTTTTTTCATCATTGTGGTTACTTTATTTAATCTGGCTTATTTGAGCCATAAAACAAGAGATTACTTAAGGTTTTTCATCTGTGCAATTTAAGAGATAAACATTTTTATTTTCATATATGAACACTGCATGGAGGTTTTGAATGTGCAGAAACCTTCTCTTCACTCTGTCAGGAAGCCCAAAACCAACATTCCACAAGAAGTATGCAGAGTATTGCGCATGTATCCAAACAATCACCATGTTTTCATTAAGTGCTCAGCACAAGCGGGTATGGTTAGTAATGACATTCGACGAAGGGCTGTTTGGAACGCTAAATACTTGCTAAGAAGCCTCTGAAGAGCCCTTTCACAGCCGCATAGTGACCGCAAACCACTGGGAGCCTTGGAGCTGAACCATGCTACTCCAAACTGTTTTACTGTTGAATGCAATTCATTGACTACAAGAAGTACAACACTTTCTTGCACTAACATGTTTTGTTTAGCCTTAATTGAGCTTTTCCTTGTTTAATTTTAAACAAACATGTGAAACAAACACTTTTGCAAAAGACGTGCTTTCACAGCTGCTCATTTTTTATACAGAGCCTTATTATTATGTTATTCTTAAAGCAAATTATTCTTAATGATAAAGAAAAAAATATTTTGAGCCTGGTCTGATTCTCTGTGAACTTTGATCTGTGAAGTATGTCAGTGTGAGTATGTCAGTATGGGTATGAGTTTGTGAGCGCCCCTGACCTGGGACGTCTGCTAGGCCTGGCATCATACGAATGACTCCCCCCCCAAAAAAGCATGATCTCAAGTTACTGAGAACTAATAGGTCTCTATTGATTCAATTAAAAACAATCTGTTTTTCTGCAGATGGCCATACTTGGTACAGGTATTTTTTTTACTCACATAATGATTATTGAATATTTAAATAACAGCTAGTTCATTAGCAACAGACTTGGGTTAAGTGTTCATTTTAGTGATTCAATAGAAGAAAATTAATCTGGTTGAGATTATTTCCAAGCAGGACTTTGGTTACAAGAAATTATATATTATCAAGAATAAAGAGTGAAATTAACTTTTGGTTCAATACACTTACAAAACATTTTTTTTTCTTTTGGGGGGCATTATTATACTCCAATAGGGCATTTCAGAAGTAATTCAGATCATTTGGTATAGAATTTAAAAACAATTAGGTTAAATTGTTTTAGGCATATAGTTTAAATGAAATTTTATGTGTTCATTTCACATTGGTAGATATGGCAATATGGGAAGCAGGTAACGTTGGAGTTAAGATCAGGAATTTCTAGCTAGATGTCAAATGGAAAATCAATGATATTAAGCTAGTTTAATATACATCACATTTAGTTATTAGCTCTTCTACATCTGCAAATTGTCCAATATTTAACAAATTTTCAAATTTGAGCACATTTAGTTATTTGTCCAATAGCTAATAACTAAATGTGCTCAAATGTGAAAATTTGCTAAATATTAACATGTGAGGCCTTAATATTACCTGTTCAGGCAGTCCCCAGGTTAAGAACATCCAACTTACGAATGACTCATACTTACGAACGGACTGCTTTAAATTGTATTATATTGAAAATTCAAGTTAAACACATTGGTTCGTAATAGCAAACAGGCACAACTTTGTGACGGTTGTGACAACATTGCGTGATTTCAGCAGGTCATTGGCTCATGGTACAGTACAGTACCACATGTAGATACTTTTATTATTGCTGTATGGTTAATCTTCTTCTGATTATTATTAGGGAACAGATCTCGTTCGTTATCTGGGGACTGACTATACCTAAAAACTAAATGTGCTCAAATGTTACAATTTGCTCAATATTAACAAGCGAGCCCTTAATATTTCCTGTATGTACTGTATATCCATTCTTCGTGAATGAGGGTGAGCCTAGATCCTGTGTCCATGTCCTGATGGTTGTGAGTTCATAACCTGTGGCCGAAAGAGTAATTGTATTGTCCTTGAGCCCCTGAGCAAGGCCCTTAACCCCAACTGCTCGAGGGGCAATGGAAGCTGGTGGACCCTACTCTCTGATCCAAAGGTTTGCTCATTTGCACAAATGTGTGTCCTGTTGGAAGTATTTTTGGTTTTTATATTACGGACAAATTACATACATTATAACATGCAATATGTTCCTAATGTACACAAACAAACAATTTCTGTTCTTGTTTTATAATATGTATTTATAATTTAAAAATACATCTTGCAAAGTATTTTTCATTGTATTACCTGTATGAAATATTTTCCTTGAACTGAAGGAGTTACATTTTTGTTTGGTTTATTAGTTTTCTTTCAGGCATCAGCCTCTTTTTTTTGTTTCCGTTGTTTCCCCAAGATCATAGTTAGATTTTTTTGGGGGTGGGGGGTAAGTAGAGCCTCTTTCCACATCACAACTTGCAGGGAGATATGTTTGCCAGTGGAAAACCTAGCCTTACTTGTCCACTGGCTGTTGTCCAGCATAGGCTTACATATGTTTTTTTTTTTTTTTTCCTATTTAAAAGAAAACATATTCTTATAACGTTTGCTTTTTTTCATTTATTTCTGAACTTTGGTCTTGGAATATGATACATGTGATACTTATGTTAAAGCTGTTAATGCTATTTAAAGGTGAATATAAATGTAAGTTAAAAAATTTCTGAAACATAAAGCAGCTTCAGATACTGTTCATTACATACTAGCCACTTTAATGATCAACTCACAATAATTCATCGCTGTTTTTCAATCATATACATCATTCATATCAACAGCCAAAACCATATGTATTTAAAAATATACAAAGAATAATCCTTCCTATGTTTGGTATAGAGTAACTGTTACTGGTGTATCACCATTCATTAATTGTCATGAATGAGATTACATACCATTTACAGTTTTGCATATCTAGATTTTAATCCAGAATGAAATGTTTCGCATTGAACTTTACTTCGGTTTTTACCCTCATTCATAAAAAGCAAAACACATTTAAGGTATACATGCAGAGCTTCCTGGGAATTGCATGTATTAATTCACAAGAACATAATTTATGTGGCTTGATTGTTCAGCAAAGCTCACATGAACTTCCTGGCTTTAATAATTCAGATTCCTCCTTCAGCTCTAGCTTGGCCTTGTTTTAAATCTTCAATCCCATGGGCTTCTCTCAGTTAGACTGAGGAAATGGGCTGCAGGTGTGTTGCCTCTGCAAAAATGACCTTGCTGCCGTACATGAAAGACAAAGAATGCTACATACCTCTACTAATCGAATTGTGTAGCCTAATAAAAAAACAATACATACACATTAAACATAGAAAGAAAAACCAGTTTCCAAATGTATTAACGTCTCTTTCATTCACCTTGGCATAGTTCTTTTAGAGACTACACAAGACATCAAACATGCCCTTAGCACACAGAAATTCACTTTGGCTTTAAACAGATTGAACTGATTAAATTTTCTCAATGAAAGAGTTCTTTTAATATCAAAACATAGTTTTATTAATCTCATATTTTTTTTCTTTCAGTTTGATTATAGTTCAAAATCACAACAATATTCATTATGACCTACTGTATGTGTGCCATGTCTAGTAAACAAAATAAGTTGCCTTGATGGTCATAAAACCCCATGTGGCAGAGGAGGAGAGGGGGTTTAAAGTTTCTGAGAAACCGTTACTTCTGATCACAGCAGTGTCAGAAAAGCAACCATACTGCCGGTTTTGCCCATCCTCAGCTGACATTGAATGCATTGTTTTCCATAGAGGCTTGATGGCTGGCCTAAAGGTAAATTCCAAAGAGCAAAGAAGGAGTGGAAACACAAGGCCCTTTGTGCCCTTTTCCCTTCTCCCCACTGTATCTGCAGACCTTTTTTGGAAAACTGAGAAGGGCATTCTTGTGTGAACTTGTACCAGATCATTTTACCCCACTCGCCAGGCCTTAAGTCACAATAGCAGAAAAGTAGACATACCCGCAAATATTCAAAACGCAAATATCATAATTGTGCTACTTACCATTTTTTAAAATTTAATTCAAATTTTACTGTGTTAAAAACTTCTTAACTTAAAAAACCCCATCATGGCTACTATTCTATTGTACAGTTCTATCCATGTTGGAAAGTGCCACAAAACTATTAACAAATTTAACTAATTCTAACTCATTTAATTCATTTTTAGTACCTGATTGAAAAGTGTGTCCAAAAAACTGAATATGTCATTGATCAAGACATGGAAAATGTAGAAATTCACTTCACGCATATAATGTGTATTACCTATGGATGTACATTTGGAAACATGTAGTAGCAAATCAGGGAAGGTAATACTGAAATGCAAACTATTTATGTAGCTTTGAGCTAACACTTGAAATGCACATCTTACAGGTGTGGAAGTGACTGGAGGCTGAACCCATACATCATTCACTACCAAAACCTGAAAAAGCCTCTGGGAAGAAACAATTAGCTCTCTATGGCTAAAGGCCTAGATCTGCAAAGCACCTATCAGATCTGTCAAAAAATTCTCTTTATACTTAGAACTGAGTTCCCCATCTGTGGGGAATCTCATATCAACTCACAGAATTCTTTTCTTTTTGCTGTCCAGCCAAAAGTCTGAACTTCAGGCTTAGGGCTGACGTTACCTTCAGGAACAGTCATATAAGAAGTTTACTCATAGAGTGTTCTGGCAGATATGATAAAGGGTGTGAATAAAGTTTAATCAAAGAGACAGCCCCACATGGAAATTGCCATCTAGTGTATGTTAGTGTCACTCATTCTCAACAGAAATACAATCAGGGTTGTGTTCTTCGCTAGGGTGTGATGTGAGTTATAAAAACTACAAAAACCAGATTTTAAAAATATGCTGTCTTGTCATGACCATCTCAAGTTCCTTCCATGACTAAAGTAATGTTTTAGTATTTTATCATTGAATTTAGATAAATGTTGAAGGTATTATTTGATTTGGAATGACAATTTGAGTATGATCTCCATTTATGTGACAGTTTTCTTAAAGTATTTCCATCTTCCAAAAATCTCCCTTTATTACCTGTGTGAATGGTGTGTGTGAATGTGTGTCTGTAAATTTATTTTATATTCTCATTCACACTTTTTCCATTATCCTACTTTAAGTTCTTCTAGGGATTATGAACAGCTTTGGCATTAATGGAAAAATTGATGATGGCTTTATAAAAAGAAATTTCTCAGGAATTCTCATAAATGAAGCATAAGGCTCCTAGGAAATTCATCTCGAGTTCCACCCTTGTCTGAGTAATAATTACATAGTGCCAAATGTTCTGCGTATCCCTGCTAGGTATACAACTCTGTCACTGAATCCAAAATGGAACACAGGTTAATAAATTTGATCCATAAACAGAATAGGTCTCAATCCATAACTAACAAAGGAAAAAGTCTATCATCACCCTACAGTGAAAAATGTTATGTGTATGTTGTGTGCTGTCTTATATTATTCCAAGGCATATGAACACTTTCAATGTAGTTTTATATACAAAAAGAAGAGAGAGTTAATGTATTGGTCATAGCTGGGATAAACTGAGCCCAAATGGTTGGAAATAATATGAATAAATGACCCGAGAACTATTATATATCCTTTAAACCCATTCAACTATGATTCTGCTTCACTGGAAGGTCAAATGAGATAAACCACCAATACAAAAGCTAAAACATTTGTATGTGAATGTCAGATAGTATGTGTGAGTTGAAGAATAGAAACCTAGTTCCTTTGCTGTAAATATTACCTATATGACAGCTGTACTAAACACAGGATCTATTTGTGCAGTGTTAAAGGGAAAGGTTAATTTCACATAAAAATGATCTATTTCAAAACCAAGAAATGTAAACAAAAGATCAACAGATTTTGTTTTTGATATCAAGTAAAATCATGCAAATGGAATCTGCTTACAAGGGAATATAACTGTTAAGAAAAAAAACTCAACATTTAACACTTATAATCCATAATTAATCAATCTTCAAAGACATAACCTGCACAAAAACCATCCATCCATCCGTCTATCCATCCATCCATTTTCTATACCTACTTGACAATCCTAAAAACAGAATTGGGGCACCCATGTATGTGTGACCAACAAATATTGTACAGAAATATTTTACTAAGGAAAAACAGCAAAGTGCAGCAGGGGCACAACGCGGCGCACCACCCTCAACCCAACAGATCATCTTTCAGAAACTGCCTAGGTCATGGAACTTTCCAGTGCTTAGATATGGAATGGAAAGATCGTAACCTTCCACCAAACACATGAACTTAAAACCTTCTTATGCATTAATTGCCACAATGTTAAAAGTAGTATGTGATTGTCTGTTATAACTTAATACTCTAACCTCTAACTTCATCTTTGCAATTTGAAGCCCCGCCCTGTACACCCCACCTACTTGTCGACGTAGGCATACGCAACAATTGTTTGGACCAATGAGACGCGACTAAACGTAAAGTCGAGGTCCAAGTAAAACGAGAAACACGAGTGGATACCGCAGACAGTGGGCAGCCGTGGAGTGCTGTATTGTTAATGAGCCTCCTTTTCCACGCTTGCTCCACGAAGGATGAGCCATGCTTCCATAAGATCATGCACCAAATGCATTTCTTAAACCTGTGAACACAGAAGAAAGCTATTTGCCTTTTTCCCCCATAAAAGGGAAAATAAGAAGAGGATTGTTGGCTTTTAATTTACAAACCACAAACCACGACGCCAGTGATGCTGCTTACGGACTATTAGTCGTGTTAAAGGAATGCGTGGAGGAACTGGAATGCTTCACCCGAAGATAAGGAATCCCCAGGGAATTATCAGCAGATTTTAGACATAGAACTAATCATCCTGGTTGGGGCTTTTTAAACTGATGCCGAAGTAGTTAAGTAAAAACACTGAAGTCGTGCAAACTTCAATTTGTTAGAATTTGCTACTTGAACTGAGCAGATTATAGACAAATGCGGAGTTTTTGCTTCTGTGTCACAATTCTTTAAGACCTAAACGGCTTAAGTTGAATTTTTTTCTCTGGTGATTACCAACATACTCCTTATGTTTACAGTCGACGTGAGTTGTACTTGATATTTGTGTTTTCTGAAATGGCAAGTTCTGCCAGCTTGATACACTGTTCCCAAAGACTATTTTGGCCTCTCTGGTGCTTCCTTGTGATTTTTGGTTATTTATCCAGCGCATCCCCTTCTCACGGCCGCCGGTTGATATGCTGGCAAGCGATCGCGAAATGTCAACAAGAGTCGGAGTGTCTCTTTGCGTACGAGCAGTATCGGCACGCATGCATGCCAGTGATAAGCGGCGGCAGCAAGATGTGCCCCAGCCACTGCATCTCGTCCCTCGTCCAGCTCAACATGACAAAAAATGGACCCTCCTTGGAGGACTGTGATTGCGCCTCGGATGTCATTTGCAAAGACATGAAGCGTACGATCGAGCCCTGCCTGCCAAGGACCAGCAACATGGGATGCACCGACGCACGGCGGCAATGTGAGAGGGACCCCGAGTGCAACAGGGCTATGTCCGATTATTTATTACACTGTGGGAAACTTTTCAGTGGCTTGAGGTGCACGGACGCCTGCCGCAATGTTATTGAAAATATGCGCAGTATACCCAAAGCGGAACTTTTGGATACATGCGTCTGCGACGGGGCAGAAAGGACTATTTGCGAGTATATTAAAATCAGCATGAAAACCCTCTGCTTCGAAACACGGGTCGAATATATCGGCAGTGGTTTCTCTAACGACGATACCGAAGAGGGGGATTTGCCGGAGGACCCAGTGGAGGAGGAAAGTTCAGGTAGTTTTGTAAGAGCCCACTATGTTTTGACTATAGTGGCATCCATTTTAGGTCTGCTGTCTCATCTTTAAACACCGAGTTAAAAAATCTTCCAGGACTTCTTGACTGATAAATGGCCTTTATGAAATGTCGCAGGCGAGAGTACACAATGAGACTCCAAAGAATACGGATTTAGCTCACAATACACGTATTTCGAATCTGAATTTGCGCTGAATATTTCACTTTTTAATTAGGATTTCCTATGCAATATGCACAGTTAAGAAACTTGCACTGTTCGAGATCGTACATTTCTGATCCCGTAGCTTTCAGTGTTTTAAGTTGAATAACAGTAACTAAGTAAAAGCGAAGTCTGCACCCTTCGGAATGCTTTCAGTATAATTGTCATTCAGAAAATGCTTAAATCTGCTATTTTTTTTACTTTTAAAATAATTATACATGCAGTTTCCTTTGTTTGTTTCATCAGCACCGAGAAACAATAAACGCTGTGCACTACCAAACACACAAGTGTCTAAAACTGTTTTCTTAATGTTGCTTTGAGTGTCAGCAGCTTAATAATGATATATGTCCTTAAGGCTGGAGTTAGGTAATTTACATAGCTTAAATGTTAAGAATGCATGCAGCTGAAAGTAATTTATTTACCCGTTTTGAAATCCCATTTCACTCTGTGCTCAGTCAAGATTTTAATATTCCAGTTATAAAGGAGATGCTTGTGGTATGAAATTCTTGTTTAAATTGTACATTGTATAATATAGATTTATTTTGATTGTGCTATGATAAGATGATTTATTCACTGTCCAGAATTGTCAACATCCACTGTATGACCATATTAATTTTGTATTTGTACAGAAGGTTATAAAAAGAAAAGAGACTCCTTAAATAAATACGTGGATATGTGGCTGGTGATTTTTCTAGTAATAAACTCATATTTAATTTTTTATATAACATCTTGTTTTGTAAATGGATATTAGGTACCCTTGGCAGGAAGCCATATATATATATGTGTGTGTGTGTGTGTGTGTGCGCGCGCACGTGTGTGTGTATATATTGTGTGTGTATAGTGTGTGTGTTTGTGTGGCTTAAGTACACTTCACCTTATAAATAGAAATGTTTGCAGATAGATTAAGATTAACCATTTCTACATTTTTCACAAAGAAAGAAAAAAGTGCTTTCCCCTCTGGGGATTCTTACTCAGAACATGCCAAGAAAAAGCCAAGTGCATTATTTACTGTTTTGTTTTTAGCATTCAGAAATCCAGTCACACATCTACAGATGAGCTGGGATTTGAAGAAAGCAAACGGTGCTGTTTTTGTATGAAGGTCTGTGTAAACAACTTTGTTTTGATAATTGTAACAGCATTTCATATCCCAAAGTAACTGACTGAGTTATAACCACAGTTTCTTATGTTTTCAGTGTGATAATCCCAACCAATTAATTTGTTTCTTAAATCTAACGAGAATAGGAGACCAGTTCAGGAGAAAGCTGTTTCTCTACAAAAACATATAAACAATAAGGGGGTTTGAAGTGCAGGTGGACTGTATAAACCATGACAAAACCTCTGTTTTATAGACTAGAATAAATCAGTAGGTTGTGGCTTTCCGTTGTGTACACAAGGATATTTTTTGCAACCTTACACATGCACTGGCATCATATTCAGCTCGTTCAGGTTTAATTAAAGGGTTTACTCAACAGCTTATTTAAGTGGCTTGTCAATTTGAAAATGTCTGCCATTAATCTGTACACTTCTTAATGCCTTGCCGAAGTGCCAAACCACATGGTTTTACAGGCTTCTAATTGTTACATATAGATTTGGATTTACATACCTGAGAGACGGGAGAAAGGCACGCTGGCTAGAGTTACTGCTTGGCCAGTAGCTAATGCTGTTGCCAGGTTTGCAGGTTCAGATTTGACGTCGACACTTTTAGCATGAGGAGTTCATGTGATATTGTTTTTCTTTAAGTATCCTCTTCAGAGAAGGGTTTACCCAAACAGTTTGCAGGAATGCTGTACTTATGAATTTTTAAAGTAAATAGGCAGGTGCATTGAAACTGACTGTCATCAGATCCAGGATGTACCACTTTATACAGGAGAGTGAATTTGTATGAAATTGATGCCAATTTTTTAAAGCAGGTATTGAAGATGGGAGGATGGGCGTCCTATGGTTAAGGGACTATTTTTTGCTTATTGACCATTTCAGAAAAAAACAATAATAATATAAACTATTAGTTATGTACATTTAATAGTGTTCAGATTACATTTGTGTTGTATTGACTTGGCTATTCCTGAATCAGGCCCAAAATTGTTCACTTATAGGTGCACATACAATACAACACAGAAAGTTTAAAATACACTAATATTTAATAAAAAAATGTTTGTGTATATGGATGAAATATGCACAAAATAGGTTATCTACAAACACAAAATTATTTGTTTGATCAGAAACAGAATATGTTTATCCTAGAGGAAATTGCTTGTAATTACAGACTATACAGTATACAACTACACAAAAACAGAGAGTACCACATGCAACAATTTCTAAATAAAAATAAGTATAATTTTAAATTGATATTGTTGCAATATTATCTACTATAATTATGTCATATAAATTTCATGAAGCATATAATTAAAAATGAATTACAACTTTATATTATTGCTAAAAAACAAATAAAATAAATATCGTATTATTCATCTTTTTTATTACTTTATTTTATTATATATCTTTTTCATTACTGTATCCAATACAGTATGAATTGAATAAAAAGAAGGATATTTAAAGACAGGAGCTGCAAAAGATTTAATGAATAGGATTGGGCAAATTGATGGCACTTCTGGAGTAGAATTATTTAGAATGTAGAGCTGTGGATTATGGCACTACTTCACTAATGTTTGCTGATTTACCCTCTAAGGAGAGCTGCTGGAAGCATGTGATACCTCTTATTTGCCTTTGTGTAACTGAAGTGCAGTTCTGCATGGCCATTGAGGGAAGCCTTTTGTTTTTAGTCAAGCTGCTAACCCTTTCCATCATACTGATGTCACCTTCTTTGTAGTGTCATGTTCATGGGAACCAACATTTGGTATTGGAAAAAAAACTGTGAAGTTACATTAATGTGATGGGGATTTTAATGTGATTTACAGATGCAGGTAAAAACACCTCAGGAATTCATCATAAATCTGTAATAATTATGCAGCATTAATTATTATTATTATAATATAATAATATGCTTACCTCATAATAGTATTCCCTCAGTCTACAAGATATGCATTATGCTCAATAAGTTCTGCAAATATAAATGCTTGTATGTCAGAAATTTTAGTGATAGGTAACAGAGGGTCCTATATAAAACACAGTAAAAACTTCATATGTTGTGCATTATCAAACATAAATGGTGCATAGTATATGAAGTATATATGGTATATGTATTATGAAGGGCCCTTCATGGGAGGTTTTACAAGAAATATATACAGTCTAAGTGGGATATTTCAAGTGTTTTTTAATGCACGGTATGGTAGTCCAAGTTTAAGAATTTACCTGCCTTATCACCCCATTAATACTTTACATTTTTTTTTTATTGTTTCTATATTCAGTTAAAATATAAGCATGCTGGCCCCTGACTCTACATACTGCTGATGTTTTCAATTAAGTTCTGGCAGAAAATCACATTATTGTTTGCTAAAATATAGAAAATCTGCAGGAAACTTCTCTGCTGGAGGTGAACTTGATTAAAACAAACATGTTGTTCAGGAAATACCGCAACCTCTCTGAAACAAATGCATTTCATTAAAGTTCATAAATGCTATGGGAGCATAAAGCGAATTACTGTATATAGTTGGGTAAAAAAAACCCAGAATGCTACTCATTGACTTACATAAGCTTTGGGTTTCGAAAACAGCCACACATTCCTCACACTCAGCTGTGCATACGTATGTCTGCATTGCGACAAATCGATTTAGCCTCCGATATCAAGTTGCAGTCGGTTATGCAGCAAAGCCTTTTGTCGAAGCATTTAGATCAAGTATCTTGTTCAAGCATACAAATGCTGATCTCCATGTGGAACCCTGACCTGTAGTGCTTCATTCAAGTCCAGTTTCTAAACATCTGTATCTATGTCCTGAAGAGTGAATGAAAAAGTATATTGAGTATTTTATCAAGCCTGTTAGTAGTATAGAAACTATTTGGCAGAAGTGGATCTACTCCCAAAGAAATGTCTTAATTTCAGTAGTATATGCCTCATAAACAATACACTGTGCCTTCACAACTCATTATATTTACACTTACAGTTGAAAATAATTGAATAAATTTGTTTATACTCTTTGTGTAAGTTTCAAGTTATTTTTCCTACCTTTTTTACACCCTATCTGAATGGATTCATCAGATTCAGTTTTTTTCTATCCAACAGACATGGAAAAGTAATACTGAATTTGTTTTTTTTTTTCCTTAGAAGCTCTATCTTCAGAAGTCAGGCATGAACCACAGGAGCGCTTGATGGCGTTTTTGCACTTTCCTTTTTCTCAATGTTTGGAATCACCAATATTCACCGAATTGACAATAATGGGAGTAATCAAATTATCCCTCTTTTTTTCTCTTTTGGTCTAAGCCTTGGCGCTTCCAAATCCAAATATTTCTGTGAGATCCAAGCTGCCACTTTGATTTCATCACATCAAGCTCCTGTGGAGATCACAGCCCTTTGAAAAAAAAAAATGTTCCTAATCCAGTTACAACAGCTGGGATCCAGAGTCTAGAGCCTGAGAAGAACCACAGGATTAAACTGCTCTCAAAGAAACCCCTTAACTGGTATCCCAGCTCAGTGGAAGTCTTACAGTGTAGTTTGTGGAATTTTACAATCAGAACTCATTCAGCACCAATGCTTCACATTTCAAAGAATATACTGAGAAACTAACCCATGCGTATTTTTATGCTGTAAATATAATCTAAAGAAAGTAAAATACAATATATGAACTAAATTTCAGCTCCATCCATCCATCCATTCATCCATGCATCCAGTAAGCACTTATCCTGGTCATAATCACAGGAGTAAAATCTAATTGACATACACAAAATTAATAGCTTGCATTAAAAATAATACTCATTTGAATTCAAAGTGAAATGCTTTTATTAAAAAATATAGAAATTGCTGGATATAAAGGTACTGACATTCTAAAATTTCTGTTTCAGAGATATTTAGAGATTGAAAAACATAAATACAGTTGCTTTTGTTAGGGATGGTATGATAGATTAGGTACGACTCTCACCTTCTTCTACTTTTCAGGCCTTGTTTCACTCCTCCTCCCTTTCACTCCTTCAGCAGTGGTCAGAAAAAAAGTTTGATTAGTGCGTATTTTCAATTTGAAACAAATCTGCACACACATACACATGCATTTACATGTATGTATACGTTTTATTAGCTTGTAAATAGTCTGTAGGGTTTACAAACTACCCCAAAGCTTTTGATGTAGCTGATTTTAGGTCTGGAATGGAATGGAATAATATAGACCTGCTGTAGTTATACACACCAGCTTGTTTGTTGAGAATTCCTATAAGTAATGGGGAGAGGAAATAGGAAGAGTTGTAGAGCAAACACGATGGTAATGTATACCAATGGAATTTTTCAGGACCATATATTAATCACAGCAAATTGCTTTACCTTCTGTTTCTGGGGTACTTTAAATGGTAACAGCAGCAGTGACTGTGCTCTGCGCCTGAGCGCCTTGAGTACACCAGCACGAGCAGCATGCTAAAATGATTTGCACCGTTAGGTTAGCATAGACAGACACACTTCCATGACCTCAGACCACTAGACAAACAAACCTGCCCGCAGACTAGCCGAACGGTTGCTAAATCTGTCACAGCGCAGGCTTTAATGTTGCCACAGTGGTGAGCAGGATGGGTTGGGGTGGGGGGCTTGGTGGTTGATGACAGTATGGCGTTATGAGTGGCAGCGGTGAAAGAGGCAGACGGCAAAGTGAGTGGCAGCGGACCCGCATGAGGTGCTAACTGCTGAGGTGAGCTGGTGAGGCTGTGTCGTCTCCCTAACCCCCTCCCCCAGTTGCCCTGTGGATTTATATAACCTAGCGGCCTCCCCCACATCACGCGAGAATGGAGGAGTGTGCAATAATGTGGGGAATGGGGGAGAAGTGGGGGGGGGGAGTGAGTGAGAGAGAGAGAGAGAGAGACAGAGAGAGAGAGAGAGAGAGAGAACACAAAACTTGCTGACACGGGGCATAACTTAATTTCCACGGTGCCGGGACAGCTGTGTGGTGTAATCTACCATGGCAGGTCATTAAAACTTCAATACCTTCACTGACCCAGAAGGGAAACTCAGGCTGCACAGTGCTGTTTCAAAGAAAGAGGTGATCCACACAATTTATGTGCTTGTCTTAAAGAAACATAACCCGCTTCTCATTGATAACCTCCCAAAGTGTCTGGCTGTTCTATTTGTGCCATTTATGTGATCAAGTGTGAATTTACTCATTATTAGCTAGAGACAATAATTAAATAGTGCAAAAACTTTTACATAAAAATCCACCAGTTTTGTGCTTTTGCCTTCAAAATTGCTGATAGCGTAATCTTTGGAACAAGTTCATTTGTATCAGAAAGCTTTTCATATTCTACTATTTTCTATTTTGGCATATCACTGTTCAGGCAAGCATTATGATTAAAACTTTATACTGCCCATATATTTACAGGTTGAATGGTTAGGAAGCCATTTACTGAAACCAATCTATTAATCTTTGCAAATTCCATAAACAGGCCCACATATCTTAAGTTAAAAAATGAATCTTTCCCATTTGCTAAGATATTTGTTCAGCATAGATGGAGCAAATCGCAGTATGACCCACTTAGAAAAGTTGCAAAACATGTTACTGACACTTTCAAATTTGCCCTGTTGCACAAGTGGCATTTCCCATCTGCATTTACTTCTTGTTCTTAAGGACAAAATAATAAACATCTGTGTTCACTAGGCTTGTGTTTGTCTTCTTAATTTACACTGCTGTCACAGAGTAAGTACTCCAACTTCTTCAGACGAGCCCCCAAGCTCACTATATAATGACTTATAATATTCAAACACTTAAATTTTGAGTGGGGTCTTGAAATTAGCATTTGAAATAACGCTGCAATAGTGATATATCTGTAGGTGTGGCGTAGCATGATGATGTAATCGCTCCTGATTCCTGCAAGGCCCTCAGAATGCGCTCCTCTGCCCTCCACTGTTCAGCCCTCACTTCAAACGCCGAGTCGGGCTCCTTTACTTCCAGAAACATGTTTTTATCTGAGGACCAGTAATGACCCGTTTTGAGCTTTAAACCCATGACCTCTGGCCACACTGCTGTTTAACAGCAGTGTTGAAAGCGCCTTCTTAGGTTAACCCTTAGATGCATGGCTCATTCTAAAATAACTCGGGTCATTAGTGACCAGATATTTAAAATTTAAAAAATCAAGCCGTAAATGCCCATGACTCAGCAAACATTTACTTAATGTTTCTTCCATGATGACTGAACAGTTTCTGAACATTTTTAATGCTTTATTAATATTTTTTAAGTAAATTAATTCTTACTATTTCCTGGCCTATCCTGATATTAGCAACTAGTGATAATGCCGACTCTTATATACATTTTTAATGGATCTGTAACACTATTTACATACCTGAGGTCACTCGTGACCCGACACCTTTCTTGTGAATAAACGGTCATGAAATAGAAATCTGATGTTATTTTGGATGTTTTTTTGTAGATTGCTATGCATGAAAAGTATGAGGCATATCTAAAAGATTGAGTCGAGACTACATCAAATAATATTAAAAAATAATAAAAAGTGACGTCCCAGTTCACTAGCGAGGTATGTATTTAAGGGTTAAAACCCCTCCACCTTGTTCCTGACACATGGGGCTGTGTCGTTGCTTGCAATTTCCGTTTGTCTGAGGCAGAGCCATTAACTGTTATTAGAGCATGAAGTCTTTACCTGCTTGTGTCTACGGTAGTGAGCACGTGTTTGGAACTGCATTTCTTAAAACTGTTTTTGAGTGCAATTACAGTAGTAGTGTGATCTGTTTTAGCACATCATTAGGTTTGCCATCATAACATCATTTGAGTGTGGTGTCCTCCATCTATTTCATGTATATAGCACCTGCCCACCTCCTATCAGAGCTTCTATCATGAGAGCTGATCGAGGTCTGTTGGCTCACCCGGTAGAGCTGCTTGTGGGAATCTCAGCAGCAAGACTGAGGACTGATTCAGGCTCAGCTCTGTGTGTTAGATGCTGACAACCGGAGGGATGGAGTAGTGTGGTGATGCCATATATATCCACCTCTGCATCCTCAGAGAGATCTTTCCGGTTGTCTGGTCAATCCACTTCTGATGGGACTGGAGTCAAATAGGATCTTTGCAGGTCGGGGTCTTAATTTCTATAAAATTGCAATTGTTTATAAAGTAGCAGTGCCTGAATAGTCATTATCATTATCTGAGAAGAACAGCCACACTTCTATAACTTCTAACCCGGCACGGTCAGAGCCTCTTACGTTAAGCATGGGATACCCTTCCACATGCACATATTAAGGACAGTTTTGATTCACCTATTGATGCAGGTTTTTATACCGTAGAAGATAACCTGCAAAAAGATGGTGAAAACATGCAAACTCCTCACACAGGAGAGCAGACAGGACCAGGATCCAAAGCCCCGAAACTGGAGTTTTTAGGCTACAGAGCTAAACACAGAGCCACCTGCAAAAAAACATTTGATAGACGAATAAAGTGTTTATATTATGCATGATACAGTGTATATATTCAACATTAAGTACTTTTGAGGTTTGTATGGTAATGGCCCATAAATATCTTATTTGTGGGAGAAAGAAGCAATGCAGATTATTCTATATGGATATGATGACATACACAAAAAAATACTAACATTAATAACATATTTCAGATATAGGGGATCATTTTGACATTTCCTACATTTTTTTCCTGACTTTCGCCCTTGGATGAGTTTATGGTTTAGCGTTCATTTAACCCAGCCTACAGGTCATGCGCTGCAGTGTGATTGGCATGCTGTGGCAGCGGCAGGTCAGTGCTCTGCAGAAGCCATCTGGTGCCAAACACTGACACTCCTCCTTAGAGAGTATTGTACCCATGTGCCAGTCCCCTTCTATCTCACCTTCAGTGTTTCCCAGTTAGCGGGGTTGGGCGTCTGCCATCTCTCCCTTACCTCATCTCTCACCTGAGTATTAAAACAGCGATCAGCGGGGTCACTGGTGTGCAAATGCAGAGAACAAATTGTCAGTCCTGTCATAACCCCTCACATCCCAGGTGGAAGATTTAGTACAAAAAGATTCAGGACGTACTGGTGTGTATCATTGAGTGGAAACCCCAGACAGCAGGTGGGCAAATGTAGATGGGTAGAAGAAGTGGGTGGCTGCTCCTGGCAGGGCCATAGGAATGGGTAAGTGTGGGCCCAGTGTGGGTACTAGACAGCCTTAGCATGCCAGTCACTGGGTAGGAGCCCTGCACAGTATGTGGAGAGCTGTCATGTCTATAAGTTATAGAGCAATGTGTCTCGACCCAGTCATCTGAGACGGTCTGCGTTTTTGCTCCCTCCCAGCTCCCTGCCAGACAGTCCACATTTTTGTTTGTCTGATGGTCCCCGAGGACCAGTTTGAGAAACCACTGGTATAGAGGAATTAATGCACAATTTTCAGTGAAATGTTTTTAATGTCAGCATGGTGGCTCAGTGTGCCGCACTTCTCAATGGGGGTTTGACTCTCACCTCTGCTCTGTGCATGTCCTCCCTGTAGGGCAGGATTTCCACCTACAGTCCAAAAAGTCTATGCTGTTAGGCTAATTGGCATATAAATTGCCTGTAGCCTGTGCATTTAGGTGTCCTGGAACAGAGTGGCACGCTATCAGATAGATTTCAACACCTCCCCCCCCCCCCCCATTGAACTTGACCGGGATAAGTTGTTGGAGGTTTCTAATGTCTTTGGAGTAGCAGATGGTTTAATGGTCATGGCACAAGACATGTGACCAAAGGTTCAAACCGTTGTTGTAGGAGGTGTTTTACATGAATAGATAGAAAGCAAAATTACTGTATGATTATGAAATAATTGTTTTAACCTAATCAGTATACTGCTCAAAATCTTTGACTTAGACTAGAGTGGGTCACTGGCTGGCACTGCTCCTGCACACCTCCGTGGATGGGGGTTTGCACACCATCTCTGCTCTGAGTGTGGGCAGTAAACACGCGCTCCCCATATCGTGCAGGGTGAATAAAGATAACTTGTAGCTGCATGCTTTTCTTTCACAAATTCAGATTATACTGTAGAATCACTGCACCAAAACCAGACCAGTAGTTTTTTTTGACCTCTGCATAAATGGACGTCAGTCCCGGATTATGTATTTGTGTAAAAATGCAAATTAGCTTAGTTCTGAGAAGCTGTGTGAAGGATCTCGAGGATCTGGTAAGACACAGCAGGTTCCTGGGTGCAAACAGAAGTTGTTGGGAACCAGCGGCAGCAGGGACAGCAGAAGATGGCTTGCTGAAGAAGATTCTGATTTGCAGGACGCTCACCTCATTTCATGCAAGAGGTGTGCTAATGATCTATTTCATACCTGTACCGGCCCATCTGCCGTGCAAATGTGGTTGGGCCCTTTCTGACACGACCATCCCAGCGTGGACAGCAGCAGATCCTTGGTGTTTGGACGGTAAATCATACAGCCGTGCATTATTGTTGTCATTCTTCATGTTGTACGGGAGATAGACGGTATGGCTATTTGTAGCATTAGACTTACTATTATACGATTATGATCATCGTGTGATTTAAGATGCACGTCGCCTGAAAAGAAATGATGTGTGAAATAGACATTAAAGTACTTTATTGGCTTTTATCTCTCAAGGTCATCGGTCTGCCCCACACATCTCTTGTGGAGTGTTCTTATTTGTAATGACACAAATGAACAAGTTCATTTCCTTATGTTTTTTTTCAAGAAAAAGGAAATCTTCATCCACATTTATTTTGTGTAATGTAACATTAGTTATCTTACTTCTGATCCAGTTTTGGTAAGCGCAAAGACGTGAAATATTTGTATTTCTACCAGATCCAAATAACATTGTCTGAGATTTCTGATGTTGTTTGAGATCTCTTCACTTTTCCTATGTAATACTAGATTAAGGTTATCCACTACCCAGCCCCAACTTTAACCATAAGTAACCAAACAAAATCAATACTCAAAAGCAATACTTTTGGCATTAGTTTTTACATTGCATTCACAGATTCTGTCTCCCCTTGTCAATGTCAAAATAACAGGCTTTAATCACATTATGGGGACATTTAATACATACATGACACACCCACACAGGGGAGGACTTACCATACGGAACAGGAAGGTAGCTGCCTGGGGCCCCCAGACGCTAGGGGCCCCATGAAGACAGAATGTCCACAAGCTGCATTTATGAAAATACATTTCTTTGCATTTTTAGTGGCAGTTTGCAGGATTTACTAAGATTCCCCCCATCCTGGCTGTAACTATTCCTACTTTGAGATTTTGCGCTGCCCAGCTTTCCTTCTACTGGTTGTTTCACTGTCAAGCACAAACTAGCCTAACAGAAGGGGGAAACAGTGGAAAGATACAAGACTGACTATCCCGCTAGAGTGGTAGACAAATTGCGAGCAGCCGTGGAGAGAACACAACTACATGACCGTATGCAGAAATTCAAGGAAAACCGTAGCCTAAGTATCAGAGTAAGGTATAGGCTGTCATAGGCTATAGCTGAGGGCCACGGCCAAAGAGGGACTGGCTCAACTTCTTAAACTTTGATCCGCTGGTGCGATACCTTCTTGATCAGCGTACTGAAAGCACTCCTGGCCCCCCACACTGATTGGTAGATTTTGCTGGCCCCCCGCACATTAATTAGCATATTATTGATGTTCCATCCTTCTGAATTCCCTCTTGTTTCTTTTTTGGAGCAAAAAAATACTTAAATACCCCTTTTAGGGGCCCACTATACCCATGTCGCCCCCCCCCAACGCAGAGATTTGGGGCAATGGTACTAACCACTATGCCACCCTATGAAGTAATCACAAGATATGATGAATAAGTTAGTAAATGTAGGTCTATCTCCATCCATCTAAACACATATCCTGCTGAGGATCGCAGTTTTTAGTTTACGTGTAAAAATATTACAGTTCATGAAAAAACAAGATCTTATTTAAGGTTGTTATTGTTGAGATTAGGGTTGTTTCCATGGAAATGAATGGAGAGTCCCCACAAAGTTATAGATACCTAAATGCAAAAAAGTCTTGTATTGTGTTTGTTTACTTACGGTTAAGGTTAGGGCTGGGTAGGGGTTATGGTTGTCATGTTTGGATTAGAGATTTCCCTATAGAAATGAATGGAGAGTCCCCACAAAGATATAATTACAAACCTGTGTGTGTGTATACGTTCTCTCATGTATGAAATTTTCCTAGAAAATTTAGTAGTAATGAATCAATGGCCCATAATTACTTGTAAGATGAATTTATTTGAACCAATTTATTTATACTTGTATTTTATCTTTTTACACATATTAGATTGACAGATTAAAGAAAAGGTGTGTTTTTAGAATCACAATGGACATTCAGATAGAGCTTATTAAAAGCACCACTCTGTGCCACCAGGGCTGATAGACTGGAGCCCTCTTCATTTTGTTTTGCAGCAGTTTAAGAGAACAAAGAAGTAATTTGACCATGTCCAGATAAATAGCAAAGTTGCTCGATCGATCAATCAATCGATTGATCCATCCATCAATCCATCCATCCTTTATGTTCCAACCATTTTTCCTGATCAGGGTCAGGAGGACAAATTGCAATCCTCATCTCCAAATAGATAGTTAAGTTGATCCATCCATCCATCCATCCATCCTGTTCTAACCATTCATCCTGATCAGGGCCACGAGGACAAATTACAATCCTCCTGCCCTTATGACCTTTGGGAAGGTGACTTGCTGTTCAGAGTTTGTGTGTCCTACATCACTGTTCAGTGGCCTTTGTCAGCACAATAAGCTATTTCTGTTTTTCAATACATTTTAAAAATATAATTGTATTAGAACTTAGATATAAAAACTCTTAGTCATTCCACTGTTGGATAAATTGGATACATGGAGGAACTGATTTCTAAAACTACCTAAAATGATCCTGGGCTTGTTTGGTTTCTCTTGATTTGATTGATAAATATTTCTGCTGTCTGTCCCTCTTGTAACAATGCTGAAATTACAAATGGCAATACAGTACATTTACCTTTGCTTGACGCATCTGGTGGATGAAGCAAAATGTGTTTATTATGTATCTGGTATCCAAATAAGCCTGTAAGTGTTACTCTGAGTATTTTTGTCCTCCGTAGCTTTACCTCCGTTACCAGTCCTGCTCCAAATATAGGTCACGATAAAATCCAGGATGTAGCTGTGCCAAGGGGAGAAAAGATGGCTATATTTGGAGTTAAATGAGACTTTGGTTCAGCAATAATTGCTGCTTGTCCTTGTTTGTCCTACAGTTGTCTGTCCACCCCCCCACGTCGCCCCCATTCAGTCAAACGGCAGCAATAGGACGCGCGTGCTCACGTTCGCCATTTCGCATTCTCTGAGATGATCGCCCGCGTCTGGATGATGCGCACCTCGTGAGTGCTACCGGCCCGCACTCCAGCAACTGGAGTGCTGACTGCAGGGCTGGGAGGAGCCCCCGCCGCACAGCCGGTGCGTAAAAAGACTCGGAGAGGTGGCAGGACGAGCGGAGAATGAGTCACGTTGAAAGGAGGAGGCAGATATACGGAGTGCGGTTCCATCAGAATGCATAGCGGCAGCTGCTGTGTATTTGAAATGCATTAGCGCTAATAGCTGTGCCATTAGCGGAGTGTAAGGTTCTCTCTACAGATGGGTTGCTATGGAGGTCCTGGGTATACATGAAGAGAGCGAGAGAGGCGAGGCGAGGGAGAGCGGCACCACGAGAGGGGGAGCCATCTTCTAGGCCATTTACTGTAATCATCACTCTGTAATCAATCAATCCTTTCACCGTCAAGCAAAAAGGCTTGTGCTAGCGTCTGAGTGGCTCTGTGCCTATGTGTGCACGTGAGTGAGAGAGGAACAGAGAGTGTATCTGCATTTGGCTTTTCAACCTAATAGATGAAATTTTTGCTGTGTTTATTTATAATTGAGGAGGCAAAAAGCAGCTTTTTATTTTCTTGCTCGGGGTCTTTTTCATCAGTGCTCAGAAACGCTCATCTAATACTGACAGTAACTCACCAGCTTAACACATCCAACAGGACTGCTGTTGTTGCAGTGACCCCTTGTGGTGTGGGTAGGAATTGCGGCAGACATTGCTTCACCCCTTCATCCCTGTTGTTGGATGTGTCAGGCTTAATCATTGACTTTCAAGTGAAGATAATTAGCCCTTCAAAGAAAATTATTGCTCATCATCTGGCTGTTGCCCTTTTAGGACACTATCAGCCTTGCCATCAAGATGCCTGCTTGTAGAACTATGCTGTAAGCTATTGAATAATAAGTTATCAATGGACTATTTTAAGATAATCTAACTACATTAAAGATGACACTGAAAAGAGTCTTGATTTATTGTTTCTAGTTTTCCATTTACTATTTTTAGACTTTATTCTTTTGATTCTATTCAGATTTCTTTGCCTTATCTTTTGTTTATTTATTAAATTTTTTTTGCAGCCAGAAAAAATATGTCAGTCAATCAGTCAAGATTATTTCATGGAAAACCCTTCACATCTGTCGCACAGCCTTCCGGATTGCAACACAAAAGTGTTTATTGAAACAAATTCTGGTGACAGTTAGCACTTAGCTGGTTTGATCTTTAGTGCGTCAGGCTGTGAGGTAGACAGTAAGTCTCAGATAGGATTTGTCATCCTGAGACATCACATGCTGCCTGTCACCGGCATGTTAGGTTGGGCTTCTCCTGGAGCCTGATAAATGGCGTTTCCTGGATGCGTCGGGGCCTGCCTCCACTCGTGAGACATGAGCGCATGTCTGGCTGCAGTATTTAGTGACTGGTTGTTCATCGAAGAATGTATGTTTGTATCAGGATGTTGGTTTTTGCAGTGGTCATGTGCTGTGTTGTGGTTGTTTTGCAGTGATCATGTGCTGTGTTGTTTTGCACTGGTCAACTGCAGTGTTGTTGTTGTTTTGCAGTGGTCATGTGTTGTTGTTGCTTTTTTGGATACCTTTCATTAATATTTTTTTTCATGAATCGGATTGTGACTAGCTGAGCTGATCGTGATGCACGTGCCCAAATAAGTGGATCACCCCACATGCATGGATGTGAAACCAGTGCTACTTGCTGTGTCTCTCCACCCTATGCACAGCTTGCTATTCACACTTACAAAGGCTATAAGGAGATTTGAGATTTTAGCTGAGCCATTTGAGTCCCATAATTGCCCCCTATATGATCACACCTGTAACCCCCACTACCCACCATTTATTGCCATCATTCACACATATTGTACTTGGCGGATAAAAGGATACTGAGTCCAATTCATACGCCCTTCTGCTAGAGCTGCCATTTACAGGAAAGACAAATGGAACAAGGACAGACTTGGGGGGAGTGATTGAGCGGAGAGAAGTTTGCTCTATTCTCTGCCCATGGCTACCTCCAGAGAAAAGTGCTTTTTTTTTGTCCCATGATTTGATTGATTTATTTATTTTTAAATCAAGCATTTAGTTGGTGGTGCCCTAATATGAACCACTTTGGTCAGTACCGGTGGATGAGGACAGGGGGCGGCCTACTTCACTGGCCATCCATGTGGTTGCGTTTACAGGCCGCACAAATGGCCTGTGATAATGGTCCCCCCGTTGGGGGGGAAGGAGGGATCATGTATGTGTTTTAATGCATTTTCAGCAGCAGATAAACGTACAGGCCAAGCGCAGCTGCAAATGAACAGCTGTATTTTCCTAATAATATCGTCTGAGCGCGAGCGGCAGCAACCGGCTGCCAAGTAACAGGGAACATAAACAGGACTTATCGCAGACACTAGGGCTGTGCAACTGGCCTCCATCTGTTTACCAATGGAGGCAAGAAATAGAGGTGGGGGTTGTGGGCGGGGGGGTATCGAGCACAGCACACAATTTAGCGAAGCGGCATCCCTATCAAGCGTATCTGATGGCATGGCCGCCTCACCGGAGAGCGGATTCGAGCCCGTTAATACAGAACACCATGCAGCGAGGCTAATATTCACTGGCTCACCGGCAGGAAGGGTTAACCCTTGCCCGGCCAGTCTGTCATATGGCGGTGGTGTTTGGAGTTTTCCCATTAGTCCAGAGTTCAGTATTTATGACACATTTTTGGGGCTTTATGTGGCCTGTGTACCTCAGACAAACTTGCTGCTGATTTTTCCGTTGTATACAGGTGACTTACGGCAGGCAGGAGTACTGAGAAGCCCCAGCTTTTCTCTAAACAAAAACTGTGTATGATCTCAATTTTATGACAAGTTTTTCGATTTGCCGCTAGTGTCTTTTTATCTGTTTTCCACACGTAGAAATAGCTGGTGGCTTTTTCTGTTTCCAGACACCAGTCAGACAGTTAAGGGAGATGTGCAGGAGGGTTTTAAAAAACGGCCATAGGAGTTAAATGACAAAGGTGATGTAAAGTACCGACTGACATTTATTAGTGAACAAACTAAAATGGAGCAGTGAGGCCGAAGCCCAGGGCCGCCTCACAGCCGCTCCCGTTCCGTGTCTGCAGCTGTACTTTGCTCACTGCTGTGCTTATTATGTGGTTTCCTTGGTGACCCTCCTCATCTTGTAATTTTAGTTCTTGATTGCGGGTCCAACTATAATTTTCCCGAGAGGCATTGCTCAAGGTAGTGATGATTCCTCAAGCGCTCTCTCTCTCTCTCTCTCTCTCTCTCTCATACAGCAAAATGGTTTTGCGTAGTGTGTTTCCCAGTCTGAGGCCCAGTCAGGCCATGTCCGTAGTCTCACTTTGCATGATGCATAGACAATGTAAATAGCCAGACAGCAGAGTCAAGCCAATGGGAAGGAATCGAGCATCCTGGTTAATTAATCTAAGGAAGCAGATAGCCTTGCACCGCAGGTGTTTTCTGATAAACACAGCTATAGGCAGAGAAACATTTAGATAATTTCTATAGATTTATAAGGAAGGTTTACCTAAAGAGGAGACGCGAGAGGTATTTGGGGAAGCTGGTTATCTGTCGGCAGTGGGTGGAGCCCCCAGGCAACCCACAGCCCGTGTGAAACAGTTAATCTGTTCCCTATGTCTGAGACCAGCTATTGATCCCACTGCCTCGCCTGAGATGAAAATCGATACCTTGAGAAATTCCATGCCAAGCTTTGCTTTGGATCTGTAATTCCCCTATTTCATGATACACGGAACATTGATGAGAGGTTTATTAAAAGGAGCGCTTGCATGCTCCCTGACTTTGGAAGTTTGGTTGTGCAGGAAAGCAGAGAAGAAATGATCTCGTCTCTGGTTTAGAGGTTGTGGGGTTTGATAGTACAGGGAGGATTATCTCCTTACAGAATTAGAGCAACCTAAACTGGTCACACCCACTACAGAATTTATGTGTATCAAAACTAGTCTAGCTTATTTTATTACTGTGATGCCTTTGGCTCCTGGAATCTTCAACTAGCTTTTAAACTGACTGAAGACACTGGTCAAAGTATAGCTATTAAGGATGACTACTGAAGTAATTAATCATGTTGAAATGATTATTTTTTTACGTAGTTACTTTTTTATAAGCATTTTTAAAGAATGTTAGCTTGCGCCAATGCTATCATTTTAACATTTCCCGTCTTTAATGCTGCTGTAAAATAAGGAAAAACCGAAGGTTCAGTGCATTTAATGCAAGTTGTTGACCAGTAACTTAAACTTTGTCGAATGCGATAGTGTAAAAGGGGAGTCATAAGGCGACAATTATGGGCTGTTAAATAACAGTGTTCCCATGGGGCTGATTGTCGATTGACTGTGGCTGGTTAGGCAGAGGCGTGAGTGGGATTCTGATAGAGTCTAGTGCCGTACCTTCTTTAGCAACTGAGCAACAATCACCGAGGCAAAGTCCCAGCTCACACCGCCCCACTGAGCCCCAGAGTCGTTTCCCCTGCCTGCACGCTTTCTCCTGCTCTGCTTCTTACCGCTTCCCTCTCAGACCTCAGAAGAACTGTCCCCAGCACCCCCCCATTTGTCACTGCCACCGTTTTGGCCACGGGTGCCGCACCATGCTGTTATCTGTCCCTCCCAAGGCTTGTTCTGGAAGCCGCCCTGACAGTCCTGCACGGACGCTGTTTCCCTGAGTGCCCCCGGCAGGTGAGCGGCTGTTTTTGGCTCATGGGCCCTTTGGGGGGGGGGGGGGGGTTGGAAAATTGGGCAATAATTATTGGTTTATGTAATGGATTTTTTGCTTTGCTGGAGGCCCTATGAGCCCAGTGAGTCAGACCTCAGACTTTGACCAAGCTATGCGAGAGAGCATCATCTGCATGAGGCTGTGTGTTGGCCTCCCACTGTGCTGGAGGTGCGTGAGGTATGGGGGGGTCTGCCAAGTGCCACAACCTGCATTTTTTACTACTGCAGTTGCATATTGATTGTAACTCAGCACTGGTAACTTAGAGTGATCATCGTCTCAGTGCATCTGCTACATCCTGTTATCCCAGGATATGTGCGTCATGTAAATCTATTTTTGGGGTAAAATTTACCACATGCTTATCCTCATTAGAGGTATAGTCCAGTGAGTCACGGGACCTTGCTGTGACTGGTGCTTGCTGTTGAGCCAAATGAAGGTGCCCATCTAGGTGTCTGTAGGTGCCCATCCTTGCTTTCTGGGGAGCCCCTTCATGGACATGACAGTATGAGCTGGGAGTGACTGGAGAGTAGCCAGGTGCCTCTCCGGTCATACTGAGACATTAGGCACACCTGGCCTAGCATATCGTCAGCAGCAGGGGGCGATGTAGGCTACTGGCCAGCAGCTCCTTCTCCAGTTCCTAGCCAGCGATTGGTGGAAGGGGAGAAGGAGCGTTTGCTTAATTAGCAGCAGGTGCTCTGGGAGATAAGTAGACTTTCATAACAGAGAGACACGTTTGTCCCGGCGTCCTCTCCATGCTGGCCACATCTGTAAGTCTGTGAGACAGATTAGGACTCGAGGGCAGTCTGTTACTCAGCTGAAACTGAGAGGAAACCGAGGGCAGAAGAAACGTTTCCAGCTGACTAAACCAAACAGCTCACAATAGAGCCAGCGTGTTCCTGCTAAACCATGTCTGTCTGCAATCGGTGTAAATGCCATGGATGAGAATTGTTCTCCTTCCCTATTGAGAGTCGGATAAGGATTGACCAGAGAGATACGTTTATTTGTCAGTGACATGTGATGTGTGAAGTATGTAAAAATAAAATGACCTTTGTGAGATTTGATTTAAGACGAAAGCATACAATCGAGATCTGTGATGTGGATCCATTTCCATTGTAAAATGTTTACATTGTACATTGTAAAATGTAACTGAGCTAAGCTTTGTTTCATTATGTGGATGTGCTCCTTTTAAGTTATTTGATTTGCATTAAGCCAGTATTTTGCTGGTCCCCCTTCCTTATTCAATATCATTTGCGGTATTATGCTTGTTTCAGGGCTGTTAATTTGCATGTGTCACATTGGAGATGGCATACAGGATAGTCCTTTATCTGCCACCTTGTCCGGGGTGTGTGTGATGCTATCGGGTCAAACCGCATGCCGCTCAGTGTTGTCAGCGAACAAAGCAGTAGGGATTTAGCCACTGAGGTGATACATTACCCCATGTGGGGAGGGACAAAAAAAGCCCCTATCCTTATCTGTGCTAAGAAGGCTGATTTTTTTTATTGCCTTTTAGAGGGTTTGGGGGATTCATCAACCAGACCCCAAGCCTAAGTTCCTTGGGTCACATCCCGAGCCGCCACACCCCTCCTCCCAGGGTAAGGTGAAAGGTGACAAACTGGGAGACTGGTATCAGACTATGGTTATACTGGTCTCCTGGTTTTTTGAGGCTATGGGATTGTTTGTTCACATGATACTCCATGAAGCAGCACAAATAGTTTAGTAAAATTATACGCTTCTTCATAAAAATAACTGTTTTCCCAACATTATCCAAAGATCCAGCTCTCTTTTTCAAGCAGAAATTGGAATTCATTGATACCGCTGACGATTGTTTCGTAAAAAATTCCTTGTATTGCCATGGCCTGCATTAAGTCCAAGCTCAATAAGGAACCCTGAAGAAACTACAGGAGATGTTGTATTAGATTAGTTGGAGATAACAGTAATGCCTCTGTGGCCTTCGGGCACTGCCGTGTAACAATGGATCATGTCAGTTATAAGGCAGCAGAGAGAGTCTGGGCAACATAACCAAAAGCTAAAAGTAGCTGAAGCAATGTACTTGTTATGTATTGAAAATGTGTTTCTAATAATACGTGTAATTATTCCAGTTTGTGTGTAATTGATCCTTATGCCTGTAAGGCGGTGTTTCCCAACCCAGTCCTAAGGGAACCAGAGACGGTCCACGTTTTTGCTCGCTCTCAGCTCCCTAGCAAAATTGTGGACTGTCTGGCTGGGAGCTGGGAGGGGGCCAAAATGAGGATGAGCTGGATCCAAGGAACGAGTTGGGAAACATTGCTATTATGCCTGAAATATTCTGTCATTTTACCTGAAATATTTCAATGTTTTGTAGGGGTAAAGAAATTGCCGCAGAGGGAAGAATCATCTTATTTTTGCATCTGGTAATAGTCAGGTTTAAAGGGCTCAAGAGGATGGGGTGTGGCCCCCCCCATGCCTCGACACCGTGGCCGAAATCGGACCTCCGTCAGATTTCTCACTAGTCTGGTGAGGAGATCTTATGCCGTTGGTGATTCGGCGACTACCCCTGAGACGGTGGCACATACATCTACGCTTCCGAAATGGCACGGAAGTGAAAACAAGCACTGCAGCCAATGAAATTTTTAAATCTCATTTCGACTCTATTCTCACCGCTGTAGTTGGTAGTAAAAGGAAAACTGAATAAATGAAAGATAGAGGAGTGATTATAGCAATGGATTGGCTGGTGTCTGCAGAGGGTAGTTACACTGAGCCCCAAGGCCAGTGGCAGACTGTGATATACTGGGCAGCTTACGGCACTGTGTGCCCTTTTCCCTAGGATTACACAGTTTTCTTATATTAAAATATATTTCTTTTCATTTTACCGGGTTTTCTGTGGAGTAAGCATAACGGTGTCCCCGCAGCGCCGAGCTGGCCCTCCTGGCTGTGTGAGCGTCTCGTTTACGCTTTACTGGAGAGGGGCATGTTTGGACTGGAGCCAAATCACAGGTTTCCTAGCGAAGAAGTAGATATTCATCTGATTGAAGAGATTTAATTTCTATTTCTTTGTACTTTTATGTATATTTTGCTACATTCCCATCATTGTAATTGATAGATTCGTCTTCACGCTTTGGTTCTCTCTGATTTGTGGCTTGATCTATGTTGGTTTAATACCACATTTAGTTTCTAAACACCAGCTGGACTCATAGTACTGTACACTTCATGTTATCATTGCCAGCTGGTCTAACTCTTGATTTTGTTATAAATGTCGACACTTCTGACGCAGAATTTTGTGCTAAAACTGGCAGCTGGTCTGACGTAGAATTTTCCTAAAAATACTATCTGGTTTGACCCTGAATTTTGTAGTATAAATGCCAGCTGGTTTGACACTGAATTTTGTGCTGTAAATATCAGCTGGACTGACACAGAATTTTATGCTATAAATACCATCTGGTGTGATGCTGACTGTTGTGTCATGCCAGCTGAGTGAGGGTACCATTTTTAGAGTTGGGGCTTTCAGTTTTCTCTTTCTGGCAGCACAGGGACTCTATGGGTAGCACTATTGCCTTATACCTGTAGAGTTTAGGGTTCAAATTCTGCCTCTGTATGTGTATAGTTCAATTCATGCACGTATGCATGTTCAATTGAATTTATTTTCATATAGCGCCTTTCACGACAGAGTTGTCCCAAGGTGCTTTACATTGATGTGTTTTGATACATCACAACATCATTAGAGAGATTAATACAAAATGGGGAAAAGGAAGGAAAGAAATTAAATAAAGAAAGGCAGATGACAACGGAGGAGAGGAACTAAAAATCTCTGGTGGTCCAAGGTCAACTGGCTGCCCAACCCCCCTGGGCACACTAACATTATTGAATACAGCATGTTCTCCCTGTGTCGTCGTGAGGTTTCCTCTCGGTACTCTGGTTTCACCCCCCCACCCACAGGTGTATAACTGGTGTGTGTGTGTGACTGGTTTGTGAGTGAGTGGTGTATGTGTGTGACTGGTGTGTGAGTGACTGGTATGTCAGTATGCCCTGTGATGGGTTGCCCTCCCCATCCTGGGTTGTTCCCTTCCTTGTGCCCATAGCTTCCAGCATGGGCTTCACTAGACCCATTTCACTAGGGCACGTGCCCCAGTATTTATGTGCTGTGCCCCAGTAAAATCTAACATTTAGCTTTGAACCACAAAATAATTTATTTGACAGTTGATTAATTTAGATTGATCATATCAGGAAGAGCAGGGGTGTTTTTCTACCCCACAGTGTAGCAGCATAGTTTTAACCACAAACAGCAGCAAAGCACATACACTCACCTAAAGGATTATTAGGAACACCTGTTCAATTTCTCATTAATGCAATTATCTAAGCAACCAATCACAT
>JAODLD010000124.1:13642812-13655278 GCA_026781065.1 Mormyrops boulengeri
CCCCCCCCCCCCCCCCCCCCCCCCGCCCCCCCCCCCCGCCCCGCCGCCCCCGGCGGCGCCCGCCCCCCCCCCCCAAGCGCTTTCTGGCATAGTGTAGAGTGATTCACAATGAGTGAAAAGCAAAGCTGCCAGAAATCTGGCAATCAATCTGTGCAAGTGCAGCTATGACGAACCCTTTAAGAGAAATAATGAAGCAAAGCTGGAGAGTTGTTAGGAGTTAATAGTCTCCCATGGACTCAATAAGGGCCGAGGCTTCACTCCATTAAGCTGACCCCTGGGGGCATGGGCCAAATTGTGCCCAGTCGTTGTCTTGAAGGTATTCATTCTTTGCACATTCATTTCCTCCTTTATGTTTCCTCTTTTCTTCTGTGAAGGCTTTCTAGAAGACCCAGGCCTAAGGAACAGTCTTGGTACAGTCTCTGATAAAAGAAAGAGGGGCAGGGTCATAAATATGTTAAACTACTGAGTGAGTTTAAGTGGTTTTGTAAATGAAGCACAAATGGAACTTCAGAGTAATTAATGAATATGAAGTGTAGGAACATTCTGGCTAAAAAGGAAACTTTTTTTTTTTAAGAATATCATGAAACATATTCCAGAGCGCTAAAGGACACAGGACCGTCTCTACCACAAAACCAGTGAGGAAAATTAATGTTTCAATCTGAAACTGAAGACACCAGCAAGTGTCCCCCCCCCCCCCTTAAGACAATGTTTAATACTCACACTAAAACAGCTTTCAGTTTGGTATTTTTTACACTGCCCTAAACACATTATTTCACATTGGTGATGAATTACCTCTGGAAAAGTGTCTATTGTTAAGCACTGAATTTGAATCTTTATCAGTATTTGTTTAACTAATGCCCTCTATACCTCTAATTCTGGGTCTTCCATTCAGTGTTCATGAGTAGGGCCTTCATTTTAACCCAAGAGCAAACACAAATGAAACTGAAATGACAACTGAGAAACCTTGCAAACATTGTAGTTTGTATTGTTAAAATAAATGCTGCTTCTGTCTGAGAAAACGAAAAAAAAAACGTACCGTCTATCGTTAAAATTTTAACATATCACCATGGATTCTGGTAAAAAAAAAATATATATATATATATTAAACATGCATCATGTATGATAGAAAGATTTATGCAGAGGTGTAGAAGGGGTTAACCATGTTTTTCAAATGTCAAAGTCAAAGAACGTCGAAGTGCTGAAGATTGCATAAACTATGACCGGCGCCTGAAGAAACTTACTGAAAGTTACCTGAAATGTTTTTTAAAATGCAAGCATTTATAGATACACAAAACTTGGTTAATGACACTCTCCCATGGAAAGTTTTTTTTAAGCCATAAAATCCTGACCACCCTTTCTTGAGGCAGCTATAAATCAAAAGGGAGAAGTTTGGCTGCTGACTGCGAGTAGAGCTAGAGGGAGGGAAGTGATTAGGAGACTGACTGGGAAATCGAGCCCAGCCTAGTCCAGCCGGCAACAGGATCACGTATAGCATTGTGAAAGAGAACCCATGAGACCCCTCTCGACCAGCGCGCCAGAGGCCCGCACAGCCCGTCTCAGCTAGCGTCTCATTCCTGTACATTTCAAAACTTGGCTGCTAAATCCACAGTGCTTCGTTCACCAGAAAAGGTGTGTTTGAATCCCTAACCTACACTTTTCGATGATGGTAACAACAAAAGAGGTCCTAATTGCAAACCTTTCTTTGCAAGGATAATTCTTTTGTCTGTATATCTTGATTAACTTCAGAAGAAAATGCTAACATGAGGGCATTTGAAAGTGGACTGCAGGAGAACAAGCCCACTCTAAATGAAAGATTTGCATTACAAGTTCCGACAGATAGTATGTGGAATGCAGGATACATCAGGCAATTACAGTGAATCACTTTTGTCTTTTTTTTTCTTGCTATGCAATCTGTTTTCTTTCACAGGAAGAATAATTACATTGTCGAACTAAAAAAAAAGAAAAGAAACTAAGCTTTTATAAAGTTTATTTAGTTTTATCATCAGTGCTAATCACAATAATGTTTTGTCTGGTTTGTTCTGTGATATATAAAGGAGATGAAGTACACATTTACAAATAAAGAAAACCAACAATCAGTGCTGATTTTAACAAGATTTTTTTTTGCCCTACTTGGGCACAAATGTACAAACAGCTTTGCATTTTGTCTTATTTTGGTTTTATTTTGACCAGCACTGAAAAGGGTATCTTTCAAGGCCAAGGGAAGGAGGCTACAGCTGTTTCTTTTGTAGAACCTTTAACCCTACTCTTTAGCGTGCGTCAAAGGTAAAAAAGAAAGCATTGTCATGGTGACAACCATGCTGACAACCCGACCCACAACCCCCTGCTTTCCACAGTTGGTGTTGGCTTTCAGTCTCCTGGAAGCCAGAGAATCAAGGATTACCTCATCCTTTCTTTATTAAAATTTCTCACCATGTCAAGGGAAGGGCTCGTGTTGGTCGTGTTGTTTGTACATGCTGTTTTTAAACAAAACAGTTTATTAGGGATGGTTAGAGTTCAGTTTGTCTGTTGTATGTGAATGGCTGTAGTTTTCTTCTTTTCTTGAACTTGCTATACAATAAATTGGATCAAATGATGAAATGTTTTAAGGTTGTATTTAATATGAGGGTACAGCATGGGGATACCTTAAAACTACTGCCATTTCCCTGGTCTGATATATAGCTTCTATTCTATCATGCTGTGTGTGATTAAGGTATCTGTATGGTTTTGCATGAAAAATGTGTGCAAATAGCCCATATAGTATGTTCAACATTGATCATTATTTCATTACCGTTTAATCTGATAATTACTTATTTGTTAAGATTTTACCTGTCATAAATTATTCTAAAAATGACTGAAAAAAGTGCCCTGTGATGGGTTGGCGCCCCATCCTGGCTAGTTCCCTTCCTTGCACCTGCAGCCTTCAGGATAGGCTCCGGACCCCCACTACCCTGAATAGGATAAGCAGTTTCAGAAAATGGATTGATGGATGGCTGGATGAATGAGAAAAGTAATATAATAAATTATTCTTAAGATCTAATATGATGCCAATCCATCACAGGACCGATATGCTCAGATACTATGGGCACTTTAGAGAAGCCACTTAGCATACATACATATTTTTTTTGGTCTGCAGGGATATGCTGGAGTTCCCGGAAGAATCCCCTGTGCCACTGGATGGACATGCAAGCTTCAAAGATGGAGGTATGATTTGAAGCCTCAACCCATACCTGGAGGTATGAGGCAAAAGTTTTGCCAATTGCGCCACCAAACTACCTGAAGGACTGCATGGTAATATACATCATACATTAATCCATAAAGCACATTATACATGCACTAGGCTTGGGCAGCTCTGATACACATATAACATTCAGAATCCTATGAACCATCAGTTAAGCAAAACAATGCAATTCAGGACTGCATTCTCCGCCTCTTGGCTTGCCTGCATCTGTGACCTCCATCATGAAGCTGAGGGAGTTTCTGTTTCAAAACACTTGACTAACAGTCATTATACTGCATTTTTCAAATGATTCGAAGAATAAGTTAATCTTAAAACACATATATTTACAATACACTGCCTTTGTACATGGAAAAGCTGTGCCTTATTTTGCTGAAAATTTGCTGAGAGGCTTGAATCATATTACTCTGAGTGGAAACTGATGAATAGTAAATTTGATGGCGTTCTGTGTGGAGGATGCTGGTGTTATTCTTGATCACTGTTGTTATGACATAAAACTAAGTGAGGGCACAGGGTCATTGAATCGGAAAATAATAAAAGTACCTTTCATTTTAAGAAGGATTATTCTTCACAATACAATATTTATTTTAGAAGTAACTGAGGGAAATCCTTTTGGGATTGTTGTCTTAGTAAGATCCCTCCAGAATTCTGATAAGAACAAAATAAGAAATTAATGTTGTACAGTGTTGTATGTCTGTTTCCTGGCATGCATTAAGTTATAATAATTCACATTTTGAGGGAAAAAGTATTTTTATGTACATTTTTGCCAGAAGCAGAAGTTTATTCTGCTTTGCGTGTATATGCCACGAAAGATGCCAGAATATCTTAGCTTACAATTATATTTTTGTGTGCTATTTCTAACATGTGGTTCCATATCGTATAAAACATTTTGATTCTCAATGTTTTGGAGAGAATTAAATGTGACAACATAATATTCACTTCCAACACAAATTGCATCACTAGCAAATCATGTTAATTTGTAGGTCTTTCTAATGGGACAGTTCCATCCAAGGACTCTTGTTAAAGACAAGTAAACCCAGCAAAGAATAGATTGATGATCTCTCCCTATCTCTCCCTGTCTGTTATTCAAATAAAAAATGATGTTACCTGTTGTACTTCTATTTGAATGTCATAAGCATACAAAACTGCATACAATAAAGTTCTCAACAAAATTCCAACCCAGTCCTCGGGGAACCCCAGACAGTCCATGTTTTTGCTCCTTCCCAGCTCCCAGCCAATCAGGAACACCGAATACCTGGTACAGGCGCTAGGAGCTGAGAGGAAGCAAAAATGTGGTTCCCTGAGGACTGGGTTGGGAAACACTGGGATAGGTAAGTAAGTCAAGACCTTGAAGTGATAAGGTCCTGGCAGTGCAATAGAATTAAAACCACTTCTCCATAAGTGGCCTTTTCCTTATTACTGTTCATTTTGCTTCCAAGCCTTTGTTACTTATGAATCTGAATCAAGTGGGAAACTTAATGCAATAGACTAATTGAGTGTAATAGACAATATCTTTATTTAACATTTCTCCTGGAACAGTGCAGTTAAGTTCAAAATAAATTAACATTCTCAGTTTCTCTGTTCACTGCTCAGAGCCAAGCATTGTGTTTTCATGCACACTGTAAAGGCAGAAATGCAGTACATCCATACATAATTGCAAAATACGTGCATATTGAATATATCTGAAGATGCATGTTTAATATGCATATTAAATGGCATTTACCGCCTATTAGTTCAATCATATTTCTACTCATAGAAGATAGAAAGCGTGAAAATCTGTTGAAAAATAATTTACTTTTATGAACAGTGTTCAGTATTTCATTTTGGAAAAATTTTAATACTTATATTTCTTTAATAATATCACCTAAAATAGGCACAGCCTGTTATAACTATTTTATGATTGTAAAACCTTAACATTCACACTGTGACCAAAAATGCAACCTTAAAAATGTGTTTTCAGAAGACCCTTTGAGCACTTAACTGACAGTTTAACTACATCAACCAGCAAACCAGCATAATTCAGACGAAGACCAAAAGTTTTGTACATGCCCATGTACGTGTGTAAAATGTTAATATATCATTGAATGTTAATATTTTTTTCACATAACTTAATTGCAATATTTATGTGTACTGTAATTATGTCACACACACAGACACAAACACGCATATTCATCTTTATATGACATTTGGAGGTTTGAAGAATCCTGTGGGTTTTCTGGATAGTAATTGTGTGTTTTTATACTGGTTTCTCAAACTCCCATCTTTACTACATCTCAAGTGGTACTCGTCATTTTGGTGAATAACATTAGCGCAAATGGTTTCAGGTGCAGGTGAATAGTTTCTAAAACTGCAGGTTTTTAGAGAAAGGTAACTGCTGTTACCTTTTTCCCACTTACTGTATGTCAATGACTGCTCACATTTGTAAAACTTTACAAATGATAAACCACAATGTCTAGCCACTAAATGATTACAACAGAATTAGGATTAACCAAATAAACAACAATTATGTATGCAGTGTAAATTTTATTATTTAAATAAAGCAATTCTCCGAACAACAAATAATATGAAATGGAATTACAATACTCTATGCAAAAGGCAGAGATAAATAAAACAAGTACTAGGTTTTTTGTGTTTGATGTTTCTGGGAATTTACCTTTTCCCAGTTACTTTTGTTTGTTGGAAGTGATAAATACAGGACTATTTTCCAAAATCTAATTACACAGACCTACAGGAATATCAGTTTTCAAAAAAGTTCAACGGGAGTGCAAATCTTTTTTTCAGGTTGACATAGAACAATTATGCTGTCACTAAGACTCACTACAGAAATGACCAAACTGACAGCAAAAGGAACTAGGAAGGAGGAGAAAGCATGCTGCTACAGTATGACAAGATCAGGGGTGAGTTTCCCAAAGCCTTCTTAATGCTACGTTGTTCGTAAGTTCCATCTTTTAACATAGAACTTACAAATGATGTTGCCTTAAGAAGCCTTCGGGAAACTCACCCCAGTTCATTTCCATCTGAATTAACCTTTTCCCAAGGAATTTAACATCCAACCATTTGTGTTTGGCAAAGAGTTTGATATGCTAATCTGATTGTCTCAGTAAGTGTGGCTCTAGCTGAATATCACACCGACACTTGAGCAGCTGACATGATTTAAGATACCTGGTTATTTTGGTATGGTACACTGAAAGTGTGATGAAAGTAACAACTGACTAAATGAATGCATTTCATTCATCCAAAGGAACATTCCAGGATGATTTTTTTCAAACCTAAAACATTTTTTTTTTATTATTTACTAAACATCACCTCTCAAGCTAAATTTTGTTTGTGATCTAAAACATTTCAATGTAACTGTAAACAGAATATTTATAAATATAAATATAATTTTTCATAAATTTATAAATTGAATTAATAAAGGGGGAAAGTCTGGTTCCTACAGCAGCAAGAATATAGTGCACAGATGAACACACATAGTGCCAAACAGACAAGGTACAAAGACAGTATACATTATTTCCCCTACCCCTCCCGGGTCATGCTGCCTGGAGACAATGAAAATATTCTGCCTACCCTGCTGCCTGCAATGTCTCTGATACCATTGATGTCCTTCCAGCCTGCCTGCCCTTCTGCCTGTGACATCTCTCCTTCCTTACCTGCTGCTGTTCCACTGTTCATCCTGCCATCAGAAGCAGCACCAGCACCTGCCTGCCATCACCTGCCTGCCCCCTGCACTGAGACTCAAATCTTAAAATTTTGACTGTGTAAATTAGGACTTTGCCATCTTGCTCATTTGATTTCCCTGCCAGCCTGTGGAGGATGGGCTACCCTTGGGTCTGGTTTGTCACAAGGTGTCTTCCTTCTAGGGATTTTTTTCCTTGCCACTGTTGCCTCTGGCTTGTTCACTGGGGCTTTGGGTGGGGATAATGTAGTGTTGTGAAAATGTGCTAATTAAATAAAATTGAATTGAACTACAAGTGCAAAAAAGTAAACATGGTGCAAAAGCGAAAAAGTGAAGATAACTTAAAGTGTTATTACATTAGATTAGAGCCCAACATGATATGTTGTTTTAAAGAATTTGATATAATGGATGTTACACTGTATTCAGGTGCTGTATGGGATATTAAGTTTAAATATCAAATATTAAAATATTCAGTTTTATACCTCATAGAATGGTCAATAGCAGCATGTAGATCCTTTGGAAAAGCTTATATAATATACACTGCTCTATTATGTCATCTAAAATGTGCAGGGAATTGATTACAGGGTCTACAGCAGTGTTACAATGTAAATAACATTACCCTGCACTGAATAATTGGTATAGAATATGAAAAAATGTATTTAGAGTTAGGAAGTTCCATCTTGGGTCCATGATTCCCTCTAGGGTCATTAGAACAGTTAAAGGTAGTCCATAGAGATTTTTTGTAAATTAGCAAAATGCTGGCATTTTCAGACAAAAATATTTATGTGCCCCCCTGGGATTAGTAAATATTAACCCCCCCAATCCCCAGTCTTTAATTTTGAATTGCTTATGTGATCATGCATTAGCAGTAGGGGTCTCTAGCTCTGGTCTGTTTTCATTTTGGGGTCCTTGGTTTAAGAAAGTTTGAAAACTCCATACTTAGACTCATAGTCCATGGAATGCATCTGAAATCTGAACGGGGGGGCATTAAGTCATGTGCACTTCACTGTTTGCTGTTTGCTGTTGAAATCTCAGATATGGTCTCGTTTAAAAAAAACATGGATATAATTCAGGCTTTACTAAAGTATGAGTTTTATTGGTTTGCATTAATGTAGTTGTAGGTGATGTTTTTGTGATGGTTCATCACTGCATTCTTTATGACGCACCAAAAGCACCAGCTCCCCACCACCCAGAGTGTTCCATGCTTGTTTTTATTTTTTTGGTTCTTTTAGTTCCCATTTCTGCCATCAATGATTTCAATTAACTGCTTGTCTGTCTCTGTGGTCTAATCTATATCAGAAATCCAGACAAGATGTTTATTTTCTGTGCATGTGTGAGTTAGGGGTGTGTGAATGTGCCCTGTAATGGGTCGGTGCCCCATCCTGGGTTATTCTTTACCTTGATCCAGTCCCATCCGCGACCCTGAATAGGATAAGTAGTTGCAGAAAATGGATGGGTGGATGGATGTTTATTCTCTTGTCCCTGGTTGCCTGAATGCTAGTTTCTAGCTGGACATGTTTGTACATAATGACCTGAAGTAAGTGTGATGGCATCAAAAATTGGTGTAATATTTATTACATTTTCAGAGGGCTATATTACCTTTCATAGACTGAACCTATTATAAACTGCTGAATCTAGTATAAACATCTCAGGGGACCTGACCGGACATATACAAGCCCAGTCCAAAAAGGCAAGGCAATGTCTCTACCACATGAGACAGCTGAGGAGGTTTGGGGTCACAATCTCTATCTCATAATGCGAACTGAACTCCAAACATGAACTCTATATATATGAACTCTATCCACTGTCATACACTTGTCTTAGCACTATTGTTCATTAAACAACACAGTTGTATGCTGCACTTTAATATACATGGATATACTGTAATTTCTCAGTTCTTCTCTGATCTATTTTCTTAATGTGTTAATATTCTTGCACAGTCTTAGGAGTGACCAGGTTTACATTTTACTATATGTTGTCCTTGTATAACTATGTACGTGACACATGATGAATCTTGAATGTAATTTTATACTGATGTGGTCAGCTATCACTGGCTTCACAGTGGATTAACATAAAAGACAAACTGATTGGTTCTGGCCATGTCATTTCTGAGATTTCAGTACCAGTTACTATTGTTTTGTTCTAGATTCAGATACAGAAAGCCTTCATAGTTGCTAGGACTTCTCTTTTTGTGGCAAGAATTCAGATGTTATGACAGCCACGGGAGAATGTGCTTACGGCAATTTTTCTACTCACTTTGTCCCACAAATCAAGTGCGTGTTGTATAAACTCCGGGACATAACATGATAAATGAGGGAGATAGCATCTTGTCAAGAGAGCCCTATCTTTGCATGGGAACCCGTGTATTTCTACTCAGGCGCGGACATGAATTACTGGGGTTCACAGTGTGAGCATCGCTCTCTGGCCCAGTGTATACTATTTTCTGGCTGTCTAATTAATCATAAACAGGGGAAAATGTGCTGGTTCAAAAACAAGAGCATGCTGGAGAGGCACCTCACAAGCAGCGAGCTGGTGTTTTCCACACACGTTCTTATACAGAATCTACTGAAACATTTTCAGAGGTATACTGGGTACAGCCCCAGTGACAAGCAAAGGTACAAATATTTGCCCATTTTCCTGAGAGTGTACTTATCTATCTTCAATGACTGCTGATTCAATGGGGTGGTAGTGTCCACAATTTATTTAGAATTCGTTTAGAATTTTATGTTATGTACCATTACCTAACACATTTTGCAAAAATAGCTGAATGTTTTCTGAAGCAATTCTGGATGATTAATTAGTGTAGTCCCAAGCATCAAGAAACGAGAAGAGTGTCCATGTTCTTAATTATTATGCTAGAGCTGTTTTTTTTGTATATACTGTAATTATATTATGTGAAAATATAATGGGGCAGTGGTGGCTTGATGGTTAGGGATACACACTTGTAATTGAAAAATTGCACGTTCGAATCCCCGACCAGCAAGGCACCACTGAGGTACCCTGAGCAACGTACCGCCCCCAAGCACTGCTACCCGGGCACTGAGTTAGCTGCTCCCTGCTATGTCACATTATAACATATGGGTTAAATGCAGAGAACACATTTCGCTGTGGTGTGTCAACAATGACAATTAATCACTAAATTCTAAATACCAACATAAATTAAGCACAACAAATTATACTTTAGAAACATATAATTCCAAAAGTTTCTAATGTACCCATGCTGAAAATCACAGTGATGAATTAGCACCAGTAGCTTTGAGTGGTAACATATAATGCAGTCATTATAAGTTTGTAGACTGTAGTGTGACATTTAATGAACACTGTTTTGTGCACAAGAATCAACATTATTCCAAATTTAAATAACTGTAACAGAACCTGTTTTGGAAAAAATATGAAGCTATTTAAACATTATGAATATACGAAACTTGTTATTTGTCTGAATATAAAATTTTTTATAAGGTTTGACAACCTCTAGAGTAACTATAAATGTCCTTTTTACAAATATTTCAGTCAATTACAGCAGAGAAAGTAGGCAATATACAGCTACCCATCCCCCACACCAAAATTGTTGGCTTCAATTCCTGCATTGATTGGCAGTTTTGCCCTCTAGGATGTTTTGTAGCTTCCAGCTCATTGGTGACTTGCAAATCACCACAACCACGATGGGCAAATTCTTCTTGCCTGGATCTTTATTGTGACATGGGACTTAAGCATAAACCTTTGGAATACACCATCAACCTAATCCCGTCAGGTCCTACAACATCCATACACTCACTCATAAAATTTTACAACATAGTAGGTGTTCCCCTGAAAGAATGAACAACTAATGCCAGGAGGGTGAAAAAACAATGAACATCAAACTCCATAACGTTTTACCTTCTCACAAAAGTATACTTAACATCTGTTAATAATAACGAAGATCACGAAAAAGTTATTTTTATTAAGCACCATCTGCACTAAACATCTGTGCCCCAAATCTTTTGATGTGATTTCCAGAAGTTTCGTAATAATCAGATCTAATATTTTCCATGTTGGTAAATTATGGCAAAGATCAAATACATTTAGGGCTTGCTAAATTAGATTTTTCTGGCCAGTTGTGTTATTCATTGACCCCTTAGTTACAAGGTCAAAGTATAGGAATAGTTTTAGCAAAAGTTAAGCAAAACCTCCTGCTATTTATTTTCCTGCACACCATTTTACGATCAATAACATGGTGCTACATTTTTTTTTAAACTGTTGACAGTCTGTGTTTGTGAGTGAGATTTGTATGGCACCCTTGACTTTCTTTTTTTTTTTTTTTATTGTTAAGTCCTTCCTGGAAAGCTACAACAGACTAATAAGATATTAACAAATTTTTCAAAACCAGAGCAAAGTTTATTGTAGTTCATCTTAGTGATTTTCAGTTAGTTACTAATAAAGGATTTAATGCAGGTTGTTATTTGGCATTTAACATAAGAGACTGGAGCAAAAACCTGTACAGATGTGCATCATTTATGCTGTGCATTCCAAAAACAAGAAGGTTGTACTCCAGGATTTGGGGTATAAGGACAATTAACTAATTGAACCAACTGAACCATAAAATACATTGCAGTGGATTCATCTGGTCCTCCAAGCAAGTATAAACTATGCTAAAAAGCCTTGAGGTGTAATAGCTTTCTCTGCCCTTTGCTTTCCTGATGTAATCAGCAATAAGCACTTGCCACAGGAAAAAAAAAAAAAATACATATAACACAGTCACAACACAGTCACAATATCCACTCTTGAGTGTTTGCCTGGTGCATGAGACAAAGACATTACCATTTCATGCATTTTTAACAAAAAACATATGGTTAGACATTAAGCTGACATCTGGGCCTGCTCCATGTAGCTTCAGCATTTCTTGCGCTGAAGGGCTTTGGGAACACTCCCTGTTCCACTACTGCAAAGGTAGAAGTGCTAGCTGTTTATGTTAAACCTTCTAGAGGTGGTCTATAAGCTGTAACAGCTCTAGAGGAAGGAATGGAATTTTGTAAACTACTGCAGATGATAGGGTTTGCTTTCTAAGTGTGAACTGTTCAGTTCTACGCCAAGGTAAAAAAGGTAAAAAATCAGTCTTTTATGACCAAAAGCCTTCAAAGAATCATTTTAAAATTACTTTTTGAATCCTGAATCTCCTTAAAAAAACAGCTACGATATTGTAACCAGCAGAATATGGCTGAGTATATGATGTAAAAATAATCTGTCAACAGGTAGATCTAGGTGACTTTTAATTGGTTGAATTTGTTTTGTCTTTGCCGGTACATGAATCACACCTCTCCTGGTAAAACAGACATAAATTGGAGTAACTGACAACATAAGAACATGGATAGAACATCTCATTATCTCTGCCAAGGCATTCTTGAGGCCTTGCCACAGCATGACTCCCAGTTGCTGCTATCCATTTCATGGTCATAAACAAGGACTCTGTGTAGAGGAGTGACAGATCCCTCCTGTGCCGCTACCTCTCTGAGAGGAAGCCGAGTGCTTCGAGTGTACCGTGGGGGGGGGGGGGGGGGGGGGGGGGGGGGGGGGGGGGG
>JAODLD010000124.1:13655378-13673114 GCA_026781065.1 Mormyrops boulengeri
CGGGGCCTTCAGGTTTCACACTAAATACCCACAATAAATTGTGTTTGCTCTGCGGAAATCTGTCATAACACCTCTGCAACATGAGACAGAATCGATCCGTCATGCTATGAGCTAGATAACTGAAGGCTCAATAATTAGAAAAGGCACAGGTGATCTGCCTTAGAATAGTGATACTGCAGTCACGTGATGAATCAGGAACGAGGTCATAAAGCTGCTGTAAATATAGCAGAGCATGACTTTACAAACCCTGTGAGCTAAAATAAAAAATTATTATGAGATGAAAATTTAATTCAGGGTTCTTCCCCCACCAAGCCTCATAAGTGTGTAAAGAAGTTTGCCGTGGGATGTTTATGACAGGTGTGTTTTTGGTCATTCTTTCTGTCTAACGTTGATTTACAATTATTTTATAACAAATGAATGTTGGGGGCAGCAAAGCCCATAAGGGTATATAGTGGAGATTTTGGGTCCCATGAAAGTTTATCATATTGAGCCCCCCAGTCCAGACTAATCCAGTTATTTTCCAATTTTTTTTAGTACTCCTATCACTCAGGGGACCTTAGAATCGTCCTACCCCCTCTTATGATGCCCATGACGACATCTGCTACACAAATTCAGTCTTAAGAAATACACAATGTTCGTCTTTGTCCTGCTTTTAAAAGTAAATTATTCAATATCATGTCTGAATCATGGTTTTTTATCAAGACTTTCAGTAATTTAAGCCTTTTATGGGGGATTTTATGGGGGATTAAAACCTGATGCTTTTAGACATTTCAAAAGTGAAAGGTAAATAGGAAATGATGATTGACGAGATCAATGATTCTTTGCCACTTTGTAGAATCAGTGCTGTGTTTTGTGAACAGAAAGACACAACAACACATGTTCATCGATCAGGGTGATTAGTCACTGTGCTTTGGGTACATATGCTATAATGATATAGGCATGCTCATTAAGTTAAGGCAAATGTTGTTGCTTTTCTATCCCTTAATATCCTTTCGGTTATCTTTTCAATCCATATATAGCAAAAAAGGCATAAGGGCGCACATTTCATTGCATGGGCAATCTAAGAAGGTTTATCTCGATAACAGATTTTGTGTTTTTCCATGCGCTTCTCGCTTCTGTAGTATCAAAAGCTCCTTGTCTGTGTCTCACCTTGATATAAAACATGCATATTGTAAGGAATGGGATCAAGAGGAAAGAATGCTGATATACTGCCAAGTAATACTGATACAGACTTAACACCTCTTCAGTTATATTTCAAAAATGTTAAAAATAAACAACAACAAGCGAAGTCTTGTTAATGTCAAGAATTATGAACTGTGTCACATTAATCTAAAACAATACAGCTCAGAATATTACTGAAGCAAGTTGTATTTCAGTTCAAGCCCCTTGCATATTGATACAACAGCTAGGCCTCACTTGGAATCACCGGGTTATAAATCCATTTTCTTAACAGCTATTCCATCTGCTGAAAAGGATGAACACGTGTTAAACCCACTTTTCAACAAATACAGGTTCCATTCTTCAGCAAAACACATACCAGAGAAATAACATAACTATAACTTATCTAGGTGATTTCGAAACAAAAATAAACAGCGTAATGTTGTACTGTAACAAAAATAAAAGGCTAACTCTTATCAGGAATTCTTGGCAACCACAGAGGAGGCAAAAGTCTTCAAAAGACACCAAAACTATCATCTATCATATCAATATATACAAGTAAAAATGACTTCAGTATTCAGTGATTGGACTGGTTTTATGTTCCTTTTCTTATAATATTTAACTTAATATAATTTTGGAGGGGATACAGAGAGTGGTGAAGTAATAGATGGTCTTTGAGAACCTATTAAACTATTAATTTAATATTCAGTTCTCAAGGAAACGAACAAATCCAAATGCTCATGCTAACTAGTTACCCAGAAAGTATTTTTCTGCATCAAAGTGAAATTCTCCTACTATACGATGCATGTACAAGGAATAATATAGCGTAACGTGTGAAATGCGTTGAAAGAAAGTGCTTTTTTTGATTTAACAAGTGTGTACTTGACCAGGGAGACTATTCTTTGTTGATTTTGCCTTGTGGGCATTTAGGCTCCTGCTGCTTCCCAGGTCCTCATGCTTCATGACTAATGAGAGAAGTGAGCTTGCAGCCCCGCTAATTACAGGACAGAGCAGGCTAGCGAGTCTGACGTTGACCGAAAATGGCTTATTCCAGCTAACTGCATATAATCTGCCCACAGTACTGGCATGGAGAAGAAGAAGACATTTGTCAGGGCATGGCTGCAAGTGCTGTTTCAACAGGCATTTGCTAAGTCACTTGCAGGTCATTTTATCACCCGACGGGAGATGTAACTTTACACTTAAAGCAACACATTCTCACCTTGACACTAGCTCAGGTTTATGAGGGGCCATTTGTCACACACATTTATCTTCAGCCCCCAGTTTACTTAACTTATTTTCCATTGCCATGAACAGGCATTCTTAGATTAATTTTTGATGCTCCCATTTGCCTCTTTTAATTCCCCCATTATCCTTGTGAAATCTCTTACAAGAACTGTTACTTTATTCAGCTCTTTAAACAAATGGACATGTTTCAGGCAAGTCAACACCATTTCTGGACACTTCTCATTTCAAAACATGAAATCCATTAGAGATTTGTGGGTTACATGCATGCTCTTAAATAACAAATTGTCACCCATCAACTGCCACCATTTTCTGGCAATAGAGGGTATTGCATTGCAAAGGAATTTTATCTTAGGGTCCAAAACAATTTTACATCAAATTTCTAAAATGATTGTACAGGCAAAAGTATGACTTCTTTTTTGATGTTATGAGTTTCATGAGTACTGGTTCTCTTATGATGAGAACATTGTTATGTTTATGTTTATAAATGTCATTATTTAAATGCTACAGTATATAGATTGCTCTTTGTGCAGATATACAAACTGAAAACAAATGCTGATCTTTAGTTTTAAAGTTTAAGTTTAAAGTTAGTATATTAAATGAACCAGTTACCAGTGTCTAAAGACAAAACTTTATTTTATAACAATTTTATGTTATTTAAATAAATGTTATAAAGTTTTCATTACAGCATTATATGTCACACAGAAATATAAATGTTATATTGAAACCAATTGCTAAAAACTTACAAGACGTCGTTTGTCATTTTAAACACCAAATTAACAGACAGAATTTCACCGTACACTTTTAATTCCCTAGGATTCCATGGGTTACTCAGGAAACAAAAATGTTGTGTCCAATTATAGACCAGGCTGCTGCCATCGTTAATGGTCCCGTTGCTGGTGGACATATTTCCTTGCTGAATCAGAGGTGGCAGATTAATGGGGTCAGAACTGTACTAAATTATAAGAAGTGATTTTGCGAAGCAATCTCATAGTGACTATAATCTAGTGGAATGCTCTCTCCATGGTCAGTAATTGGGCCCTTTTCTGGTATGTTCTCCCAGCATAGTCTTGACACATGCATCAACATCATATGAAGAACATCCCCATAGTTACTGAAAACATTTTAGAAAGAGCATCAATTGATATATGTCCCTGTGTGTATGTGTGTGTGAATTATGTTTATATTACATGGCGGGGACCAAATGTCCCCCACAATGTAATAAAAACAACATGGTGGGGACTGTTTTTCATGTTCCCAGAAAGATCTGTGAATGCAATCAAAAAAGTAAAAAAGTCTTGTATTTTGTTTGGTTACTTATGCTTAAGGTTAGGGCTGGTTAGGGATTAAGGTTGTCATAGTTTTGCTTACATTATAATTTGTGAAGTTTGTTGCTAATAAGTTAGTTTGAGTCTCCAGAAAGGAACAATAAAGTTGCATGGAAAGATTCATCCATTCATCCATCTTCCATCTGCTTCTCTGGGGCAAGGTTGCTGGGTACAGGAAAAATATTAATTAGCTAATTACCCAAATTTTATAACATGCTGGGAAACAGGAAGTTATATTGCTGACATTGCCTTAATTTAGCTTAGAGAATTTAGCTGACTGATTATTTTGCTGTTTTTTTCCCAAAAATCATTTTGGTATTAACATAGAACAGCTTTTCTAGTTTGCTGGTTAAAAAAAATGTAAGAAATCTAAATGAAATGTATCACGTGTAATGCATTGTATAAATTTGGCTATGTGTTATGGTAATTTATTGCAAAATAAAGTCATATGGGAATTGAATTTTTAGGAGGTATTTCAACCATTCTGTGTTTTGTCCCACTTACTGAATATATACTAATAATACTGCAGTTGATATAACCACAAGTGCACTGATGACAGTGGAGCCTCAGATGTATTCCCAGAAGTGTTACAACACAAAAGGTTTTTCAATATCCCACTTTGTATTAATTCAAAGATATTAGGTATATGTTGGTTTTATTCGGGTTTCCTTGAGTCTTTGGAATCTATGCTTGTATATATGCAAGCAATTAAATAAATCAGTATAACCTCAGTGAAAGTTGGAATCTGTCCCAGGAAGCAGAGGGCACAAGGGAGCACCAGGCCATTAAAGGACATGCACTCACACTTCAGAGATGCCATTTCACCTGGCTACGGGCTTTTGTACTATTGAAGGACTCATGGGAATACGGTGAAAACATGCAACCTCTACATTTAGTTGTGGAGGGGTTGTGAGACCACAGTGCAACCGACCATGATGCCATGAAGTGTATTCAATATAGCTTTAACAGTTATTGCAATGTATTACAATAATAATAGGCAGTCAAAGGAAATGTTTAAAGCTATTTGTCTGGATAGTAAGTGTGTATTTGCTCACAACACAAACACAATTTCACATTAAAACATATGCAAATTAAGAGCAACACAACAAAACTAAAAAGGATTTCTTCTGTTCTCCAAAAACTCAGATATCTTGCTGGATGGCTAGAAGAACACTACTTTGCTTCCCAAACCTCTCCTCAGGGGCACCTCAGCCATTCCATGTGTTTGTTCAATTTTACCACCAGCTTACATAATTAAATAATTAATAAGTATAATAATTAAGTAGTTAGTTAGTTGGTTAGTTTATTTAAAAAAAAGTCCATGAGGTATGTATTAGGCATATAAGATGTTTGTTGAGTAAGAAATTCACTGGTGTACTGAATGGTTGCTGTAAATCCTGGGGTGACTTCAGGAGAAGTTTTGATATGGTTAAGCTCACACACATTTACAGACACAGTACACCAAGAAGTCAGACATCAACAAGAAGATCATTTAAACATCATTTTCTTTTACTGCCTCAGACTATCTGTTGCCGAGGACTGTATAATTAAATTCTGCAGGTAAAATTAAGTTTTTTTTGTAAGATTATACTTTATGACTTTGTGCCAGTGCTTCTCCCCATTTGAGAGCATATGTCAGCTGCTCCCATTCCGCCTTGCCTGCCTTTCCTGTCTGCAGCCACTCCCCATGCGGTGCTATACAATCGGAAGCTGTTACTCTCTCCTGCAACAGCTCTGCTCCCTCTCTGAATATCAGGAGGGAAGTACTGAGTGAAGGGCTAAAGGAGGGGCATCTGAAGGGGAGACTGTGCCAGGTGGGCAACCCTGTGCCAGGTCCGAGTCACTCTAATTTTCAAAGCAACGTCAACTTCACTTTGAATCATACTCAACTAATATCTCCATACTTTATATTGCCATTAATAAATGTAATTAAATCTTAAATTCAGTTGCACATTTCAGTTAGAATGGTCACAACAATTCATGCAATAAAATAATTCATGCATGTAAATGGTGGGCTCAATATAGAAACACAAGCAATTTAAAGTCTGCATGCAACAGTGGGTTTCAGTTCACTCTGGAGGATAAGATCCTTTAACATATATGATCATAGGCACAAATACTGAGGTCTACTTATGAGTCCACAGTAAATAACCAGACTGTATACTGGAGGTGTAACATTACACAAAATTTACTCTTCAGTACAGAACTTGGTTTTTGTTTCATGGTTTAGTGCAATTTCTGCACAGCAGGGAAAACTGAATTAGTTTCACAATTACAATTAGGAGCAGTTCTAAACCAAGGTAATGTGTCTGTCAACGTGTTTGAATAACAACACAAGAGACCCTTATTTGCATATTGTAGAAATAAATGTGTAAAATAAATAACAATTAAAAAATAAGACTTTATGGTAACACTTGACTTAAAGCTGTCATCTATAATGCATTATAGATACCTTCATAATGCATTAATAAGAATTAATTAAGCATTACAGCATCTTCTATTGACAGTCATAAGGCATTATAGTGTTGATTACAATACTTCATAAGCTCCGATGAAGCTGTCATCAATAATGCACTAAAGAGACCTTCATAATGCAATATAATGGTATAAGAATTAAGGGTGCTTTGTACTACATTATGAAGGCATCTATAGTGCCCTATATAGGACAGGGTTATTATCATACCATCATTTTATCTGTCATGCCTTTTTATAAATATCTGTCTATAATGCTCTATGAATGAGTCACTCACTACTGTGTTTTTAGTACACACTGTGAGCTGTCTGTGCTACATTCTTGTGTGTGGTTGCTCTGCACTTTGATGGACTGGCACTTCTTTACAGAGCTCACCCTACCATGTGCTTCTTGGTACAGGTTCCATGGATACAAAAAATGGATGAATGGATTTATATCAAATTCATTAATCTAAAAATACCTTGTTATACAATATTGTTTGCTAATTAACTAGGAACTCTTGTACTCCTCAAAGCATTTTTCACAGCCAACACAGATTTAGGTGAAGGGAAATTCCATATAATTAAATCTTGGAAGAGTTTTCTTTTCCAGAATTTCTTACAATCTAAGCTAAAAATCTATGCAAAGTAAATTTATCTACTTGCGCTATTTGTCACATCCTGATCGTGCCACTCCTCCTGTGTGCCACGCCCCCTCGTTAACCACATGTGGAATCCCTACGTTACCAGCTGTTTCTAGTCTTGTCTAATTGAGTTCCTGTATTTAAGTGCTTTCCTGTTAGTCTTTCCCCAGTCCTGTCATTGATGTTGCTGCCTGTTTCTCCTTGTGTCCCGTATTGGTTTCCTTAATAAATCCCTCGTTCCCCAATCCTGCGGCTCCATCTCCTACTTCCCTGGTCTGTGCTCCCTCCGTGGTGTGACACTATTTAGCAAGTCTTGGCTCATTTAAATACTTGAGCCAAATGCTAAAAAAGAGGCAATATTTTCCTATCAGCTGGAGTTTCTATTTTTGAATATTTTACGAAATCAAAAAAAAAAATTGACAGAGGTACTGGCAGGTTAAAAGTCTTGTTTCTGTAATTCTAAAGAATAAAGACAACTGCTTTATCCAAATGTAAAGTACTTTTAATGCCATTGGGAGACTAGAGGCCTCAGAAAGAGTTGTAAATAAAGGTTTGTAAGCCATCCATCTTCTAATCGATTGTCCTTTTCAGGGTCATGGGGGGCCTGGAGCTTATCTTAGGCAGCAAAGGGTACTAGGCTGGGATACACCATGGTCATGATGTTAGTCAGGATGAGCTATTAGTTAAGTTCTCCCCAAATGAGCTTGATGGGCCGAATGGCCTCCTCTCGTTTGTACATTTCTTATGAGCTTATGTTCTTAGTCCATTGCAAGGGTGACTTAGAGACACTAATTAACCATGTCTCTGGACTGCAGGAAATAACATGCACAAGATGGGTTGAATATGCAAACTCCATAGAGCGGAGGTGTCCACTGAAAAATAGCAGATATTGTATTATAGCATTAAGAGAGTTAAGGAATCAATCAAAAAGAACAGAACAAAAAGACATGAAAAGGAAGCAGCACCAACCAATTCCGTCTTTGCAAACTCTCCATCCTGACAACTATGCACCAAAGAGTTGAGGTATTTCTGCAGAACATGGGATGTTGTTGTTTTTTTTTAATGCACTGGCCTGTCATAGCTATTCTATCATGAAGGGCTGCACTTGTGCAAATAAGAGGCCCGATGCCATCGGTTGCTATTCAACGGTGGCTGGTATTCGGCAGCCAGCATGGTGCCTCGGTGGCTGCAAGTCCCAGGCTGTGGCCTGGCAGAGCACGGCCTTCCCGCTGGGGGCTTTGACAGCAGGAGCTGACAGCTTGGGGCCCTGGCATGGGAATGTGCTGTCATGCTCACACAATGGAGTCCACTGGTGCTCACAGTGACACCCTTCTCATGGGCGTAGGATTTGGGGGTGGGGCATGGGATGATGAGCAAACACTGAGAAGCTCTGAAGAAAAGTTTATGGCAAATTAAGCATACAGCTCAACATTTCATCATCAGAAAGACCTGCTAGAAAAAAGTCTATAGTACATGCAAAATTATCATACACTTGAAATACACTAAAAGACTCAATCACAAATGGATATATGTATACATAACTCAAAATAATAGCTCCCTACAAAGCCACACACTTGAAATCACAGATCTTTGTGGGGAACTGAAAAATGGTCCCCACAATGTAAAAAAAGCAGGTTTGTATTACATTGTGGGGACCATTTGAAACAGAGCAGTATTTACTGTCCCTTGTAGAAAGAACGTCTCTAATTTTCTCTGCTATAACTGCTGATTTGATGAATCAAAGATATGACATTTTCTTGCTAATAAAGGCACTCAAATGCAATACACATGATGTGTGTTATGTGTTATGATTTTTTAAATAAATATTGCCATGTTGTTTAGATATCTGCACTATTATCGATGAGGCAAATGATAGGACACATAACAATACCACTTCAGATACTAGATACAGTTGCACTTTCTAAAAAAAAATGCATTCGTATGTTAAATTGTTCTACAATTAAAATTGCCAAGAGCAGTTGCAGTTTCAGACTTATCAATATTACACATGATTTCTTGACTTGCATGGTGAAATAAAACGTTCAAGGTCTTTTTGAAAGTTTAATCACCAGCTTCATCTATATCAGTAGATGGTTTCATCCTCTGACGTTTTTTTTTTTCTAGTAATTGCTTGTTGAGCATGCACATATTTTAAAAAGAACTCTGAATTATTGAATTCTAGAATACTTGTTGTTATTGTTCTCCAAACACTAATAGCAGCACATTATTAACAAAATGAGTGTGAAGTTATACTTTTTAATGGTCGTATTTCATCCCATCTGATATTACTTGCTACACCTTAAAGATCACAGGCGTGATCTGCAACAGTAAAATTGCTACATAAATATGTGAGGAAACGTCTTTGCCCCAGCGATAATACCTTTGTGAGAAGATTATGTTTCAGTTGTGGCTTCTACAATCATTCCAATTCCACATTCTGTTTTCTTCTCAAATTTTGTATGACCACTGGCAGGGACTTAATTCGACCAAGTTGCTCCGCAACCGCAGTAAAATAATACCAAGACCAACACAAATGCAGTCATTCAAAGTCAGTCATGATGCAATGAGGTCAAAAAGCAAAGACGTCATTGGAAAATTAGCATTAATAATTCACGCAGAATTTATCTCTGGGTAAATAAACACTAAGGAGTCTGCGTCAAATGAGAGATTACATATCACATACAAATATGTATGAAAGAATTTTATTTTACTATTTTAAAAACAGCATTTTTATTTCAAAACTTTCTTAAGCATTAGAGTTTAATTCATTCACATTTTTTCTAGTTACAAGAACTCTATGACTGAACCTACCATCATTGTGTATCCATGTATTTTCTCATAGACTAAATGCCACCAGTAGTAAAAACTTCTATCATGCTTCAGTTTCTAAAGCTAATAAAGTGATCCAAACTTAGGAGGTCAGATATACTTGTCTCTCGCATAATCATTATTTATTGTGTATTTCTGCTTCACTTTTGAGAACCTCTTTACCATTCATTCATTCTACTCCTTTCAAAATTATGGGAGGGTTCAGTGAACTTTGTCTTGGGCAGTTTGGGTCAGTGGTGTGAACAAACACTCACTTAAACATCAAATGGCTTCTTAGTGGGCCTCCTCCCAAATGTATTTATTTAAGCTCACAATATCAAATGTTCTGATATGTTATGTTTGTTTTCTATAATATACAGGACTAAATTAAGATAAGTAGTTCTATTCATTACAAATATGGCATTGAAGCATGAGAGCTCTGACTGTTTATAAACTTAATTTGCATGTCTGAGTGATGGTTGAAATGACCCTTGGTGAAATGAATGAGGATTTTATGTAAAACAATGTGAGCCACAGCACTAGTAAGAGTGCTGTGGGGTTTGGGGGCTTATACAAATGCTGTGATGGATATTATTAATGCTATTCCTTTATGATCCCTCTGTGTACACTTCAAACAAGCCTTCAGAATGAAACCTGCTCTTTTTACACCATGCAGAATTTAGCAGTCCTGCAAAGCAGCCACGGGAGTTCGGAGTTGTATATACACAAGATGATGGACTGTGACAGCTGGAGTCCAGTGTGTGAAAAAGATTTAGTTCAATTTGTAAACCACACTAAAAAGTTTACTTCGGTTTATCTGCTTGACAGTCTGAATAACAATATTAATAAATTAAGAATCCAAGGTCAAGTTGCATTTTTTATCTAAACACCCCCTACTCAAATTGCTACTTGCCTGAAAAGATGGTGGAATAACATATACAGTGTTAAATACTTGCAAATGTTGAAATGGAAAGTGATTGCTGGACAGAACATTACATACAGGAAAGCCCTCAGATATGCAAAAAACGTGCACTTTAGTTAAAACATGTGAGAGAGGTGGATCATTTGTGATATTCTTCATATATAGAACAATCTTTATTATACTTAAATTAAAATTATATACTACATTTTTACAGTTATTCATGTTAGAGGAAAAGGCAAGGAAATGTCTCTGAAGATGACAGAACAATCCTTACTGCAAAATTATAAATCAGTCAGTGTTCCAGAATGTTTTTTATACCTAAAAATAACCTGCGAAAAACAAAAAAAATATATTGCAATTTCAGTGACATGGTTGTAAAGGTAATGAAAACTTATTTGTCTACAGAAATGCATTCAGTAGCCACTTTGTTAGGTACACCTAGCTAACACTGGTCCCCAGAACTGTTTGTACAGTAGACAAATTGTGCATTCAGAGAAGTCATTCTGCACGAGCTGCATGTGCTGAGCTGATGCTGCTGTATTTGCAGCTTTCCTGTCAGCTTTAACAAGTCTGGCCATTCTCCACTGACCTCTCAAATTAACAAGATGTTTTTGGCATGGGTGTTTTTTAATCATTACACCACTCTCCGTAAAATTTAGACACTGTAGTGTGCAGAAATCCCAAAAGAATGGGTGATTCTGAGAGGCTGGAGCAATGCAAAAGACAGCAACAGTGGCATCATTCAAAATCATTTTGATCAAGAATCTTAGTTATTCTTATATTATGCAATAACTTACTCTCATCCCTATTGTATGTATGCAGTTGCAGCCATGATTCGATGTTGGTAGGAGCAACCAGTACAAATTAAACATTTTAAATACAAATAAAACACACCCTGGAACATTTATAGAAATGAAACCATCTGCCTACTTCTTTCTTTTTCAAATAAAAAATTTCTCCGGACACCTGTACTTTAACTATTATCCACACTAGAACAATGTGAAAAACAGACCTAGTCTGTTCAAGATTGCAGTCTGTCTAATGTTGAACTCTTTTGCCACCTTGTGGAAATTAATGGTAGTAACATTTTACACCGAAAATTGACTCGAATAAGCACGTGTACAGATATACAAAGCTGTTATAGTTGGCTAACAAACGTCCTTCAAATTCACAAAAAAACCCAATCTTTCAGTTTCACAGTATTTTCAGTATACTGTACATTTCTATAGTAGATAAGCCACATGGAAAATGAATAGTTGAGATTTTCATATAACTATTTTAAAATTCAGTGTCTAACATGTTAAATAAAGATAATCCTTTAAAAACAGAATTGCAACAAAAAGTATTAAACAATCAAAAAATACTTTTAAACTCATTTTAGTTTAAATACACACTGTGGACACAAACAAATTTGCTGAAAAATATTTAATTAATACATTATTTCCCATCCCTGCGATTGGTAGGTGCCCCATTCTGGATTATTTTCTGCCTTGCACCCATAGCTTCCAGGATGACAGGAGGACAAGTGGGTACAGAAAATAGATGGATAGGTGATGTAGTTCATCAGAGACATTTAAGCTTTCGAATGAAATAATTTTAAATATAACATATATAGACATGTATGTATAAACAATGTTTATACGTTTATGTAAATGTATGTATATACAATGTATGTACATGGATAACATTAAGATTCAGGATGGGATGCCACATTTATGCACGCAAAAATGCCAACTCACACACAGACACATACACAGACATGTTGGTGTACCTATCTAAATGGGGACCGTCCATTCATTTCTATGGGAATAACCCTAATCCCAATAATGACACCCTTAACCTCTACCCATCCCTAACTGTAACCATAAGTAACCAACCCAAATACAAGACTTTTGGTGTTTTTACTTTTTTGATTGAATTCACAGATTTTTATAAAACTAAGGTTATCCAAATGGGGACCTCAAAAGATGTCCCCAAAAGTAGGGGAATTTCAGGTTTTACTACACTTTGGGGACAATTTGATCATCAAATGTGATCTATGCAAACACACACACACACACACACACACACAAACACTCTTCAGAAGCACCAATGCACATGTCTTTGGATTGCAGGTTAAGAACCAATTTCCCAAAGGGAGGTCTTGTGCTGGTTTTGTGGACCATACCGTCAACCAAGTCAAGTGTTCCCCAGTTGTATGTGTAGCTGGATTGTACATCACGTTTCTTGCAGGCTTTTCTGGCAGCTTCCCCCAACAAATGCAGGACCATTAGGGAACCCCATGGATGCTACGTCTTGGTGCCACGTGACACAGTAAATATAAGCGATGTACATTCGGCTCATATTATTATCCCTTTATGGTCAGTCTTAAGATATGGCAAGAAATGAGCACTGCTGATGCTTATAAAAGCTGAGCTTCTAATATATTTCAATTTCAAAGGAAAGGACACCCCCACCCCCTCTGTTAGCTCACTGATTATCTGGTAGCAAAACCCCCTCACTTTGCTTTTCAAATGTATTTATAGCCTCTAACAGGCTTCTTCAAAGGGATCTCACAAATTCACTTGTAAATTGGTTGCTCTGATATGAAAACATGAAGGTACATGTGTTTACTGTGGAACAAAATGGATGAATCCCCCCTCCCCATTCTCCCTTTTCCTTTAAGTCTGGTATTTGTTCAAGCATTAGCTACAAAACAGTCCACGGCAATGTCCATGAGCTAAACTTTCTCACATGCTTTCATATTACTTATCTGGGGCTCTGTCTGTCAGATCTATGTTGTTCCATCCCTAGGTTATTTGTTTGCATGTTTTGTATAGATGGAGTTATGCTGTATCCCAAACTTTTCATTGGCCATCAGCTCAAACAGGCACACCTCAAGCTCATCCCTTGGTCTTGCTAGGTCACAGAAATGCTGCTCAAGTGGTGTTAGTTCACTGCTCTTAGGAACCTATGGAAAAAAAAGAGCTTATTTTCTATTATGTTATGTAATATTCCTAAATAAACAAATAGGCAAATATTTGAAAAGCACATCCTTTTATGACACAGATGAAAATTATTTTAAAAAGGGACTAAAAATGAAATATGTAGATGAATCAATGAAACAATAAATACTAGTAAAAACCATAACTATGCGCTGATCTTAAGTTTCCTTTGTTAATATAGCAATAAATAACTTATAGGGACACTGGTGCTGCTCGACTTACAATGAAGTTATGTTCCAATCAATCCATCATAAGTGGAAAATAGTCAAATATGAATATGATTACTAAGTAAATAAATAACCACTGTCACTGAATAAGTAAATAAGGAATTACTGTCAGTAAATAAATACCAGTAATTGGAAAGTAAATAAATGAATGCAGGTTTATTTGGTTAAACACAGAAAAAAAATACCATACAAAACGCTGTGAGATGTTTCTGCTTGTGATCGCTAGATGGCCTGGAAGCATGGGTTGGTGGATGCTCTCATCACTGGGCATCAGCAGAATGTATCGTACGACATATCAATAGCCCAGGAATGGATCAAGATTAAAAGTTGACTACTGAATGTGTATCTCATCGTCATAAAGTTGAAATATTGCAAATCAAACTATTGTAAAGCGAGGGTAATTAGAACATGCTATTCTTTATGTTACACAATTAGAGACTTCAAAACTATTCTAGACAAACAAGGAAGGGATACACCCTGGACAGGATGCCAAACCATCACAGGACACAAATATGCACACACTCATACAATTTGAGGTGTGACCTAAGGCCCCTGTGTTCTGTATTTGAATAATAGTTTGGATGATGAGTTGATGGATGGAAGCCTGCTATAGCTGTTAGATATACCAATAATGTGGAGCTGTTACTCCTGGCAACCTATATGACAGATGTAAAGGAACATCTTCATCTGGGAATGAATGAAAACTCAATCTTAAAAAACAACTGGGAAAAAAGAGTAAGTGAGGTCATCATCTGACTTTAGCTCCCGTCTTACACAGGGCTACCTCAGAGGCTATTTCCATCAGCCATAGCTTTTCCTCCTCAGTGAACTCTGCTGTGGTCTTCATGTGCGAGGTTCTGCTGAGATAAAAATTAAATTTTAAAAGAGAAATTTGTAAAGCATCAGAAAGATAATATATCCAAATGCCTCTGGAAAGTATGTTTGTGTGCCTCATCACTAACGAAACTGTCAGTTGTAAACAAAACTTCCATGTGCCGAGGAGGCCCACATTCACATCAGCATCTCTTTTTCAACGTTTATTTCACATGGATACCACAAAAAAGTAGAAAAACCCAGAACTGTATCTTCTGGCATTTATGTGAGGAATTCCCGCATTCTCCAAGCCTTTAGGGGACAGTGTATCGCTCTTTGAATTAAGACTCTGTAGCCATGAAGGTTGTTAGTTCACATCCCATAGCCAATGGAATGATGTCACTGTTGGGTCTTTGTGCAAGGTCCTGATGGCTCCAAACTACCCACACAGCCCTGTACTGGATAACTGCTACTAGAATGAATGAATGAATGAATATTATCCATTGTTCCTTAATGCTGAGGTACAAATTTGTCATCAGCACAATTATGCAGATAAACATTTTATTTTTAGTGAAATAAAGGGATGAAAGCAGGGATGTCATGCATACATATTTAGTAGCAGTTCTTATTGGATCCCATTACATCAGAAATAAACATATGCTATTCTATTTCAGTGCACCCTAGAGGCACAACTACAGTATGGGCTGATATTTGTGCCACTAGAAGCTGAATATGAATTTTGTATATTTGAATCTACAGTTATCGCATTACAAAACAGTTTGAATAAAAAAAATAGTTTGAATCTGAATTCCAATATCTTGAAACAGCATTTATCCTACCTCGAAAATTTTTAGTTTGCAAATTCAATTTCAATCTATTGAGACACACATCTGGGTCCTTGAGGAAAAGTAATGGACTGGAGGTTCACAACGGAACTCATTTCCACGTTTGCGACAGTTCTGCAGGTCGGGGTAAAGTGGAGGCGTGTGCCGGGATGTCGCAAGAGCATTACCTTATGATATATATGAGAATAAGCTTTATATACACAAGCGATAGCATAAACATTAACCGTTGGTCTGGTTAGTATGGTAGTATATGTGGTTAAATGAATGATTTCTGGCACTGTTAGTTTATGTTAATAGACTAACGCAAAACTATAACGCGATAAAAACGGCCAAGGGACAATACAGAGAAAAGGTGGAATCCTGCTACAGCAACTCCAACATCAGGAACATGTGGAGTGGACTGAAGACCATCACAGACTACAAGGGAAAGAGCTGCAGAGTGGGGGAGGTAACTGCTTCTCTACCTGATGAGCTGAACACCTTCTATGCACGCTTTGATAAACACCTATCTCAGGAGCTTTTGCTGGAAAAGGACAGCTGCCCTCCTCAGATATCTCAGGCAGACGTGTGTAAATACTTCAGAAAAGTAAACACACAGAAAGCTCCTGGACCAGGCAACATCCCAGGTCATGTTTTCAAAGCATGCGCCCACAAGCTGGCAGATGTCTTCACAGACATTTTTAACCTTTCCCTGCTCCAGTCTGCTGTCCCAACATGTTTTAAGAGGACCACCATTATCCCTGTCCCAAAGAAAACTAATGTGAGTGGCCTAAATGACTATCGCCCAGTAGCACTCACCTCCATTGCCATGAAGTGCTTTGAGCGTATAGTCAAAGCTCATATCACATCTTTACTCCCTACTTCACTTGATCCACTCTAGTTTTCCTACAGGTCTAACAGATCTACAGACGATGCAATGGCAATTGCACTTCACACTGCCCTCTCCCACCTGGACCAGAAAATCACATACGTGTGGATGCTGTTCATCGACTATAGCTCCACTTTCAACACCATCATGCCATCCAGATTTGTCATGAAACTCCGTGACCTGAACATCAGTTCCTCCCTGTGCAGCTGGATCCTGGACTTCCTGAAAGACAGACCTCAGGTGGTTCAGATCGGCAACATCACCTCATCCACACTGACACTTAGCACTGGTGACCCCCCAGGGACGTGTGCTCAGTCCCCTGCTGTACACCCTGTTCACCCACGACTGTACAGCGACACACAGCTCCAACACCATTATCAAATTTGCAGACGACGCCACCATCATCGGCTGCATTTCTAATGGAGATGAGTCGGCATACAGGGCAGAGGTGAGAGCCCTGACATCATGGTGCCGCGATGACAACCTGCTGCTCAATGTCAGCAAAACCAAGGAGTTCATCGTGGACTACAGGAGACTGCAAGGAGGAGGCCACACCCCCATCCACATCGAGGGAGCAGAGGTGGAGAGAGTCAGCTTCTTCAGATTCCTGGGCATCAACATCAGCGAGGATCTGAGTTGGTCACACCACATTGGTGTGATCACAAAGGCAGCAAGACAGCGGCTCTTGTTTCTATGGTGCCCGAGAAGGTTCGGCATGGACTCCAGAATACTCACAAACTTCTACCGTTGCACCATCGAGAGTATTCTGTCTGGCTGTATCACCACCTGGTATGGCAGCTGTAACGCTCTGGACCGCAAAGCTCTGCAGAGGGTGGTGAGATCAGCACAGCGCATCACCAGTACTGAACTGCCAGCCATGCAGGACCTCTACAGACAGCGCTGTAAGAGGAAGACGCAGCGGATCCTCTCTGATCCCAGCCACAGACTTTTCACGCTCCTGCCATCAGGCAGACGGTACAGGAGCATCCAGACCAGCATCAGCAGACACAGAGACAGTTTCTACCCACAAAGCATCAGGCTTCTGCACTGCTGACATTCTGCACACACCAATACACACTCACCACACCTACTGGACTCTTCACAATGTAACTTTAAACAATGCCACTTTAAATCCTCACTGCACAATTTTGCACCCCACATTCTAAATATCTCACTGCATTATTTTGCGCTATTAATGCTGTAAATATTAAATTATCTTTTAATACTTGCAAATACTAACAATTTAACAATTATCTGTATGCTTATCTATATGGTTATGTAAAGTTGGGGGGAACATGAGTCTAAGAATTTCATTACGGGTAATGACGCTACATTGTTATCTGTATGAGACAATAAAACTTGAAACTTGAACTAGCTAGGGATATGAATTTTACTTCTAGTTTAGTTTAAGTTATGGCTCGCCTGTTCATCTCATGTGGCTTTCTA
>JAODLD010000124.1:13685685-13708340 GCA_026781065.1 Mormyrops boulengeri
CACACGGGAGGATTCCACACGGGGTTAACAAGGAGGTGTGGTCCACATGAGGGCGATCGGGGCTGGGCGTGACAATGGCATTGTTGAGTGACAATGAACAAAAAATGGCAGAACAACTCACTGAAGTACTCAAACCACTGAAAACTGTGACAACTCTCATGAACAGTGAAACAACCCCCACCATATCAATGATCCTCCTTCTGAAGGAAATGATTGTCAAATCCATGATACCAGGAGAAGAAGACAGTACAGGAATCAAAGAAGCCAAAGGAGCCATTGCACGAGACCTGGAAAAAAGGTACACAGATCCTGATCATCAGAAGTACCTCCAAAAAGCTACAGCCCGGGATCCCAGGTTTAAATCTCTGCCTTCTCTTGATGAACCCTCCCTTGTCAAACTCTACAAGGATCTCATCACAGAAATCCTGGAACATGAACCACAGGTATTATTTTATTATCATGTCTTGTGTGATTTTATGATTGCAAATTTAATTATTAATTTTGTATTGTAAAAAATGCATACAAATTATTTACCATACTTGTACATATCTGTCAATACGATAAAACACAAAAAAGCAGTAGACATTTATGGCTTTTAATATATATTAAATATTTGTCATTGTTCTTGCAGAGTCAAGCAGAGTCAGGGCCATCCACAGAGGGACAAGAGCTATCATCCCCCCTTCAAAGAAGAAGTCAGCCATGGCAGAGTTATTTGGAGAGGTTTACAAAAAACATGAACAGGTTATTCCCCTTTCCCAGGTAGTTGAGGATGAAGTCAAGTCATACAGGTTAGCAGACTCTATTAATGTAGATGCTGATCCTTTCATGTGGTGGAGGGCAAATGAGAGCAAGTTCCCCCATGTTGGAAAAGTTGCACAACATCACCTCTGTGTCCCAGGAACTTCTGTTGCAATTGAGAATTTTCTCCACTGCAGGGGACATTGTAAGTGTAAGCCGCTCTCGCCTTGCAGCTGGCAATGTTGACAGGCTTATCTTCTTACAGAAGAATCTTATAATAGCAGAGGAATAAATGCCTCATGCCCAAAATGGCAATAATTGATAGTGCACTTTACATCGTGAATGTAGCTGATTCTGACAGTATGTTTACTCTGACTACTGTGTTGCGTTTAGAGCACTTTAAGAGGCACTTTAACATTTTGTAAGTTTGAATTTTATACATGTATACATATTTTATACATAAATAAGAGGCAGTTTATTATTTGTTTTGTTGTGTTATTATTTGTAGTGTTGTATTTAAACCGAACCGAAACCATGGCCCAAATACCGAGGTACGTACTGTACCGTGGGATACCTGTACCGTCGCACCCCTAGTCATCCCACATGCTTACACGAAGATCGCTCAAAAGAAGAATCAAAGGTCAAACAAGAATGTTCCACGGAAACAAGCTGCAGTTTTGACTAAAGGGCAAAATCCACTCAAGCACAAGACATAATCAAAGAAACCACGTCCAATAGAGTCATTTAAATTGACTGTAGTTTCCAGACTTCAGCCATAGTACCTGTCTATGTATCTACGCCAAATAATTCAAGCGAAGAAATTCTCATTTATGCTTTGCTTGATTCAAAAAGTGATTCTTCCTTCATTCTAGAAGAAGTGGCAGATGCTTTGAACATGAAAAAGGAATAAGTGAAACTGAAGCTATCCACAATATCATCAAAGGCAACAATTATACCTTGTAAAAGACTGAAATGCCTACAAGTAAGAAGGTTCTTCTCCTCCAAGAAAATCACAGTACCTACGGCGTACACACGTAAATTCATTCCTGCCAATCGCACACACATTCCTACTCCAGAGACTGATAAAGCATGGCCTCATTTCAAGTATCTTGCAGAACATATTGCTCCACAGATAGAATATGAAATTGGTCTCTTGATCGGATATAACTACCTGCAAGCTCTAATGCCTAGAGAAGTCATCTGTGGGCAGGAAAATCAGACATTTGCACAGAAAACAGATTTGGGATGGAGCATAGTAAGTTACAGTGAGCCATGTGAAGAGTATGGTGATGTATTTGGAGTCATTGCATCATTGTAAAACAAGTGACACCAGAACACAAACCTACAGTCAAGCTGGAAAACAAAGTACACTATGTCTGCAAAACTCAAATCAAAGAAATGTATAGTCCACATGATGAAATTAAGATTCTGGAATCAGATTTCTATGAAAGAGTTGAAGAAGCAACTTTCTCGCAGGAAGACTTCCACTTCTTGTCTAAGCTGGAAAAAGGAATCAAACACAGACAAGATGGTCATTATGAGATGCCATTACCATTCAAAAAGGACAAATCAAATCTGCCCAACAACAAGCCATATATTGATCAGCGTTTAAGGTCACGAACGAAAGCTAACAAAAGACCAGAAGTTCTGTTCTGATTATATCGACTTTATGACGGACATCATCACTCGCGGTGATGCTGAAAGAGTTCCAGAAGAAGAACTGGATAAGCAGCCTGTCTGGTATATTCCTCATCATGGGGTTTATCACCCCACAAAAGCCAGGGAAGATCCGAGTGATCTTTGATTGTTCAGCAAGATTTCAAGGTGTGTCATTAAATGATCTCCTTACTGGACCAGATCTCACAAACACCTTTTTGGGAGTTCTTTGCAGATTTCGCAAGGGTCCAATTGCCATCATGTTTTATCAGTTCTACGTTAAGGCTGAAGATCAAGACTATCTGAGATTCTTATGGTGGGAGCAAGGTGATGTGACATCCATGCCATCAATTTTACGGATGAAGGTTCATCTCTTTGGAGCAGCTTCTTCACCTGGTTGTGCTAATTTCGGACTTAAACATCTAGCTGCTGAAGGAAAGGACCAATTTGAAATTCATTCAAAGGAATTTTCATGTTGATGATGGACTTGTGAGTGTAAGGACAGAGGCTGATGCCATCCGGCTCATCAAAGAAGCAAGAGCACTTTGCAGCACAGGCAAGCTTAGAGTACATTAGTTCATTTCTAACAGCAAAGAGGTGTTGAAATCAATTCCAAAAGAAGAATGTGCTGAAGGTGTCCAAGATCTAAACATGACTTTGGAGGAACTATACACAGCAAGAGCTTTAGGAGTTCATTGGTGTGTATCCTCTGATGATTTCCAGTGCAAAAAGTTTCAGTCAAAGAATGTCCAAAGAAGAGGAGTGTTGTGTACAGTAGCGTCCATCTACAGTATGACCCAATGGGGTTCATAGCACCCTTCATTCTCAGTGGGAAACAAATCCTGCAACAACTGTGTCAAGAAAGGGTTGATTGGGATTTGCCACTCCCAGAAGGGCTTAGAACACAGAGGGACACATGGCTAGAAGATCTTCCAAACCTGGTGAATGTTAAAATCAAAAGATGCTACATACCAACAAACTTCACAGAAGTCAAGCAGTATGAACTCCACCACTTTTCAGACGCTAGCATCATAGGCTATGGAGAATGCACTTATCTCAGAGTAGTCAATGGCGATGGAGATGTTCACTCCTCGTTAGTCATGGGAAAAGCACGTGTTGCACCCACAAAGATCACCACAGTGCCTCGTCTTGAGTTTTCTGCAGAAGTTGTAGCAGCAAGAGTAAGTGTGATGCTCAGAAATGAGCTTGAGATAGAGGAGCTTAAAGAATACTTTTGGACAGATTCAAAGGTTGTTCTTAGGTATATAAATAATGACACAAGACGATTTCATGTTTTTGTTACAAACCGAATTCAGAAAATCGAGTCCGTTACCAACCCCAAGCAATGGCACTTTGTACGTTCAGAAGATAATCCCGCTGATCATGCTTCGCGAGGATTAACAGTCGAACAGCTTATCACTTTGAATTGGTTGAAGGGTCCAGACTTTCTCTGGAAAGAGAAGTTACCTTTAAGTGATGTGATGGTGGGTGAAATCGACGACAATAATCCAGAACTTCGAAAGGCCCAGGTGCTGAACACCAAGGCAAAGGAAGAAAGGACATTGTTAGACTGCCTATCAAAGTTTTCAGACTGGAAGAGGGCAGTCAAAGCCATTGCTCGTCTCAAGCATTTTGCTAAGGAGATAAAAGGCCTCAAACCCAAACAGAATGAAGCTACCAGTTTTAAAGAGAGACATGAAGCAGAACTTTTCATTATCAAATTGGCTCAAAGGGAAACATTCAAAAGTGAAATTAAAGATTTACAGCAAGGAAAGGAAATAAAATCCAATAGCAGAGCAAGTAAATTGCTCCAGTTAAGTCCATTCTTAGATGAAAATGGTGTGCTTAGAGTTGGAGGACGTTTGAAACGATGTAGCCTCCACCCGTATGTTAAGCATCCAGCTATTGTGCCAAAGGCCAGTCATGTTTCATCTTTGCTCATCAAGCACTATCATGAGAAAGTGTATCATCAAGGCAGAGGAATGATTGTTAATGAGTTGCGAGCCCATGGAATATGGGTCATAGGATGCAGCAGTGCTGTCTCTACATATATTTTCAAATGCACAACATGCAAAAGGTACAGAAGATGTACACAAGATCCAAAAATGGCAGAATTACCAGAAGAAAGAATGGAAATAACACCCCCATTCACATACTGTGGTATAGATTGCTTCGGACCATTCTATGTGAAGGAAGCGCAAAAGGAGCTGAAGTATGGTCTTCTATTCACCTGTATGTGCTCTAGAGCTATACATATTGAAATACTTGATGACCTTACCACAGACGCATTCATAAATGCATTGCGTGCTTTTATCGCAATAAGAGGGCATGTAAGACAGCTAAGGTGTGATCTAGGTACCAACTTTGTTGCTTCACATAGAGAGTTCATGAATGCAATGAAAGACCTGAATCAAGAACAACTGACAGAACATGGCTATGAGTTTGTAATGAATTTTCCATCATCAAGTCACATGGGAAGTTTATGGGAAAGGCAGATAAGAACAATCAGAAGTATTCTCACAGCAATCCTTGATAAGTCTTCAAAGAGACTTGACAGTGCCTCACTGTCTGCCTTTTCTGTATGAAGAGATGGCTATTGTAAATAGTAGACCCCTGACAACAGGACACTTAAATGATCCAACAAGTTTTGAACCTCTTACTCCAAACCACATACTTATGATGAGGTCTCATGTAACATTGCCCCCACCTGGTCAATTTGTTAGTCAGGATCTGTACTTGCGCAAAAAATGGCGACAGGTACAGTTTTTGGCAGGTGAATTCTGGATAAGGTGGAAGAAAGAGTATCTCCTTAATCTTCAGTCTAGATCAATATGGGAAAGGGATAGGAGAAACGCAAAAGTTAATGATGTTGTCATCTTGCAAGAGGACAATTCCCCAAGAAATCACTGGAAATTGGCTAAAGTAGCAGAGGTGTATCCCAGTTCTGACGGAAGAGTCAGAAAGGTGAAGCTATTAGTTAGTGACTCCACCATAGACAGTCACTGTAGATGCACATCTAAGCCAACCTATCTTGATAGACCTGTACATAAAACTGTTCTACTCCTTGAGGCAGAATGAATGTCTTGGTTCTTTCATGAGTACAAACCTCAATTTGATGTGAATTGAAACAAAATGAAGTTTGAAAGAATTATTGATGTGAAATCGCAGGTTTGTGATTTGGTGGGAGTGTAACTGTCACACATGATTTGTGTTATTTATATTTTCTTTTGCTTAACATAATTTAATTATTGTTTTCGGAATATTAAGGAACTCCGTTTCAATATCTGTTGCACCCGAAACCATTTCATTTACGCTCTCCTTTTTTACGGACGCAAAGTAAGAAGGAAGGGGCTAGCCAGCTAAATCAAGGAAAATAGTATTATTTAAGTTTCGACCCTTCGGAGACTGATATTTTCTCTAAGCGGACTCATTCCCTCTCGGTTTTGTGCAGCCAGCGAGGTATGTTTGAGTTTATTCATGTTTTAGTTGTTTGCTGTATTTTAAGTTTTCAGTGTATGTAACGTGAATGCCTGCTCACTGTTCTATGTAAATAGTTCGAAGGTGGATATACGAAAAGAGAATCCGTAGATGCTGTTTAAAGAGGGCGAAAATTTGTAAAAGAATAAATCCATCAGTAACCAGAAGAACCACGGTGTCGCGTATTTCCTGGAGGGACTGAAAAGTACATCGATTACGAAACTAATTTTTCTTTGCAGAAATATGTAGACACATGCAAAAATGCATTTAACGTAATTGACATACAACAATAATTCTATCTGCTCATTTTTTTTCTCTACTACGTCTCTTTTCCCAGTACTTCCGCGTATCTCCCAAGTTACACTTTTTGTCATAAAATGTCTTTCAATGCAGTAAATACCTTTTTTCCCCTAACTACGGAAACCTTTTAAGGGATTCTGTGGAACACCCTTAAATAAATCTCTAATCTAAATGGAAACTAATCCTTAAGTGTCATACTTAAGGGGAAAACTTAAGGTGTTTTGTGCAACCGGCCCCTGGTGATTATTGCACATACGGTAAATATTCACAATTACATAGTGGCATGGTCGTGACAACCCTACTTTCAACATCTTGTTTCAAATTTATATTGACTTAAAATTTTGATACATACCTTAATAGTAGAATATTCACTGACAACTTTTATGCTTTCATTCTTCTCATTTTTAAAGGTCACATTCAAAGAAGTGTTATTATCTGATTCAGTTAGAGTGAATTTGAAAGAAAGTTCAGCTTTTAGCGACTGCGTTTTTTCCTTTAAAATTTCTTTCAGAAGAGAATGGGCTTCGTTAAATATTTCCCTTGAAATGTGTTCATCTACAACGGTCTGGACAAAACATTTACTGTTTAGCATGTGATTCATTAGGCAAACAAAGACAAGCTGAAGACAAAACAGATTATAATGATATAAGTTCAAAAGCATATAAACTTACTTATAACGTTATAAAAATGGGTGCCACAAGTGTAATGCAGAAAATGACAACTTACAATATCTTCATTGCAAAGCAAGTAGTCAAAAGAAACAAAACAGCTGAAGAATAAACCCACCACATAGTCCAAGGTGGCTACATTCCAAGGGAGGCGATGGTATTTTAATGTGTTTGTGTCCTTTACTCGCCTGCACAAGCCATTAAACAATTCATTGTCGAAGGCATTGCTTCTTGGGTCTGAACCGAAGATGTTGATGCTGTTTAAACAGAGGAGCATAACTAATGATTACAAAATGAAAACAAGATGAGAAGTAAAATCCAAGATTCCCCACATCAACTCATTTAGAAAATAGCTTTAGTAAACCCAGGAAGCGCAGGGCATGGATGCTATTCCATCAGGGAGCACACACTCAAACATTAGGTGCAATTCAAAGAAACCTAAGTGCATGTTGCAAATGTTCACCTTAGCTGCGTGCTTTTTAATTGTGGAAAGAACCTGAAGCACTCATGGGGAGAATATGGGGAATTGTAATGTGCATAACAGTCATCAAAAGGAGAGAATTTGAGGGAACTGTCACAAGGCAAGGCACGAAGGACTTGGGAGCAGGCATGTAATGAAATAGAAGGGGTTTTTATTGAACTTAAAGAACAAATACAGGAAATCAACGGGATTGAAACGGATCCAAAATTGGAGGACAGGAACAAGGGAAGGCACTGGTAACACACAGGTTTGATGTCAGTGATGGGACTGGGGAAGACAGGACTGGGAAGCACTTTTATACAAGATTGATGAGGAAGCAAATGAGAGGCAGCTGGAGTGATTAACACAAGAGCAGGAACGAGAGATAAAACAAAGGAGTGTCAAGCGTGGCTTGTTAGGGATGTGGCAGGCTGGAGGTTACAGGTACTTACCCATATCCAGCTGTTCTACCCAGCTCAGATAGCTCCAGCTCCTGTTTTCCACAGGGTGCACGCTTAACTTCCTCACAGGTGTCTTCATCAGAGAAATCTCCACAATCATTGTCCCCATTGCATACTAGTCTATTTTTAATGCACAGTCCTTCAATTAAAATAATATAATAAACATAATCGTCTTTATATTATATGGATTTTTATTGCAATCCGGCATTCATGCATCATACGAAACAACAATATGCAAGCCATATTTTTATTAACTTCTATCAGAAAATTGTACCTAGCTTCAATAGTAGCCATTATTGATAAAATCAGATGATGCTTATCCCTGTGAGCCGTATTCAATTGTAATGATTGGGATCTCATTGTATTCAATTAATATAATCATGAAAATATTGTAAAAATAATTAAATCTATAGTTGATTCATCCTATAAGCTTTAAAAGGTGGGCAGTTTCAAAGCAGAGAGTAAAATTAGTAAAAGATCAGAAGATGGGGGTAAAATATTTGCCTTGATTGGGTTCCACCAAATTGGATAAGAGAAGCAGAGGATCTACCAAGCCTCCAAGGGACATTCTGAAGGAGCCATGGGAGATTTTATTAAAAGAATGATGAGTTTCTCCGTGTTGGATTAATATCAAATGCCCTCCCATCAAGCTCTTCAGAGCGATGCATTCTTTCAGTAATGTTTGGTAACCTGACTGGATAGCTAGGTAGGCGCCTGATGTTATACACATGCAGCAATGGGTATAAATGAAACATCCAAATTCAATGATTAAGATGTTTGTCCCAATAGTTTTGTCCATGCAGTGTAGGTTTACACTATTTTAGAGTAGAATATACCATATATTCATTTATTTGGATTGACAGTTAATGTACCTGAGTCACACTGAAACTCAATCTCTGAACAAGGATGATTTATTTTCTCCTCACAGACATGATCTGTTTTGCAGACCTTCCAATCTCCTAGGCGCTGGTTGCATGGGTGGCCATTGAACTGCCCAAAAACATCTATGCTCCTGGAGCGGAACTTTAAACGGAAAAACCCAAATAGTTACATATTCCCATTATAATCATGGATTCTTTTTTTCCCCAAATACTTTTAATTTCACATGTTTTTCTACAATAATCTTGCACTCCTTAGACTTGTAGGATGTCTGGTGAACATACATATGTTGCAACCACTCACCATACGTTTGGAACATGGATCACACCTGCTCCACTCACTCCAGGGGCTCATTTTGCAGTTGACCGCCGCAGGGGCATTAATTTCCCTCACCGTCCGTTTGCTGGTACTTCCTCCACTGGAGCAGAGACAAAGACCACGTTTTCACTTTGCATAAGTCAGCGTAATGAGTATAATTTTGTCTCTCATTTTTCTAATCGTCATTCAGTCTTTTTGGTAACTACAAAATTATTAAAAGTTTGGTAGTTATTTGAGCAATCTGAATATGTGCCGTTCTGCAGTGTACGGCAAACTCATACTCCTGGTCATTTGTGGTGCCAACGGTGATTTGTTGAAAAATGCTGAAGGAAACGTAGAAAGCTGCTGCGATCCTCATGATGGGTCAACAGAGTGTTACACCAGATAACCAGACGTGCGCTCTAGTACTTTAACAAAACTGTCTATTAATGATTGCTGGTGTGGGGGTGGGGTGCAGCTGCGTATCAGAGTTCAGATGGGGAAATTTGTGACACGACTCATACTTTCTGAAAAATCACCATTAATTCATTTGCTTAGTAATAGGTAACAAATGAGAATCAACAAAGATTTTATTGTGGCATAAAATAATGGCAGCAAGAGTGGATCAAACGTACCCTTTGTACTTAGTGCCCCTTTTGATGCTAGAGGTGACAGTACTCTATGTGTCTGTGTGTTTGTGTGTGTGTGTGTGTGTGTGGTGTGGGGGGGGGGCAGCTGCATATCAAAGTTCAGATGTGGAAATTTCTGACACAACCCATACTTTCTGAAAAATCACCATTAATTCTCAGTATTAAGAGTTACAAATATTGCATAGTAATAGGTACCAAATGAGAATCAACAAAGATTTTATTGTAGCATAAAACAATGGCAGTAAGAGTGGATCAAACCTATCCTTCTACTTAGTGCCCCTTTTGATGGTAGAGGTGACAGTAATCTATGTGGAATTTTTACCATTTTGCAATATGTGTGATTATTGAATCTCTTATCCTTCCAGTTCTCGTAACAATAAAACTTTGCCCAAAGCTAATCACTCTCCATAGAGTTTCACAAAGTATCTGAGATGCCTATTTCGTCATTCCATGTACCAACATACTGGAACATAGGAAAATATGCATTTGCCACGAGGCAGAATTGATCTCCTGCATTGTGAAGTGTTAGGCAAAATGACAGCCAAATTCTCTAAAATGGATACGAGTAATGAGTATTATTAGAGATGCTTCTGTTATCTTCTAAATATTGTAAATCCTTATTTGCTCATTGACAATAAAGTTCATTTTGAATATGCATATGTATACATTGTGTAATAATTAAAAAAATACCACTGAAATAATTCACAATCACAAAAATCAAAGAATTGTCTTGTATTTTCCAGATAAATCACAATTTCTTATTTATTATTCATGTTTGTGGAATGATTGAGTTGCCTTAATTTACATGTTGAAATCCATTTAATCTTTTTGTAATGTAAAAGGTATAATGGAAGATATTTGTATAGTTCTATAGATCATTATATTATTCAATGTTTTTTCTCCCCTTGCAATTTCACTGTACAATTCCTTTTCATAAAAATAATTAGTAGGTTGGGTATAGACTTTCCTCAGTAGTGGTTACAGGAAAAGCAACACAAATATTTAAATACATGCTGTAACCAACAAATTTTGTAATCACTTTGCATAAGAACAAGGTCCAACAGAGTCTCTAATCAGCAGACTCTATATTTCATTAAGCTTTTAAAAACATTTTCTCACAACAGAGGTATGCATTATAAGAAATGTTGCACTATTAGACATCATGAGTAAAACTGGGGAAGCAATGACAAAACTTAAGAAAATTCTCCTAACTCTCCTCACTGGTTAGATGGATAACTTTTAAAAGGTTATTGAGTTAATATCAGTAGAAGGTGGATTCGAAAGAGGCAAATCTGTTAATGAGATTTCTGCACCAACTATATACACTTATTGAGAGCATGAACATGTAGAACTACATGAACTACAGAATCCTTGATTTAGCATATCACAATTTGCTGATAGCATAAAGTGTTATTGGAATTATGTATAAATATTTATCCTTTCTGAAAAGTAATTCACCCATAACAGTGGTACTGAACACCTGCCCACCCACCCCGCCACCCCCCGGTGGTTAGTGGAGGAAGCTTCAGCTTTGACCATAAAACACTCCACTCCAATTATAAAAGACTCCACATGTAATTCCAGGAAATTTAAGGGTTTGTAGAAGTGTCATAATCTTAATTATCTATTTAAATATGAGGGGTTACTGGTTATATTCTCTTGTCAACAGTGAGAATCATACTCAGTAGATTAAAATTGGGAACCTGTGCTTCACCATCACAGTTCACTAATGAACAGATATTCCATTAAGTTTGAACCTTTTATTGGTTGCTTAACTGTAATCTAGTAATTTCGATTATACAGTACGAAAATATATCAGATGAGAACTCTTTCCCTAATTTATACGTATGGCAAATTTATGGTACAACAGCAATATGTGTATTATAAGACAATAACATGATCAATGAGAACAAGTGTGGAAAGAAAATTGGACAAAAAAGTAATGTTAAAACCATTTGATTATTGTTCCTGCAGCCACTCTGCAAGTGTAAGGATCCAGTCACTAAACTGTAACTCCGTGGCTGATCTCTAATCTCTTTTTCCTCATTCCTTGCTCCTCCCGCTCATAGCATTCCTCTGACTAGTCATTTATGACCCCGTCTTGCCTTGACAGTAATACTTTAATTGTCAATGTAACATTTGCTTGGTCATTTCCTCTGTTTCCAGTTTAAGATTGATCTCTAATGAAAGCTCTCTGCTAAGATATATGGTTGCCACCTGTCCCAGTTTTCCCAGGATTGTCCTCCTTTTTGAGCAACTGAAGAAATGAATATTCTTTCCTGGGACAAGAACTGTCCCATTTTTTTTGTTGGTTTTCTTTTTTTTTTAGATGTACATCTAATTTAGAGTTTCATAGTTTCAAAGGAAACCTCACTTGGTTTATCTTTTTTGCTATTCTGTTTTTTGCTGGCTATGTTACACATCCAATCCTGTGTCCGTAAAGGCTTAAAAACTGGTTAAACACTGCCACGATTGGCCATCTCTGTACTTTTATTTGATTGGTAGCAGAAAAACAACACCTTATTTTATTGCCTAGTAGCTGCATGGGCTGTTGGTCTGCCGCGCGCATGCACATCCATGGGCCCACTGTGACTTGCGAGCTAGAGGTAACGTTAGTTTTAGAAAAAACTTTCTATTTATTTTGTCGGTTTTGTGAACTGGAGAGAGTGACGGGCGAGGATGACGACAAAACCATATCAACGAGCCACCAGCTTCAAAGGCAGCAAAATGGGATGAAAAATACACATGGAAAAGTTAGTGTTTATAATTTATTATAATACATCTATGATACTGAAGCACCAGCAGGGGTCAGCATATCCTGGCATGCTCGTGAGCAATTGTAAATAGCCCTTGTTGTATTGTTGTTTTTAATGGCTGCATTTCCCTATTGTCGCCCGCGTATTTGCCCATGTCTTGTGTGTACCCTGTCTGATCCTCACCTGTCCTTAGCTTGTATAACTCTCCCACCGTGAGTACACCTTACAGTTTGGTGTCTGACGCCCTTGTGTTTCCACTGTGTGTATTTGGGTTCGGTGCTCGTTGGGTGCCTGCTGCAGTCCTGTTCATGACTATAAGAAAAAGCGTGTTCTTTTCCGGCAAGCAAGTCTCCTCGTTCTTCGCTGGTCTCGCGATTCCTCGGTCCGCCTGGCGCTACATTGGTGTCAGGAGTGAGATGCCAGAAGTGATCCCACTGGCGCAGATGGAGCGAGCACTGTACAAGACCTTCTGGCAAGCCTGTTCCACGCCTGGTGAACCTCAAGGTGGCTGAGAAGTGGCAGCACATAAAGAGGATGACGAGGGACATGAAGCTCGTCTGCTGGTGCTGCCAGAGAGAAGGGCACCAGGCACACCACTGCCCAGAAGCCAGAACCAGAGCCGTTGGCAGACAAGCAGGAGACTTTGGAGCAAGGAAAGCACCCTCCGCTCCATCCAGGATGCACTGGATCTGCACAGCATGCCCTGAAGCCATTCCTGCCAGCCCGTCGGACTTGCATTGGCGATGGCGACGTTGTCAAGTGAGGAAGGCAGGCTCTCCAGTGGACTCTGTACACTCACCAGCCACTGAGTGCTCCCCGCTCATCAGCCCTAAGGAGCTGCGGTGCGACCCCAGCTGCGAGCACGAGCAGGTGGAGGCTGCTCTACGAGAGCACAAGGAGGTGTGCTACAGCTCGGAAGCCCGGTTAGCCCAGGAATGCCGTGAGCTGATGATCACTGGGAGCAGCTACTAGAAGCTGCTCCTGGAGCAGGAGTGAGGGGAGATGGAGCGGCTACATGGTGAGCTGGCCAGCTGGGATCAGGAGCGCGACTGCAAGGCACGCCTAGCCAAGGCAACGGAGGCTGCATTACAGGGTCGTGAGACGGTGAGGCATGGCCAGGAGGAGGCATGTCACAGTTTAGAGACCCAGCTGGCCTAGAAGCACTGCGGCCTGCTGGAGGTAGAGGCACAGCACTTGCAGGAAATCCGTGACTGGTGTGAGGAGGAGGCCTGCCTGGCCTGATAGACTTTCTACCTTGAGCAGGAGCAGCTGTGCAGTGCTGCCCGCCTCTGTGAGCAGGAGGCCCCGTGCCAGGACCTGCCTGCTGTACAATGTCAGGGCCCCACCCAGCAGTCAAGGATAAAGAGGGGTCAAGTTGAAGCCGCACCACAACGCATTCGCAGTAGCGCCTTGTGCTGGCTGGCCCCGGAGAAGGGGGTGTGGCTGTGGGAGTCGCCGGGTGTGGGGTTCCCTGGCCAGGGAGACCCCCTGGAAGAGGCATTAGATCCCCTTAAGGCACGCAAGAGGAAGGGTACCGGGGGAACCTGCTAAGGCAGTGCCTGCCAGCAGCTGAGCCTCGCCATCGGCCGTAAGATCAGGAGCTGACATCCTCCGCTATCATTTACCTATTGTTGTGCGTTTGTTTGCCCATGTCTTGAGTGTACCCTTGTCTTGTGTCCAATCTTTGCATGTCCTTAGCTTGTATAAATCTTGTATAAAACTACCGTGTGTGCATCTTACAGTTTGTCATCTGACCATCTTCTGTTTCCGCTGTGTGTACTTGGGTTTGGTGCTTGTTGGATACCTGCTACAGTCCTGTTCAGGACTATAAGAAAAAGCCTGTTCTCTTCCAGCAAGCAAGTCTCCTCGTTCTTCGCTGCTCTTGCAATGCCTAGGTCCACCCAGCGCTACAATACGTTATATATAACATGTTTTCATTGCTAAAGGTAGGTAATATCTTTGGACATATTAGGGCTAGGTTTTATAATAGATTATAATTAGACAATATAGATTTACTTGTTAAAGCAAAAAATCTGAATTTAACGTAGAAAGGGACAGCAGCAGACTAAGGAGACCAGAGTGAGTACTACTGTGTCTGTGTCAGGACAAATATAGGTAAGAGAGGCAACAGAGGTTCCTACCTCTATTAACATAGTATATTTACAAAAAAATGGCCCAAAAAACGGCAGTGTGTCTTGGTTTTTCGCAAATAAAAGGTTGCAATCATACTCAGATATGACCATCATCTTATTTTCTATAACAGTGGTTCAGAACCCTGGTATTAGTGGAAAACGCATGCAGGTGTTTAGTTTACCTGTACCCTTCAGGACTCATTTAAGAGCTATGAAAAGCTGCACACCATCCATGGTTTAAATTCAGACATTTTAATGTAAATAATGATGAGTGAAATGTATTCTACTTTTTCAATCCTTCTTTTGCTGAAATACACTCAGAAGGGCTTTCTTTGACAGGAAAGTTGACAGCACCCTTATTCTCTCTTTAACTTGCCCTCTTTAAGTGTTACTATTCTTAATTTTTTTTAACCTTTCAACTCAGTCCACCCATCCATCCACATATCTTCTGTAATCACTTATCCTATTACAGGAAGCGTATGGAATGAGTGTTACAACCCCAGTCATAATTGTTTTGCAGATCTGGTCTGCCTAGCTGGTGGGGTATGTCTATAGGTATGTCTTTGTATTCCTGATCCTGCCCACCACTATGTCAGCATTCCTCTCTTTCTCAATTGGCTGATTCCCAGCATAAAACTTCTGTTTATAGAAGACCTGTCAAGCACTGAAGTAAGAGACCATTACTTTGAATTTGTACTTTGCATTTGATTGCTTAGCTCTTTTCTGTAAATAACATTTTGTAGCTAGAGAGTAGGGATTGCAACAGCATTCACTATGATTTATTTTATCCCTGTTTATGATAAGATATGGAGTTAAGGAGTAAGCTGGGCCCAACACGAGGATGTAACATGTAAGCAAGTAACACATAATCACAGACTAAGGACAATTTAGAGACACCAATTCACCTAATTTCATGTGTTTGGACTGTAGGGAAAATCATGAATCTGGAGTAAAACCACTGAAACATGGAAAGAACATTTGCAGATCTGCACATGGAGTGAGATTTGACAATTCGCTGCTGAATGTAAGAGGCCAGAGTACTACCCTCTGAAACACCATGTGTCCCCATTAGACAATAATTAAGATAATTTCACTTTGAAAGCTCTCTCAAGCCTGACTATGTAGCTGCTTCAAACACAACTGAAAGAGAGCTAGAGCAGCACACAATGGGGGAAGCATCTGTTATGATATAATGCTCCTGAGTGGTGTGTGGCCTTGTGGTCTAGGACTCTGTACCCATAATCAGAAGGTTAGCTGTTCAAATCTCATGACTGGTAAGGTGATTTCACCATTGGGCCCTTAACCCAATTGCTTCAGGGATTAGCTGACCCTCCCTTCTCAGTTGTATGTCACTTTGAATAAACGCATCTGCTACATTAATGTACTTTGTTCATATTTATCCCCAGCAGTATTCCAAGAACCCCTGCAATTCCCCCTGATGATCATAGCTTCTGGCAATGTTATTGTAGAATGGAAGTGCTCTAGCTCTCTCAGAATGTTGCTGCCAGACTAGCTTTTTATGACTAGCTTTATCCTTCTATGGTTTGCCCGCCCTCTCCAGCGGCCATTCTAATAGAGCTGCCCAGACCAGACATGTGAGGAGACGGGTGGCCTATCAGCTTTTTTCTGCTGTCAAAAAATGTTCCATAAGTAAATACAGCAGTGGTTTCATTTGCACTACCAGCAAGCAAGGAGTGAGTCATGGGGGAAATGAAGAACAAGTGAGAACTAGCACAGCTGTGAGTTTTTGGGTTCAATTTTAGTACCTGCTCAGTTGACACATCCCGTTTTTATTAAAGCTATTTTTTTTTTTTGCATAACATGCTTTTATAAAATTATTTAATCATTCATCTTGCTAGACCAAGCCAAAACAGAGGGTTATTACTAAAATATGCTACATTTGTATGTGTTGGGAAGTACTTCTATCAGCCCAAATTTTATCCTTTTTTTCTTTTCTTTAGTTATTTTCTCAAACAGTAATTTTTGTTGCCCGTGTTTTATAACAGAACTTTTCATGCATGATGAAATTTATAGGTTTATGGTTTCTTATGCAGATTTTCCAAGATTCTGAGTGTTTACATTGCTATTGATTCGTATTTCCAGAAAAACTGACTCAGTTGTAGTTATACACTCTCCTTTTCTCCTGTATGACAGGAAATAAAAGGTGAATGAGTGCTGTTAAATGCAGAATTGCAGATAAACGTGTTTATTTAATTTTTGCCTTCAGTTTGTCACAATTGTAATAGCTTGACATGAGTAACAAAAGCATTATGCTAATGTATAAAATAGCTACTGAAAGCATTTATAAAGATCATTAAAGCTTCTTTTAGTTTTAATCATTGAAATTCAAATTCGAGTAAATAGTTTGTGTCCCAAAAGAATAAAATGTTTGTCTTTAGGCTCATAGACATTTATGCTGAATTAACAGTAAATGGTCCTTTAAACAAAACATATCTCAAACATGTTTGGGCTGCCAGAATGAACAATATGGACAATGACCTTCCCTGGCCTTCCCTTGACCTTCACTTTGTTTCAGTCAAAAAAGTGCCAAAATCACAAAAAAACACTGATACTCCTGGTAAATATTGTGTCCAAGAGGGGATTAAGTGCTGATGTCACTTTTTTGCACTTCAGCTTCCTCCAGGCATGTCCAGGAAGAGCAAGGGAAAGTAATGTGCTGTCTCAGTCAATGTTACATTTCTCATGAAAAATTTCCTGTTTTTTTTGCACTGAACTTTTGAACCACAGTTGGAAAATCATTCTACTTTCCATGCTGATGGGATATGGATGACAGAATCCTCACAGACAATTGCAATTATATTATTGAGGAAAAAGATAATTTAAAAAATGTTATGATTAAATTATGTGCCGTTCTTAAACACTTTCCCTTTAAATAATACATACACACAGTGTTACCTTTACTATAAAATATTCTTTAATCTCTGTTGAGAGACTAGTGGAGAGGTAAGGGAGAGAGATTTTGTCCTTGAAATCTTATCCATGAAAATATTTATGTCAGCAAGAAAAGATACAGAGAACTGGACAGAAATGCTATCCTATTCTAATACAGTATTGTGCAAAATCTGTAAGCATCAAAGGCTATTTATCTTGGTAGTAAGTATATATATGCTCAAAAACACAATTTAATATTAAACCGTATGCAAATTAAGAGTAACAATAAAAACTAACAAGAATTTCTTCTGTTCTCTAAAAAGTTACTGATATCCTGTTGGATGGCTAGAACACAGCTTCAGTTCCCAAATCTCTCCTCAAGGGCACCTCAGCCATTCCATGTATTTAAGTTTAATTAATTAAATTACTTTAAAAAGTCAGTGAGGTATTGATTAGCCAAATGAGGTGAGGTTGTGGACAAGTCAAAAAATACATGGGTGCCCTGGATAATTGCTGCAAGTACTGGCGGGGTGAGTTTAGGAGAGGTATTGAAATGGCTAGGTTAACATACTTTACAAATACAACATGGTGATCATTTAAACATCATCTTATATGACTGCCTAAGACTTTCTCACAGAATTGTATCTTGTATTATTGTGTTCATTGTGGTTCTCCTATCTGATATCAGACTGCCATTTGCTTTCTTCTACCTCCAAAGGTACAACTAATGCCTTTTCTAATACACTCCTTCTCAGATGGTGACTTTAAATGGAGGTTTACAGTATCAGCAGCACCCAGACACAGACTGGTGCTTCTGTTATTGTTGCTAACCTGGCAATCTGCAAGCAGCTAAGGTAGCTTAAACCTGCTTTGCTTGGTGCTTTCAGCACAGTACTAGGTTGTGGTGCAAAAGAGCAGGAAAATCATGTGATTTCCTTGAAATTCCAGAGCAAGGATATATCATGGTATCCCCCTTTAAACCAAAGTGGCTAGCACTCGTTCTGTTTGATTAAATCCATCAAATGAATCAAAAGTGTAACACTGATTTGATTCTCATTGGATACACTTTGCAATGGCCAGCTGGTTTTTTATGAACTAAAGTGGAGGAATCTGTTGTCGTTTGCCAGACAAGGACATATGCCTGTCTGAAATTGAAATTACTGTGGTTGGAACAAATGGCATTGGTTTTGAGGCAGAGGCTTCATATGTTTTACCAGTGGAAGCACGGCTTCCATATGTGCTTGGAGAAGGTGAATTTGTGAATTTCTAGAGCCAAAGGGAGGTTTATGACAGATGCCATGATTAAGATTTAATTAAGGGTGATGCAGAGTTTACTAAAAGAGTAAAGCAGACGCCATGAATCCCTGCAGGATGGCATTAGATAGCATGGACTGCAAGATCCCACATGGGGGCTTGTCCAAATGTCTTGCTGCCATTACAGGCTAAATTAGTTAAGTATGATAGGAATCAGACAGTGGTTGACAGTATCAAAAGGTACAGACACAAGAATATTGCTTGAAAAGTATCTGATTATATGTTTCTTTTGATAAAAGTCTCTTCTAAAAAATGTATATAATATTTAAGTGTACAATCCAGCAGATGGGTACATTACACAAAAAATAAATACAACAGAGGTGCCAAACTTGCACCATTGGGCCTGGTTATTTGTTGCAGGATAAAACTGACCCTGGTGTAAAACTGAAATAACAGGAGCTAGAAAGAGAACAAATAAAAATAGTTTGTTGAGCAACAGAAGGACATTATCTATCCTACACATTATAGGTTTGGTACTACAATTAATATTCTTTTGTGTCATTTTAATTGTTAAAGTGACATACAGTTATGTATGGCTCCAATGCGTCGAAGTTATGGATGAAGAGATTTAGCCTCAGAGTAAACTTACCAGCACAGAGGATCTAGAAGCACCTTGAAATCATGATCAAATGGAATTCCCCAAGACGTCACGAAAAATATATTGTTGTTATCTTCTTTCTGAATATGGCCAGACATTTTAACCATTTCTTACCCCAGATGGAGAAAGATTATGAATCTTGTCATGAGTGTTTTTTCAGACAAGATTAAGGCTTTGAAAGGTCTAACTAAACAGTTTTACAATAACAATCTCATATTAACAGCCAAGCAACTTAGTTGTTACTGTGTCATGGTTTGGGGAGGCTTAGCTATTCCGGGCCCTGGGAAATGTCCTACTGTAAATATCGGGCCATCAATACAAGAGCAAGAAAATCAATTTTTGACTTGCCTGCTAAGATTTGTGTTGTAGCAGTACTTGAAATGAGTAACATATGCTCATAAACTCTCTAATATTACTGATGCAATTTAATGCAACTCTGTACAGAGGAGTTGGACAAAATTCTTCCACAGAACTATGAAATTACTTGAAATGTTCAACTGAAATTGTTTCTACTGAGACTAGTTATTGCGTTTAAGAGGGTGCACATACATGGGAGCACTGGGTGAAAAAAATTAAATTGTATCCATCCATCCATCCATCCAATGAGAAATTGAAAATGCATAGATGTCACAGTAGCACAGTGGTTAGCACTTGGGACCAGGATTCAAATCTCGGCCATGGCTCCATATGTGTGCATGTCCTCCCTGTGTTGTTGTGGGTAGTCTAGTTTGCATCCACAGTCCAAAATTATGCTGAGGTTAACTGGAGTTACCAAATTGCCCATAGGTGTGCGTGTGTGAATGAATAGTATGAGTGTGCCCTGCAATGGGTTGGCGTCCCATCCTGGGTTGTTCCCTGCCTTGTCCCGATAGGCTCCGGTCCCCCTCCCCCTCTGAATAGGACAAGGGGTTACAGAAAGTGGATGGACAGGCCTTCACATAGATGCCAAACTAGTTTTCATGTCATTGCAAATATAAAATTACATTATTCAATTCTTTATCTTCAGCTGAGCTAGAAGACTTCAATACTACTTCAATTATCCTTTTAATACACTGATATAACTAATTAATACCTAATGATGAGACTGGAATTCCTGGACTTTTTCTGAGAGTGTTAATAGCAGATTGTGCAATTTCCTACATAAAAAAATGTGTTGTGAAATACATGGAGAAAGAAGAGTGGAATGAACACAATGTACAGTTCCACAGCTAGGAGCTGTGGGTGAAGGACAGCTTCATACATAATATTAAATGTTTGGTTTCTTTTAGCATGGAAACAAAGAGCCATCAGTGGAGATTGTGGCTGAAACAGTGGATTTACTGTGAACTTCTTGCCTCTTCGGATACGTTCCGTTGAAGTTGCAGAGAAAATGTGACCTCTCTTTCTCAAAGCTTTCTGTTAACATGGTTGCGAACCTTAAACATAGGCCATCATTTGAATGGGGTGCCAAGAAGACTGTAATTTTACAGAGTACTTTACTAGATAGCAAAGTTTAAGTTGAAGAAACTGGGTATTTTTGTGGAACTTTGTCTGTTATATATTTGGTATGGATCAGCAAAAGATGCTATAATTCTATGTATGTTAGCAGCAGGAAAATATATTAAGAATGATGTAGCTATTCCTAGAGTGATCAAGTATTTTTAGTTGACTGGAACTGCCAGGAAAAACCAGCAAATAAAAATGGCAGCTTGTGAACAATACTGCAAGTGCGCTATCATTTTCAAGAGCATTCACCATTGGTCTAAATAAAGCAGGGATCACCCAGAAGACAGCTGCAGTAATTGTGGACTTATATGGGGAGGCCAACTATACCCAGCTTCTGTTGCTAGAAATGGAAGATAACCCACACTTTTTCCATTCCATTTCATTTTAGACTGATAGAGATAATAACTGAATTCTGTCTTTTGGTGGGATTTTTTTTGTATTCAAGGGGCACCACGTACTGTGGAGTCATTCATTTTTGTGAGAGATAGCATTGATTGCGAATAATCTTCCTTAAACTTTGTAGTTATACTGCATGGGCTGGATTTCAATTTAAATGAGATGATATCTGTGCCATATGAAGATATGTTTTTACAATTTAAATAGCTTAAATTTAGTTAGATTTTTTATAGTTTAATAAGTGGCTGAGCAAGGTCCTTAACCCCAGTCACTCCAGGCAGTCTGATGCTGCTTACTCAAAAAATCTGCGTTGCTTTGGATAAAAGTGCCTGCTTAATAAATAAAATGTAAATTTGCCCCAAACATACAATGCTCCATCCAGTGCTTAAAATGAATTGTTGGCATTATTTTGAGAATAATGTTGAGATGCTGCGTGTAGGATAAATGACAAGGCCACAGCATCTGAATGCAGAGGGCCACTCTGTTTCCTTCGGTATAATAAGCACTGTCAGCAAAGTAGGGAAATTTTCTAACAGGAAGGAAGAGCTGTTCAGCACAGCTTTGTTCCAAGGCTAACGAGGCAAAAACACATATCCTCTCCACCTCGCAAACTGGGCTGTCATTATCTTCTCCTGACAACAAAACCACACAGATTTTCACTTTGTAAATGATGTGTTTAAGGATTAATTTGTCTCTGGTTTTAAGGGCACACCACAGTTTGTTGTCTTGGTACATGAATGCAGTGAGATATACACAAGTATTTCAGTCTGTCATTAAGTGGTTCTCTTGGCAGATTTCCTTATCGCCTGACATGAAGTATCATCATTCTGTCAACTGAAATGGGAAAGGCTTAATTAAATCTGCTGTAGACATATAAACATATAGGCCCAGTTTCCCGTTAAAGGCTTAAAATAAACCAGGACTAGGCTAATTCTACTTAAATTAATCCACACTAAACAACTGACTTTCTGAGATGTTGCTTAATTTTAGATTAACTAGTTCTAGACTACAGAGTCTCAGATTAAGGTAATCAAGGACAAGTGAGATTATCTTTTGGAAACCCGATTAGATTAATGGCATGCACGTGTGGCTAAGGTGAGGTTGCTATAAAAACCTGTTATGGAATACTTTCAATTCATTAGTCTTAAGGTGTGTGTGGAACAGGAGTCACTACACTTAACTTCAGTGAATTTGAGAAGACCCTTTTCAGACAAATTGTATCAAACTACCCTGTAATTGAAAACAAACGGCATGATTCAGGTACAGAAAACAAGAAGCATGGATTTCCATATTGAATGAATTCAACTCAAATGAAAAAGTAACCAAACGGACACTCCAACAAGTTCAGATTTATTGTTGCCCCAATCTTACAAATCAGTCAATTATAAATGTTTTCATTAATGAAATTTAAAAAAAATATATTATATAGAACTCCTAATTCAAAGTGTATATTATCTTCTTAAGGTCCTGTGGAAAAACATAAAAATAAACCT
>JAODLD010000124.1:13718507-13746023 GCA_026781065.1 Mormyrops boulengeri
GACATTTTCCGTAAAATGTGGTTTCTCGCAGTTGCCGTACAGAATCATGGGACATATTCGGTCCTCCAGAACGCCAAGTGAACGCCATGTAAACGCAATAGCGTAGTTTTCCTCGCGTTCGCCGGGATTTTGACACCAAGAAAACGTTGCATGCAGCGTTTATTTGACGCCACCTGAACGCGTAACTGGCCGATCGCCGGTGCTGAACGCCTGTGTGGACGCTTTGATTTGCTGCAATGAGCAGAAAAATGGTCGGCGTTTAGTCGGCGCTCACCTGGCGCCACGAACGCCAGAAAAATGCCTGGTACAGATGTCCGTGTGAACGAGGCCTAAATGTTTCGCATTTCAGTATGGAAAACGAACTGCAGAAAACCCCGACTGTGGTGTCTTGAGGTTCCCTTTTATAGCTCCCAGATGCTGTAGGGGTTGGGCTATGTCAGTGGGGGTGGGGGTGAGGGTTGCTCAAGCTTGCCCTGTAACTACCAAAGACTCTGCACCACTAATAGGAACATATAGTGGTTTCAGTTGAAATAACACGCAGGCCGTTCTAGGCAATGTGGGTAATCCACAAGGTAACTCTGGGCCAGGCTGCTCATAAGGCTTTTGTAGAATTTATGGAATTAAATGAGTCTGAATATCAGTTTGCCTTATGAGCTGCTAAGGAAAATAGTAGCTGAGGTGTGTGTTTTCCACCCTTGGTTTCAAGTGTTTTTTTTTTTTTGCACACTAAACTGCTCTTTGTAAAGTGACTTGCATAAGTACACTTTTTCCATTTATACAGCTGCACGTCTTGCACTCCCTTGGTGCTTTTCTCAGTAGAGCTGAAGTCTTGCTATTTGATCTTGAACAAACATATTCAGAATAAACAGACTGTAAAATTCAGTGTGTGTGTGTGTGTGTGTGTGTACAATAAAATGCATATTATAAATGGATAATACTGGGGTAGTGTTTTTATGTTGAAAATTTTAGATCATTTGTGACAAGTAATTTTCACATTATCCCTACACTCAGAAGTGCATTTCAAAAAAATAAAAAAATTGCTGTTAGGGGTTATGTTGAGTCAGTTGTTTAGGTGAATATAAACTTATACTGCTCACTGACAGCAGGGCAGAAACATAAATTGAGTGACTACTGGGGCTGACAGTCACTGCAGATTTCTGGCCTCCGAAGCTGTGGTCAAAGTCTGAAGCCTGTGGCTGGATTTAGAGGTCTGTTAATCAGAGGTGTGACTGAGCCCTTGACAGTGTGGGAGTAACAGCGGTCCACTGTTCCTGTGGGCTTCTCTCCCTTCTGTAGGTGCCTGTTGACTATGTGTGACTGAGAAGGAGCCACTGTGACCAGTACCCAGTAGGAGCCGCTTGTCTGTTCTAACCTTCCCTGCGATCAGCTGAAATGTCAGCGGAAGCAGAAATCGGTGTAAACAACCAAGCTGACCCAGGCCCAGCCAAGACCCCGGCTAAGAAAGAGAAGAAGAAAGGTGAGTCTTTGCCCACACTAGTCTCCATCTATTGATGTCTACCACCGCCCCTTGTTACCCCACCCTCCAAAGTAAATCTGCAGTTGTGCTGAAAAGGTGTCCAGAGCTGCTGCTTCAGTGCTTGTAGACTTTAACTTTTTCTGTAGACTGTAATGTAGCTGGAGGTTAAACGGGGGCAGCACAGTGGGTCTGTGAGCAGCATGGTTGCCTCAGACCTCCATCAATTTAGGGTTTGAATCCCATCTCCACTCTCTACATATGGATTTCTTATGTTCTGTCGTAGTCCAAAGGCGCATACATTTAGATTGACTGACTGACTGACTGACTGACTGACTGACTGACTGGTGTTTGTAAATTGGCCATTCTATGATGGACTGGCGTGCCTCCCAGAATGTACCCCTGCCTGCTGCCTTCCTTCTGCCTGAGATAGGCTCCAGGCCCCTCCAACAACAATGAGCAGGATAAGAGGATGGATGAATGCATTGATGAAAGTCAAACATCTAACTTCCTTCTGGATAAATAAAGTGTCTGTGTCTGTCTGTCATCCTTTACTTAATGTCTTGGGGAAACTACTATGAAATGTGGTTTTAGAAGAACCTACTTCTCCACATTGTAATTCATAAAAGGATATAAAGAAGGGTGAGGTATAATGGCACCCACAAGTATGTGATGCATTCTGTCTTAACCTTCCTGTCACCAGCTCCTTCTAACAGTGCTCTGTGAACGCTAGGTATGTTCTCAAAATCTTTGCTGACAGGATACTGTACTGTAATGCAGTTGGTATTTTCTCAAGCGATGAATTACCACTGTTTGCATGTTTTCCATGTTTTGTGCACCTCTCCAAGAAACCATGTGAAGTAGGTCATGCTCCTTGGTGAAATGCAGTTGCTGTAGAGAGCATTGCAGAGCTCAAAGCTAATATTCTGTGATTTATTTTGCTAAGCTGTTCTTGTGCCAGCCATTATTGTTTGTCTTTCATACTGAAAGCATGGAGTGGCAACAGATCCTGTTGAGGCTCCCCTTATTTTCATTTACTTCCTTTTGGGAAATGAATAGAGGTCATATTTTATGGAGAACAGTGTTGTATGTAGTTCCAATTATCACAGTGGCATTCCTAGATTCCACTTGACATTATATGGCCTGTAATGCTAATGAATATTTGAGAGCTTTAATTTTCAAACTGAGCACAGAATTGTGTGTCTCTTAAATGAATTACTGATAAACTGGCATTATTTGAAGTCTATGGTCATTCTCTAGTTTTGGTTCATGTAATACAGAATGCTTCTTTGGCTATAACAGATTTATAGCATTATTGTTCTGATTAAATATTAGCAAAATATTGTCTTGGGTGAGTTGAGTTGCAGGTGTTTTAATAGGGAATGATAAGGTTGTTTTTAAGGAGACTTTGTTAAATGGTGATCAGTGATTGTTTATAGGATATTGAGCACAATGTTGATTTAAACTGTTGTGTAGCTCTGCTTAGATTATGTATCTTAAGAATCGTGTTATTTGGAAAGGCCATTACAGACACTTTTTATTCTTAATTACAAGTGTTGTGTAGTAAATTTGAACTGGAACTTTTTCATTGTATGAAACTGTTTGGTTTTCCATTGAATCAGATGTGATGTCCTTCACCATATGACTCCCCTCCTAGAAACTAGGGACAAGAAGGTTCTGTAAAGGATGGCTTCAACCTTAACATACATAAGGGAGAATCATAATATGTTTTTTGTATGACAGCCTTAAGTTGCTCTTATACTGGTTCACTGTTCTTTCAGTAACCTGTAGCTGAAGAAAAGGTATTTATATATAATGTGCAAGTAGCTTAAGATTTTAACAGAATGATGGATTTGACCGATGTGTTCACTCTTATTAGAGGATAACCTACTGAAGGTTCTCTTTGGGGAAAACACAGCAATTTCAGGTGTACAAATGATAACTAATTGCCATGCTTGAATGGTACAGCTGTGTGCATATAGATATCTTGGTCCTGTTGATTCTTTGGTTGTCTCTTGTCTAATGCACATGATGCCAAAATTTAATGCCTACATTCTTGAAAATCGTATCAGCTGCTGTTATACTTTATTAACTTTTCGTTATTGTTATCATTTACGATTTTATACAGATTATATCAAAGTGTGGCTTCCTGCCATCATATGTGTTACCAGAAATTATCAAGATTCAAAAACTTGACCTTCAAAATCTTGATCTCATTGATTAATTATAGTTCTTTAAAAAACAGGGTTTTTATTTTTATTTTATTTTATTTTTTTGTATTTTTGTCGCTGCTACAGGCCCAGAAAAAAACGATGAATTCTTGCTGGCCAGGTTCAAAGGCGACGGGGTGCGATACAAAGCCAAATTGATTGGTGTGGATGATGTACCTGAAGCCAGAGGGGATAAAATGAGCCAGGACTCCATGATGAAATTAAAGGTACACGTTGCTATTATTGCCTAAGGTGTTGCTTTAGGTAATGTATACGTTTCCCCTATTTTTGAGGCATATGCATTTTCTTTTGCTTGCAGGGCATGGCTGTAGCTGCTCGATCCCAGGGAAAGCACAAACAAAGAATCTGGGTCAACATATCACTTTCTGGGATCAAAATTATTGATGAGAAAACAGGGGTGAGTGTGATCATTCAGTTTGGTGTGCTAACTTCACCCTGCATAGCCAATAAGGATGACACCCACAGTTTTGTTTACATGAATCATAACTGAGGTCTCTGGTGTAAATATCATTGATTCTCGACAACCATGTTTGGTATGTTGTGTTTGATGCTACTGTCGTTTGCTTGCATCTAGGTAATAGAACATGAGCATGCCGTAAATAAGATCTCATTCATTGCACGTGATGTGACGGACAACCGGGCCTTTGGTTACATATGTGGTGCAGAAGGCCAACACCAATTCTTTGCCATTAAGACGGCCCAGCAGGTAGGTAGCCTTTCTCCAAATGTGCTAAATCTGCATTAGCCCTGCTCACCCTTTTCTTTGAGATGGAAGAGAGGGGCGCTCTGGCTGCTTGAGTACATAAGACAACTTTGCCAGACCGTTTGTTAGGACCATTAAGGGATTTGAGGAAGCTAAATGGAAAAATATCTTAAGCTGGCCAATAAGTTGATTATTGTACAGTCAGGTTAACATTAACTTGAGCTTCACAGAAGGATGCACTTGATGTATTGATTTGACAGGCTGTTTACATGCTCCTAGGCTGAGCCTCTAGTGATTGACCTGAAGGACCTCTTCCAGTTAATTTTCAATTTGAGGAAGAAAGAAGCAGAGGGTCCAAAGAAGGTAACTGCTGTTTGGCATAATGTCTGTATTACATGAGGCAGTCGAAAAATCTTTTGTGGAGGGATTATTCTTTCAAGTTTTCATTTGATTTACAAATGGCACCCCTCAACATAGTGCACATGGCAAAATTGTAATGTGATATACGGAGAACAATATTCAAATTGTGTTAATCAGGTGGGGTATGTCGGTCTGTATGCTTTTAATTTAGCATATGCGCATACAGTTGTACAAACCTTGCCTACTACACACCTAGGCTACAGTAAACTTTTTATATATAAGGAGAGCGAATACTCTTAAAATGATTAAAAGTACAGTATAGTAAATACATATGTTTATCATTGTCAAGTATTATGCACTGTACATGTTAATGTAATTTATATGATTGGCAGTGCAGCAGGTTTGTTTACCACGCTATTACCACAAACACATGAGTAATGCGTTGTGCTGCGACATCACTAGGCGATAGGAATTCATTGATATGCGGCACATGACAGTATTTGCTAAAGTGGGGTGAACTTGCTGGAAAAAGCTAAATAGGTTAAAAGGCCAAGATCTCTTTGCTGGTTTTACCAAGTTAACCCGGTTGTTCACTTAAAATTGACCATGGAATTAAAAACATTGTGTTCATCATTATGTGGTATAAGTCATAACATCCAAGGTCAATCTCAAAATCGGGTCAAAAATGATACCTCAACTGGGTCCCCAGGACCCAGAAGTAAACACAAGGGTTAAGCTTTATATGCTCGATTGGACTGTTAATCTTTCAGTCATGGCCAATGTGGAACAAATTTAACAATGAAGTTTTTTTTCATTCTTTTATTTCCAAAACCTTCATATTAATAACTGTAAGAATGCATGGATACATTTGTACAAAGCACTTTAGAAGTCGTTTAATTGTTTTTTATAGTATTTGACCTTGTAATTTTGTAATTCTTTTTAAAAAAAAAAAAAAAATACCTTTTGCTGTTATGGATACCCACCACATGGAATGTTAAACAGTGGTCATTCTATCTTCTAGGATGAAACACATAAGCAGGTGATGGAGGTGAGGTTTTATGTTTGTCTTGTACCCTGAACTTTTTGGGATAGATTCCAAACTCACCATGATTCTGCACTGGATAAATGGTTAAAGATGATGAATTGGTGCTATGAATTAAGAAGTTAATAATTAATTTGTGTTGACAGAATGGCCGTGATGCCCTGCTTGATGTTGAAAGTGAAGCAGATAAGTTAAAAGTGAGTATACTGATTTATTTAATGTAAGATGGTGAATTTAGTGCTATAACCATGTGGCCGCCAGACATCTGTGAGCAAGCTTGTCCTTCTCTCTTGTGCTCATTTGTTAAAATGCCCACTTTAAGAGGTTTCAGGCTCTTCTGAGTCTCATTAGCTAAAGAGCACACACAGCAGTGACCACATAACACTGCAATCTCATGTTGCAGACTGTTGAGCAGCTAGACCTGTTTGGAGACATGTCGACTCCACCAGACTTAAATTCTCCTTCGGTAAGTTGCACGAACCAATTTTATCATATAAGCATGCTGCAGGGAATTCACCTGCATGATGTACAATCTTTTATCCAGTTTTCAGTTGACCACAGTTCTGACTACTGACCATTTCTTCAAATATGGCATAACATAAAGTGTAAGTTATTGAGTCCCCAGGACCTTTCACTTACCCCCTGTTAGTTCTCAAAAGCTTAAGTCCAGGTTTATTCGTGTGTGTTTGTGTGATATTTATACAATACATGTACACACCACACACACACGCACTGCTTCAGGTAGAAATGCCATTTCTCCCCCTACAGTAATAATGAGTAATGACCAGGAGAGAAACATCCTTTATCAACAAGGGGCTTTGTGTATGTCAGTGACAAAGAGGAAATTGCATCTTTTGTGGTATAGATACTGTACACCAGTCATTCTCACAAACTTGTTACAGTAACATATTTTCTATAATATTTAAGGCAGACTCAAATTATACAGCTTCATTGTCAAAATTGTATCGCCTATGGGGTGGATAACCTGCTTTTATTACATTACCATTTGATTCTGTAAAAAGGAAACAAAAGGTATTCCATAAAATCCAGAGCAAGAAGTATGGAGATTATTGATAGAAAAAATAACAAACCAACAAAAAAATTGAGCAAAGAATATGCATCTTATTAAACGAATTGATTGTATGCATCTCACGAAGTTCAAAGATTTAAAAGCGACTTAAAATGGTTCCATTCGTTGCTCTAGTTTTGATATACCAAAAATGTCAAGTGCTTTTTGTGTAGAGCAAGTTTAATGCTCTAGTTTGTGAGAATGATAGTGTTACATTGTTGAGACAAAAATATCTGTGTGTGAAATTGTGCAATATTAACAAATTTTATTGTGTATTTGCACCTATTCTTTAAAATGTCATTAAAAATCAGTACGTCTATGGTGTGCAGCACTCCATTCAGTACGGCTTCGCTTTTTATCATACTCAATTCCAATCATCTCATATGCTAAATATTCAGTAATCTGCATGTCTGTTAGCTGATCCATTAAAGTTCACAAATATCATGTCATGGCATGAAATCGTTTTGCTCAGTTTGAGGGAGAGCTGTTTATCCACAGAACTGATTTTTGTGTCGTTTCTTTCTCTCTCAATGATCAGGAGACAAATGATATCCTATTGCTGGACCTTTCCACTGACATTGACAGCAATCAAAACTGTGTAAAAGGAAATCCCTTCACCTCTTCCTGTCCTTCTGTCACCTGGCCCAACCCACAGTCCAGCAACTCGCCTGAAAACCCCTTTTCTTCCCAGCTCAGCTTTTTTCCTGCTCCTATTCCCGACCCTTTTGGTGACGACCCCTTCTCCAAAAATGACCAATCGGCACACACCAATTCTGTGACCCTTGGCTCTTTCAGTTGTAGCCAGGATAAATCCCACTGCAACCTTAATGGGCCCAAGCAAAATGGTAGTCAGCATGGTGACTCTGAATACTTTGGGCAACAGTTTGATGAGATATCTAGTAAGACTGTTATCCAAATGCTGTCCAATGGCCAGTGGCCATTGGAACACACTCTAGGAGATGCCTGGAGAAAAAACGAGATCCCAGTGAAGGAACAGAATGGCATCCATTGCAAATCTTCCCATAATCCATTCTTTGAGAGCTCTGGCAATAGCCCGCCTTTGAAAAACAAGTTAAACCATGAGCCAGTTGGGGCTTCTGAGGCCCCTGTAACTGCAGCAAAGGATTCTGTCCTCATTAGCCCCCCTCCGCTCAACACCAAAGCTGGACGAGGACGGAGAAACGTCAAGGTGAAGCCAGGAGTCCAGCCTCTATTTGCATGCTCTCAATATGCACTGGTGTGGGAACGCCCAAGTTCTGTAGGTATTAGACTCTGAAGTACCTGCATTTAAATGATGGGTATGTTGTCATGTCAATCAGACCATATTATTTAGAGGAGCAAAATGCTATATGAAAATATATATATATATATATACACACACACATACACACATATACAGTACATACATATATATGTATATAAAGCTAGGCATTGGTGGTTTGTGTGGTGGTGGTGTTGGACCCCTAATCTAACGGTTAGTAGCTGTTCATGCAACTTAATCTAACCCCAGTTATTTTTCCTGTTTTCGGCTGCTTGTTTCTTAGCCCATGCTCTGTTAACATCTTTATTATTCTTTTAACGCATCAGTGATTACCAGGTAAGTGCTGATGCTAATTGTGAGAATGCGTACCAGGTGTAGGAGATTTCAGCCTCTTTTTTTTGAAGGCATTAAGTATTACTATTCTGCATTTTAAGGGGAGCTTATTCTCTCTGCTGGTGCCTGCAGATCACACTGAGAACATAAATCGGGTAACCGGTGCTGTAAAACTTTTATTCTCATTTTTCAAATTGTTCTCAACAGTCTCCTACAAATATTTTTGGAGCCGACCTGTTCGGTTCACCCTCCCAAGCAGAAGCGCCCTCTGTGCCTCAGATGGACTTTGTGCAGCCAGACCCTGTGAACCTTTTCAACAGTACCTCAGCTACCACTGTATCCTCATTGGCAGCGTTGAATAATACACCTGCCATGGCGGCATTGGGTATGACAAGGTTTATTGTAAAATAAACCCTGAGTATCAGTTGTTTAGTCAGGCATTCTAAAATGCACAGCGTGTTGATTGTCAACCCTACCCAATACAGTTTTGTGTCCTGCAGGAAAGTTGTCACTGGGAGGTCCTGCAGCAGTCTCCCCATCAGCTACATCTGCATGGAGACCACAAGCCCCCACCCTGTTCCCTGTATCTGGTGGTATTCCCCAGGTCACCGTGCCAGGTTCCCAGGCCTCGCCATTCAGTGTCTCATCTCTGCCTGGATGGGGGCAGACTCCTCCTCTCTTGGGGATGGCCACTGCTCCCCAGCTCCCTGCTTGGGGACAGGCTCTGGCTCCAGTGCCCCCTGGAGCTTGGCCTCAATCCTCACCTACAGCTGGCTCCTTCCATTCTGGTGTGATGGCCACCTCACTCATGCCAGGGGTTGTGGTGGGAGCGCAGCAAGCTTCTACACCTCTGCCCCAACCCCCACCTCGGCCAGCTGCGGTGGAGCCCCCCAAAATTGAGAACAATGCCTTCACTGCTCTGGACCCTCTGGGTGACAAAGAGCAAAAAAATGTGAAGGACATGTTCAAGAACTTCCAGATAGCTAAACCCCCAGCTGTCCCAGCCAGAAGAGGTGACCAGGCTGGTTCCACCGAAAGTGGAGCCTTTGCTGAGTACTTCTCCAACAAAGTGGGCTTAGCTCAGGAGGTGGCCGATAATGATGACTTTGACGTCAGTCAGCTATCAGCCAAGATCAATGGTAATTAACACATCCAGGAGTTCCATTAACCTTGTAAATACTTAACAGACATATATTGGTTATACTTAAGGTAAGGTTACAATACTGAACCGATAACAAAAGTATTTCATTAATCAAATTAAAACTGCAGTGCAAGTTAGAGACAAACTAAACTGAAATTGAAATGACAAACTCCAAAACTAAATAAATAATTTAATTACATTTTATTAATTTCTAAGGGTGGCATGGTGGCGCAGTGGTTAGCACTGCTGCCTCACAGCAAGAAGGTCCTCAGTCTCGGGTCCTTTCTGTGTGGAGTTCGCATGCTCTCTGTGTTCACGTGGGTTTTCACTGGGGGCACCGGTTTCCTCCCACAGTCCAAAAGCATGCAGGGTAGGCTGATTTGGGGTGTTTTAAATTGGTCCTGTTAGTGTGTGCGCCCGCCCAAGGTTGGTTCCTGCCTGCTCCCATTGCTCCCAGGATAGGCTCTGGGCCCCCTGCGACCCCAGTGTGTATTAAGTGGTTAAGATAATAGATGGATGGATAGATAGATAATTAAAAATTAATGGAAATGGGAAAAATTGTGGTTTCTGTTTTTAACTTGAGTTTAAAAGCCTGCCTATAGGCTAGCAGCTACCAGATGTTCCTCTAAATAATCAAAGGTGAACATAGCCTATTGTAAGTGTTTGAAATGGACGAGATTAAAGTGTTGCAACTGAAGATATTAGATTATGGATGGGCGATACCACTGAAAATTACAAAGATGCACAAAATCAGTTAAAATATCGGTATTGGCTGATGGTTGTTAAAAATCAAGATACCTGCATCTGTCCAATGTGTCAATATTCGCTGATATTTAAACTTGATCAATATTCAAAGTTAGCCCCAGTAGAGCTAAAGACACTACTACTACTACTACTACTACTACTACTACTACTACTACTACAATAATGGAGATGATTGCATTGGGGGATCAGCAATTTTCCATAGTGGAGGATGACTTTGTCAGCTCATTCACCACTTGGAAGGTGTCATGAAGTACCAGCCTGCAATGTGTTTATAATTTATTAAGTCAGGTTGGCAGATTATCCTTCATTTTCCACAGAATAACAAAATGATGTAAGGTCATTTTGCTAATCAGCACTGGTAAGCTCTGAAAATTTCATCTCTAGCAACTGCAAGCATTAATATGCACCTACACATTTAAAAAAAAAAAAAAAAAAAAAAAAAAAGGAAACTAAATTACCTTGACATGGACATATAAAACATGGTCAACTAATTTTCTCTGGAGCATCTGCAAAAAACGCTGAGATTGTAGGAACCTTATCAATAAGACAACAGGTAGTTTATTTTGTTAGACTAAGAGGATCCCTGAACACTTGATGTTTTGGGGGTTTGTGTCTCTGACATTGCTGCTGTCTATCCTCTGTACAGAGCCACCCAAGCCTATGCCAAGACAGTCAGTCTCCCCACCTGCTAGCATGACCCCTGTTATGGCCACCCCTGTGCAAGCTGAGAATCCTTTCAATGATTCCTTCGCAGCTGACCCCTTTGGATCTGCTCCACTTACAATGGTATGTTACAGTTGTATTGTATGAGAACTCCTCAAACTCTTGAAGTACGTTTTCTTGAGTTATTGAAAGACATTCAAATTTCTGTGAATCTGATTCTACTATGTTCTACTACACCGCATATGGAAAAAAAAAAAAACTGTTAATGTTGGACAGGTTCCTCCTCCTGTCCAGCCAAGTGCTGCTGCTGACCCCTTTGGAGACCCCTTTGGGAACCCCTTTGCCTGATTACCACCAGCCTTTCCAGCATTTAGGTGAGACTACAACCAAGGGTCTGTGTCCAACCCACATGTCTTTAGAGTTTTTTCTAAAAATCAGTTATCTATGGCATATTTATCAATTTTTTAAAATCTGCATTTTCTATTTAACAGCTGAAACCAAGAATTCCTCAGCCATTGTTGACCCAAGAGGCAGGAACTACACATCAAGTTGCTGTGGTTGTTCCGGGTGTGACTTTCTCCAGACTACCACCTTAACTGAAATTTCCTGTAATTTCACTTTGTCCATTTAAGAGATTTATCATGAATGTGTAGATCAGTGTCACAAAGATTACATAGTATAGTTTCTTGCCAAAGGTTGGTTCTGCTTCACAATCAGCTAAATTTCCAAATGGTAAATATATTAGTATTGTTTACAACAACAAAAAATTGTGTATCTGCTTGAAGAGCATATATACCATTGGACTGTATTTCCATATTTATATAGAGGGAATGTCCAAATATGCTTACCCCTCCACATTTGTGATATTACAGAACCTCTGCAGAATGTCTATTAAAGCTGAGAATATGAGCCTTTCTTAGTGTTCCGTGTTTACATCATACAGTACTGATGGCACAATCTCTAACTGTAACTCAGTCTGGAATTAGTCTTTTTTTTAGCTGGTGAATAAAAGCCACCTTTGATGTAGTACTTGGTACTTATAAAGCAGACTTTACAAAGTAGTGTTTACTTCATGCAGCAAACAAGGTATAAATTAAGTATGTTGCAGGATAATCAAGTCCCACACAGCTTCAGACTATACGGTAGGCTGCTATAGCAACAGCCTCAGTTCTGCACCTTCAGTGCTCAAAGTCACACATTCAGTGCTTTTTGCTATTGCTTAATCTATGAAATATTAGTCTTTTCTACTTCAGGTTACTGCTTGTTAGTCATAGAATTATTTTGTTATACTCTACTGATATAATTACAGTTGTGATAATGGGAAAATTGTTCCAAGTCGTCTCAGGACATAGATTTGTTTTTCTCAGTACTGTGCTTAGTATGCAAAATATTTTTCTTTCCTAAATATGCAAGATCTACAAATGACTTGGGTATTGATAATTAGAGGTTTATCTGATCGCTGGTGCTTTGCCAGAATAAAACATGGGGCAAACGTTGAGAATCATTTAAGAAGTATCTCTGCGCCATATAATCACTGAATAGTGTAATTAGATTTGTTAATAGCCATGACATTTGATACTCGGATCAATTCGTGCAAAATATCTCAGCCCCTCCTACACGGATTTTACTGAAAATTTAGATATACCTTATAATGAATCGACAATACGAATGAAAGCAGGTCTTATCCATTAAATATCAAATTCTATTATACCATTAGGTGGCAGTGTGTACTTTGGCATGGCGAGTTGTTTTGGAATGTATCTGAACCATAATGATCTTCCAATAAATGTAGAAATTTTCAAATGATTTCTTGATATCCTAGTGTTTTGAATACAAGCTATCAATGTGCCGGGTGATTCCAGATTAAATTAATTACTAATTACCTTGTAAATAGACAAAAGCTACTTGCAAAGATCAAGAGGATACTTAATTTAAAAATATTTTCCTGCGTGTTTAAAATGCATTTCAAATGGATTATGGGGGAGGGCTCAGTGGGTAGCACTGTTGTCTCATTCCTACAGGTTTGGGGTTCACACCCTGTCACCCCTCTATGTGTGTGGAGTTTGCAAATTCTCTCTGTATCCTGCGGGTTTCCTCCGGATACTCTGGCTTCCTTCCGCAGTTCAAAGGCATGCTGCCGGGTAATTGGTGTGTATAATTGTACGTGGCAGCCGATGGAGACGCAGAAGAGAGAACGCATACTACACTTTTTAAAGATACCATTATGGGTAGCATTTTGGATCATGAAAAGTCACCTTTAATTCTAAATGTTTGATTGTTCTTAATATAATATGACAACACCACAATGCAACTACCTTAGGCTGCCAATGGCGTAGTTCACTACACAGTACACACTACAACAATCAAGATTTTCCCTAACCAAGATCAAGAGCCTCAGACTGCATTTGGCACTTTTCCTTGACATATGCCTTTAGGCACCACGAGATCGGCAATCGTTTGATCTGCAGAACAGGTACGCTATTTAACTATACAACAGGAGGTCAATCATGATTTATGTCAGCACTATCATTACAAAAAAATGACGTCGAAAAACATGAACGTTTAAAAAGTAATCTAAAAAAAAGATTAAAAGGAAAACGAAACAGAATGTCCGCCAAAAACAGAAAAACGGTTCGTGTAAGTGGTAATTCCAATCAGCACAGTGAATGTATTTCTAAAATAAAGGTAGTATTGCAAATATTGGGTGACCGGTTTCGTCAGCAAATGAGACTTGTCTAGTTTGATGACGTAATCTTATTGATGGCTTCTGGTTATTGTATTTTCTTAAATGCAAAGAAGCCCTTTTCAAAACATTTTAAACTACAATTCCCACAATCCTTCTGAATCTAAGCACCATTGCATGGCAGCCGCGTTCATAAATGTGAACAAGCATGGCGGACGATACAACCCTCATATGAAGCAATAAACTTGATTCAGAAAATGTCATCTAAAATGATTAGCAGTGTTAATAAAAGTGAGTATGGATTTTTGTTACTGAATATTTTCAAAGTTTAGTCAGACGAGCCAGCGTGCTTTCAAAAAGCGCTTCGCCTTTTGGATATTACTTTTATGACGTTAACCCTGTGTTTGGAGCCATAAATCACTCCGATTATAGTTAAGATATCTGACAATTTAGGGATATGAAGGTGGTTTATAAAGAATGGCAGATTTTCTTAGAATCTGCCTTCTCGGATTGACAGCTGTCTCAAAGTAATTTGTTGTTTGTATATCGACGTGCCTGTTCTTCCGTGAGGTGTTAGGTGGTTTCTTGTGTTCCTCTATAATTCCATATTATAATCCGTGAAAAGTCTTTTTCAGTAATTAATGATCAGTCCAGTTCGTCATAGAATCCTTAACATTTCTGTACAAGTTTACTTCCCATCTAGTATTACTTATTACGCATAATATTATTGAGTAAAAGTTAATATTGATGGTCTAGTGTTTTGTCGGGTTCTAAATATATGCTGTCACGTATTTCGGAAATGTTTTACTGGGTAAAATATTGGGTTAGCTCTGTTACCTTAATTTTTTAGTATAATAATTGTTCTTAAAGTGGGGAAAGCGTTTTCACCTGCTGTTGTATCTCTGACCTGCTGTGTATGATTGTTGTTGTTTACATTCACTCACATTGTTCTCAGAATGATGCGTAGATCGAGGATAACGGTGCGGCCCAATGTACGGTCTGGCGGCAGAGGTCAGGCCGCATTGCAGGACTGCCGTTCTGTCCAGGGCAGTACGAACAGCTCTGAGGATACTGCTCAAAACGCACCAAAGGACTTGGCTGACTCAACAAACCAATCACCAGAAGTGACAAAGGATGTAGAGGCCCAGTCTGCTGATGCAGAAAATATTACCTCTCTGATTTCAAACGATGACAACAATTCACATCCAGAAAAAGCTTCCTGTAATGGGTAAGTAGTCTGGTTATTTATATCAATGGTATAAATAAGCTGTTGTAGTAGTTCATAATGATTAATTATGTTATGGTGTTTTTTTTAATGCAGGGATGGATTAGACCATAATGGAGAGGCTACTGGTGGCAGTAACCTTTTGGCATCTTCTTTGGCACGTAGAAAACGCTTTTCTGCCATGCCTAATTTGACCAAGATTCGGGTTGCTCCTGCTATAACTTGCACATCTGCTAGGGGCCCCAGATCTTCTGCTGTGAAGAGTGGAGTAGTTTCCACGACAGAGACCACAGCCACCAAAACTGCGAATCAGCTGCGGCTGAAAAGCGGTGCCACCCAAGGCTTTAGATACTCAAGTAGGCAGAAAACTTGCAGTGAAGGAACACAGCCTATAATTCAGCTTGTACCTTTATCTTCAGCAAGTCAAGATCCTGAATCTTCTTTTCAAGGAAAGAAATCTAAAGTAAAATCCCTTTCACGTCAGAGTAGTCAGCTTTCTGACTGCCAGAAATCACTAAACGAGGCAGTTCCTAGTGGTGGCAAGCCCCTCACCCCCGAATGCTGTATAGGTAGCACAAAACTGTCACACAGCAGTGTGTCTCTAGTGAAGGTTGTGTCTTCTGTGGCCACCTTGACAACCAAGACCCAGAGTGTTTCTTCAGATCGTGAGAGGATCATGAAGGCCCAAAAGCTGAGACAACTTTTAAAGCAGGAGCGAAAAAAAGAGCGGGTCAGTATGACTATAAAATGTCTGTCATAGCACTTGTTTCCAAGTATCTCATATATTACGTAAATAACATAGTTATTATTACAGTCACTCCTAACCTCAGCCCTTTATGGAAGCCCGTTTCCACCATCTGGAGTAGAAAAAAAAAATGCAACACATTTATCTCAAAATTCTGACTTTTTAGCCAATCAGGCACTTCCTCGGCAGGATGCCATTTAGGAATATATTCCAAACACGCATCATTCTGATAATGTAATCTGCTGGCAGGTAGTTTGGATTTCATGTTACCTCGCTATATTATGAAAGCAGTAAAACAGGGTTGCACTAGTAGTACTGCATTCATTCCCTTGGTTTCAGTTATTCAGTTATTCTTCTGATGCCAGTGTTTGCCTAGGACTTCTAATAGCTTGAAAAAGACAATTAACTGAAAGACATGTTTGATATTTTTTACCAACTGTAATTAGAACATATATTTTGTGCGGTGCCCTGATTAAGATCTGTGGCAGCCAATGATATAACTATCGTTAGTGTAATAACTACCAATAATGTAATAATTCTTCTGTTTTTTATATGTTATAAAAGTTGATAATAATGTGATGTGTTTTTGATTCAGAAATGTTAGTATACACGCTCCTCTGCTTACGAATGAGTTACGTTCCGAACGGCCGCTCATAACTTGAAAAAAAGAATTGATGTTGCAGACAGGAAATGGCAGCCCAATGAACACAATTTGGACTTACAGTCCTCTTCGTTCGTATGTCTGGAAGTTCGTAAGTAGAGCAGTGTCTGTACAATATTGATAAGTTATTACATTAAGTACAGAAAAATTATTATTGGCAGTCATTATGTTAATGGTAGGTATTACATTATTGGCTGCTACAGGGTCTTGTAGGTCTAATGCATGAAGCATTAACATTAGATATGCTTGTACTAGACTTAATTAGGCGAAAGTTACGTTTTATTGCCCCTTTTCATTTGATGCCTGGTTAACATTTACAGGACAGTTATCATTGCAAGTTTCCATGCTACCATTCATCCATGCTATCATTCACAACTGGTGAGTCAGGATTTTGACATAGTAAGTCAGAGACAAATGTGTTTGTTTTTTCTACTCCAGATGGCAGAAACAGGTTTCCATAACCCATAACAGCTTCCTAGCCTTAACGATAACATAAGTCTATTTATGACCAATTTCTGGATCTAGATCTTTTTATCCACAACCCCATTTCCAAAGATGTTGGGATGCTGTGTAAAATGTAAATACAAACAAAATCCAATCATTTACAATTTTCTAAACCCATATTTAATTGAAAATAGGAAAAAGTCAGCAGATCAAATGTTGAAACTCAGAAATGTTATTGTTTTATGAAAAATATTTGCTCAATTTGAATTTGATGCCAGCAACATGTTTCAAAAAAGTTGGGACAGAGGCATGTTTACCACTGTGTTGCATCACCTCTTCTTTTAAAAAACGTTTGGGAACTGAGGAGACCAGTTGCTGGAATTTTGAAAGTAAAATGTTGTCCCATTCTTACCTGATATAGGATTTCAGTTGCTCAACAGTTCAGGGTCTCCTTTGTTGTATTTTTCTTTTCATGCTGCGGTAAATGTTTTCAATGGGTGACAGGTCTGGACTGCAAGCAGGCCAGTCTAGCACCCAGACTTTTCTACTACAGAGCCATGTTGTAATACACACAGAATGTGGTTTGGCATTGTTTTGCTGAAATATACAAGGCCTTCTCTGAAGAAAACATTGTTTGGATGGCAGTATATGTTGCTCCGAAACCTGTATATATCGTTCAGCATTAACGGTACCTTCCCAGATGTGTAGACTACCCAAGCCAGGGGCACTAATGCCCCCCCCATACCATCATGGATGCTGCCTTTTGATCTGTCCTCTGATAATAAGCTGGATGATCCCTCTCCTTTTTAGCAGGGGGATGTCTGTGATTTCCAACAAGAATTTGATGTTTTGATTTGTGTGACCAGAGGACAATTTTCCATTTCACCTCAGTCCATGTTAAATGAGCTCGGGCCCAGGGAAGTCGTCAGCATTTCTGGATCATGTATTATATGGTTTCTTCTTTGCGTGGTAGAGTTTTCATCATGTATTTGTGGATGCAGCGACAAACTGTAATCACAGATAGTGGTTTTTAGAAGTACTCCTGAGCCCAGGCAGTGGTTTCCACTATGGAATCGTGTTTGTTCGGGTTAACCCTTGTTCGGGTTAATGCAGTGCCACCTGAGGACCCGAACATCACGGCTATCCAATATTGGTTTTCCACTTTGTTCCTTGAGTACAGATTCTCTGAAACATTGTGATATTTTGTACCTTACATGATGAAATTCACAAATTCTTTGCAATATTGTGTTGAGGAACATTATTCTTAAATTGTTGCACTATTTGCCCATGCAGTCTTTCACAAAGTGGTGAACCTCTCTCTATCTTCACTGCACAGAGGCACTTTATACCCAATCATCTTACTGACCTGTTGCCAAATAACCTCACTGGCTGTGAGATATTCAACCAGGTGTTTTGTTTTAGCATTACACACCTTTTCCAGTCTTTTGTTGCCCCTGTCCCAACTTTTTTGAAACATGTTGCTGGCATAAAATTCAAATTAATCATATATTTGTCATAAAACAATAACATTTCTCACTTTCAACTTTAATATGTTGTATTTGTTCTATTTTCAGTTAAAAATTAGGTTATATGATTTGCAAATCATTGCATTCTGTTTTTATTTACATTTCACACAGCATCCCAATTTCTTTGGAAATGGGGTTATAATATACAAACCATCTAAATTCTGCCCCTGTATGTACAAAGTTACTACTGTACACACTGGGAGCACTACGTTTTGGACCCATTATTAAAAATGCAAAAATAACAGCACTGAAAAGTAAAAAAATTATGGCAAGAAATGTGAGATTCTATGGTAACAAACAACTAACATGCGAGTGAGGCTGGTTGCTGAGACAAAGATGGGCGGTGTACGCAAGCCAAGATTTTCTTTTTAGCCGAAAATAACTTTTGCTATTAAAAATATAGTATGCACTTACCCTAACCAATATTATGTAACACTGTTATATTTTATATGATAATTTTTTAATACATTTTCAGTATTGTTCATATATTATTGGCTTGCGCATCATCTGTGAGTTTCTGCAATCTTTCAGCAAGCTCCAAAAATATTCCCATTTAATTGTTCTTGGCCAACGTGTGAATAACCAAAACCGTAAATGTCAAATTTACGAATCTGGAGGGGCAACTGTATTTGTAAAATTGTTTAGTAGGTAATTACAAAACTTCTGTGGTCAGTTGTTTGTTGGCATAAAACCAGTATTTCAAACAGAAGCAAAATACATATCGATGGTACATCCATATGTATTAGTGCATGCATTCACTTTGCTTTATGCTGTAATGTGACTATAAATGATTCTGTATAAAAATGTAGTGCTTCAAAGCTGTTTTTTTCCCCCTAGAAACACAAGAAAGGAAAATCCCGCATCTTTGAATGCAGTAGTCCACAGGATCACAGCAAGATGACAATGGCAGACCTCATTTACTATTTGCCAGAGACGAACCCGATGAAGTAATAACTTGAAATGAAAGCATTATTTTTTTCCCATCTTTTTGAAATTTCATTGTTCATTCATACTCGGCTGAAATGCTATAATTTTTACTTATCCTGTTGAATGGACAGAAATATATGTATACTAATTTATGAACAGATCATACCTGATGGAGGAACCGAAGCAGAATGAGAGAGAGAGCTCATGGACACCAACCAAACAGTAAAATCACCTGTTTACTTGCATGTTGTTTTTATATAACCAGTGTATTTGAACCAACATTGTGCACAATTTCTCAAACATTGCGTTGCTGAAAAAAATGTTATGCAGAATCTGATTATAATTTTATTTGATTAATATATTTTAAGGGTGGCTGAACAGCCGCAGGAAGCAGAGGAAGAGGACGATGTGGAGAACGGTGATGATGAACAGGATGAGCAGCTGGTGGTCCCCAGGGTGAAAGTAGCAGAAGACGGCAGTTTGATTATTGACGAGGAAAGGTACTGTAGATAACCATGGTGTCATGCAACACCAAAGTAATATTGATACTGTAACCTTCCCGAGAAATCTGTATAAAATGTATGTGTTTTAGAATAAATTACATGTCAATGTATTTTCAACACAAATCATATGTGTTTCAGTTTAACTGTTGAAGTCTTGAGGATTCAAGGACCTAATACAGTGGAGGAGAAGGATCCCATTTTCGAGCGTGGTTCTTCAACAACCTACTCAAGTTTCCGAAAAACGAGTTACACCAAGCCCTGGTCTAATAAAGGTAGGAGAGCATGGTCCCTCTTATTACACATTTCTTTATGTGCTTATTAAGAGTTCCCAGCATGGTTTTTAGGGTAGTGTAATTTCTAGGAAAATGGTGTGAATGCTGTGAAATATATTACTGTAAATTACAGTTTAAATGCATTGTATATATGTATGTGCATCTCTCATTATCTTGCCCCTGCAGAAACAGATATGTTCTTCTTGGCTATCAGCATGGTGGGGACAGACTTCTCCATGATTGGCCAGCTTTTCCCTCACCGTGGCAGGTCAGAAATTAAGGTATGTCACTCAGGTCCTTAAATTGGTACCTTATATTACTGTATAATTATCCTCTTGTTTTGAAAGAATCTGTTACTTATCGGCTTCCCCTTTGACATTAAGCAGAGCACTAACACTGTGATAAAGATAAATTGTTATAATTAACTTTTAAGGTATTCCATCCGTCCATATTTTACAATCACAATATCAGCCATAGAATGATTTAGACCAGGGGTATTCAACTAAAATTTAAAGAGGTCCAGTTAGAGAAAAATTCTTGAAGCAAAGGTCCGGAAGATCATAATGTCTAACTATTTAGTGTGATGTATATTTAAGTAGCCTATTAGTTGAATCAACATTGCATGTAATCAGTACCTTACTGTCAAATCAAATTAATTCAGTACAATTGAAAAACTTTTTGACAATATTTATTGTCACGTGACATAGAACTTCGGCCAGCTGGCTGGAGTGAGATTTGTCTGCACACAAATCTAACAGTTCTTTTCTTGTACATAGTCTGCTTTTGTATTTAACCGTGTAAATACAATTTTGACGTAGCTAATTTTAGGTTTAAAATTGAATAATATAGATTTGCCGTAAGATTTCCTGTGTGAGTCTGAAAGTGTGAGTCTCATGCCAGATGTTTGAGATTTGGCAATCCTGAAAACATCCTTTTTTGTTTCACTTGAGTTGATTTATATAACAAATAACATCAGTTTAAGCAGTTGTTAAAAAGCAGACACTTCAACAAACATGAAATTACCCATAAACTATGTTTATATATCCAACATGTTATATAATACACACTGGGTTTGAAAACTTTTCAGCTTTACAATTTCAGGACGGAGCAGCCACTGTGTTAGGAACATTACGGCTTTTTGGTTGCGGGTCTTAGCTTCACTGCTGCTATTAACACTAATGGCACATTTGCGCAAACAAAGGGCTGCAAACGGCAAACTACGTCTTGCTTGCCGGTCAAAGGTGTTTGACGTTCATTGGCGTGGGAAACGGCGGTTCTAGTGCTAATCCACTACCAAAAAGGCTACAAAAGCTGCACCGGTTAAAATAGAAGCGCCCCGTCAGGTTTTAAATCATAACTTTCTGTTTTAGCTACCGGTCCAGGTCCGTATGGGACAGCTTCTGGGTCCGGACCCAGACTGTGGTCCGTCTGTTAGTGACCTCTGATTTAGACTATGGGGCTGCTTTATTTTTTGGGCGATAGCATATGTGAGTTTAGGGAGGACAGCAGGGATCATTCAGTTTGATACCTCCTCAGTGTTTAAAGAGATGATTCTACATCATTAGATTAGATTGAATTGACATATTATACAACAGTCTACAAAGAATGATACCTTACCAGCATTTTGACTACCAATAATAACACTGTTATATTATTCAGTAGGGCTGTCACTTTTAAACTGATATTCGAACATTCGTTTGAACACAATTGAAAAATTCATATTCAAATGTTAATGTGTCACTGTAGTCCATTCACCGCCAGTGACTTTAAACAAGACGGCTAGGTTAGTGAATGTAAAGTGTGCACACAAACACTGAAATATATTACCGACATTGAAAGAGATTACAGCCAGAAAACTGCTTACAAAACTAACTTTGTTAAGGTTTAAACTGGAATCCGCTTTCTGGAGTATTTCAGTATAGATTCTCATATCCCTACATACATCATCAAGCAAGAATACCAGGCAGGGGTTTTTGGCTTAAACCCTAAGTTTGACACCGTGGTAAAGTTAGCTTTACATTCAGTTTTCCGTGAATAGACACAGTGCAATTAATAATAAATACACATTAATACACAATATGAAAGTTGTATGGTATGCATTGTCCCCCATAGTTTAACACTTAAAGCACACTTAATTAGACATGTATGTTTTGTTTAGATTTATACATAATAGCACATTAATTCTATGGTTTGTACTTTAAACACACAGTACAGTCATTATTAGTAACGCAAAAGTATTGCGAGGGACCACAAATCTTTTTCAAAAAATATTTAGGGGCTCTGTACATATGTGATGTTGTACAGGCTGTTAATAAAATACCGAGAAGAATTATTCTGTGTTGTGTTTTTTTGGGGGGGATGGGGGTATATTTGAATATATTTAAACAAATTGCTTATCATTTGAAAAAGAAATCAAAAAAGTGACAACCCTAGTATTCAGTATTAACATAATATTCTCAGCATGATAATCCTCAGCAACTCAAGTATCGGTTCTTGATTTCAGATATTAACAAAGAATAGTGATTTTATGTTATGCCTAGCTATGCTGTCTCTCAGCTTGTAAGCACCATTGTTGCCCTGTCTCTCCTGTCACAGAACAAATTTAAGAAGGAGGAACGAACAAATTCTTGGAGGATTGATAAGGCATTCAGTAAGTGTCCTGTTCCTGAACACTTGTTTCCATTCCTCTAACTTGTGCTGAATGTTGGAAAGCATTACCAAATCCATGTCCTGCTTCATTACACTGTCTGTCCTGTAGGGGAAAAGTGTCGCTTTGATCTGAGTTTCTTCAGCTCCCTCCTTGAGAGGATCCTGGCTGAGGAGCAGAAAAAGCAGGAAAAATGTAAAGCTTCTGTAGAGAAACAAGTTTCAAGAAAACCAAGGAATAAGCAAAAAGGTGATGATCGGCTGCCTCACTTTGAGAATCCTTTTAGTTTTGAGATTTTGTAATAAGTTTAACTTTGGGATTTGATTACTTATTTTGGTCTTCCCATAATTTTACTCCCAGATAAGACCAAAGCCAGGACGAAAAGCAGTACCAACCAAACTGCAGAAGCGGAGATGGATAGTGTGGGAGTAGAAGGAGACTTGGAGACGGCAGAGAAGGAGAATGAAGACTGCTCCAACTTTGAGACTGTGGAAGACACTACCACGTCCCAGAGAAGAGCCAAAAAAACTAAGAAAGGGGACATAGGACCGTCGTCCCTGGAAAAAGTGCCTGATGAAAGATATTCCAGTAATGAAGGTGTGGCAGTTCAGTCTGTTTTACTGAATGGCCATTGGCTCCAACATAAGTGCAGGACCTCCTCCTCTTACACATTGTGCTAACTGTGCTCTCAGCAGGTGAAGCTATGGACCGTGACTCCAGTGACGTGATTCCTGAAATTTCAGCTGATGGAGATGTGGAAAGGTAGGAGCTGGGTTAATGTCCAACAAACCCTACCCTAGCTTTGTGTTTGCAGGAATCTGCTTCTCATTGATTAAGGTATTCTGATACTGAAAAATATCTTTACAAATTTATAGATTTGAATATTGCTGCATTTTCACTCTGTTGAATACATTTAATGTATGTTTTGAGGAATTAAATAATGGATTAAATTGTCTCTAACTGATACAGTTCACTCCACTTAGTCTTTTGGGGTGGAAATCAGGTGCTAACGGGGTTGCTGCCTTAGAAGTCTGTGGATGGGAGCCTGTGTTCTGCAACTTGTCCTGCAAGAAATGTGTTTTACTAAAATCAGGTCAGAGAGACCAGGTAGTTCTGGAGAGAGATGGAAAAGACCTGTGATCAAGCCAGCCCAGATCTCCAGAGGGCGTCTTCAGAAGCCTGTGCCAAACCTTGGATGGCGAGGGGACAAGAAGATCTCAGAGCCAAAGGAAAAGGGCAGTGATGACAACACAACGACTTGTGAGGAAGACAAGGAGTCTGATGGGCATAAGGTACAGAGCACACTGAATAGATATATTTCTCAATTTGTCTAGTGCTTGAAAAATGTTTCCCATTGAAATCAGTGGTATTTACAGGTCGGACTAATAAGATTTCAGCTTGAGACAATTTCGAAGAATTAATTTTATTCAAGCAGAGGCTAGCCTGAAATTCTATATGCATTTTAAGAAGCTCGTTTGGAGAGAACCTAACTAATAGCTCAGAGTTGATAAAATCTTATCTAGCTCAGGTTTAAAGGAACCCAGGGTATTAACTTGCGCTACACTAGTAGGAAGACTATTCCATATTACAGCTACACGCTGTGTAAAGAAGTGCTTCCTCAAGTTCATTTTAATATGTTCTCCCGCTAATTTCCACTTATGGCCTATTTGCCTAATAACAGTGTCCATGTATGAATATATTTTTTATTTTAAAGTAAAGTAAAATTATAATGATAAGCACTCCTCGTTTACTGACTACGTTCCATTACAATAACCAGAGAGTTAAATGAAATGGTTACCAAGTGAAAATCATGGTAGCCTAGGCGTGACTGTCGCTGCTTACGACTTTACTTCAGCTTTCCATACTCAATCTCTTTTATCTACCATGACATGGACATTAACAACATTTTGTACATTCTGCTTCAGTGATCTCTATTACTCCGGTACATGTTGTTGTCAGGCATACAAAATTTGGCCATAAATGTGCGTTGGTCAGAAAATGAATTTTTTTATTACCGTTGTATTTGCAAATGGTTACTAACTACATAGTTGCTAAACAAGGAGAGGTTGTAATGCATGTTTTCACTTGGATTCTCATCAGAGTAGTAATGTTGAATTTTAGGGCTAGCTTTGAATGTGGGCTTGATGGTATTTGAATGCTATGCTGTCCTTGAGACTAAAAGTTCAGTTTCGGCTGGGAAGAGGATGAGGGAGGCAAAGTGGACCACCCGGCTCCTGGCCTCTGATGACGAGGAGCAGGCGAGCAAGGATGAGGAGGAGCTCAATGTCATGGCCAAGCAGGAGCACATGCTGAACAGGCCCACCCGGTAGGGGGGCCACTTACTTCGATTGCGGCATGCATCTGCATTTTAATTTACTCATTAGCATTCTATGCTTTTATTTTTTAAGAATATCTTATAATAGATTGGGATGCTGTGCCTGTGATCAGAAGCCCCCTTGCTATAGAGTGATTTCACTATTGGATCCCTGAGCAAGGCCAATTACCCTTAATTGCTCCAGGCTGACCCTGTTTTCTGAGTCATTACATTTGGAATGTTAAAGTGGAACAGTGCAGTGAATAGATTGTGTCTTGCTGGACAATAATAATAGGTCAGGGAGGATCCCCAAGATGTCCCAGGCCCTGCAGCAGGCTGGGGATGAGGATTCGGCTGAAGAGCCTTCACCTACCTCCAAGACTCAGGGAAAGACGTCCCCCCAGCATCGGTGCCGGAAGCCGCCTGGGTCCAATCAGAGGAAGGCCAAGCCTAACATGGGCAGCATGCCACAGAGGTCCAGGAGGTCCAAGCTGGTGACACTGCGGGCCCCCCTGCCGGAGGGCCCTGTGGAGGACAGGTTAAGTGAGGCCCGGCCCGACGAGGTGTATAGCTATCCCACAAATCCCGAGGAGCAGAATCAAGTGCCAGCCTTCGTGCCTCTCAGTTTGCGGTCCCCAGAGCCCATGAGGCTGGAGGTGGAGGAGACCATGGAGGAGGTTAGAACCCATATCTCATTAGGAGGTTTTTACAGTCAAAGGAAAATGTTGGTGTTCTAAAATAGGGGCATTGTGTTGCTCTGTGGGTTAATGCTGTGACAGAAGGTTGCCGGTTCAAATGCCATTGTCCACGTTTACCCCTTTTCCACTGCAAAGGTACCAGTGCCGTTCCAGTGATGAACCCCAATTTGGAACCAGTGCCACGTTTTTCCACAGAAAAAAAAAATGGCGCTGGTGCCGCAAAATTGGCTCCGAACCGGCACGAAACCTTTGCTGGTCTGGATGAAGCACCCATGTGTTTCGCCATTGTTGCTCTGTGTAGTGGGCGTGGTTTGTGACATGGGCGCAGTGTTGTCAACCGGTTCCCACTGGAAGTCCATGGAAATGCAGGCCGGCTCTAGCTGGTTCCCAGCTTCAGCACCGGCTGAGCACCATCCCCAGTGCCAGCACTGGCACCAGTGGAGTGGAAAAGGGGCCATAGTGATTTAATTTTTGGGCCCTTGAGCAAGGGCCTTAATCCTGATTGGACGCACACTGACCCTGTTCTCTGATCCTCACTGGTATTACTTTGAACAAAAGGGTTTGATATATGTAAAAAAAAAAATTAAAAAAATTATATAAATAGAATATGTGAAATGCTTAACGTATATTACTGTATCTTGGTAAACTAAAAATATTGCTATTTGGTTGGTCATATAACAGACCTGCAATGAAAAATGTTGCCAGTCATTTATGTTACACTCCGATTGCTCCTTCTTAAAGTATTTAACTGACCACCAAGATGAGTTTTCTCAACCTTGTTTACATGACTGCTGTTTCTCTTGTTACATTGACACAGCTTGAGATTTTAGTCAATGTTCCTGACGCCCTGAGTACCATAGACCCTGAGGATGTGCTGTGCCATCCGTCAGAGTTCCAGGGGCCACAGAAGGAGGTTCCGGTGCCACCTGAGCATCAGCTGGGCGTGTTCGCTGTATGGAATCCATGATGATCGACTACTCCTGACGTTACTTTGGAATTTGTTTATACACACAATGAATGTGATTTCCTGTGCTTTTGTTTTGATTATAGGGGGCGATGAAGTGTTTGTCTCTAGACCATGTTGACGGTAAGTTGTAATGAACACATCTTCATGCCTGATTATTCATCTAAGTGAACATTTCAGATGCAGGTTAAACTAAGGAGTTTTTTCTCCACTTTTACATTTTCAGAATCTGAAGAGAGCTGCAATGAGGCAGCGAGGACTCTATTGACAATAAGAAATTCTGAACTCCTGTCTCTACCCCTGTCCATGACTCTCTCAGGTGAGAGAAGATCTTGCCCATTGTCTGCAGGCCCTGCAACAGAAGAACTGCTTACTTCTGTATCAGATCATATGTGAAGGAATCCAACTTCTAAAGACATCAGGGTCACAGGAGGCCTGGAGCCTACCTGAGGCAGCATAGGGCTTTTCTACACCTTGAACTGGATGCAAGTTGCATGAAATAATTTAAAATATATTAATTGTGGTAATTTTTTTCTTGTTGTATCCTTACCCAGAAGCCACTGACAAAGATGCCAAGGCTGGAACACAGGTTGCCTCTGAGCAAGAAAAACAAACGCAGTGTAGTCCGGAGATGACATCTACCATGAACCCCGGCTCTCCAGGCGTCGGGCCGTCTAGGCCTGCGGGTTTGGACATGGCGCTGGAGCCTCAGAATTCTCAGGGCCCCCTTCCTGAGAAGCAAGAGCCTCACCCTAGAAAGGGTGTGCAGAATCGGTAGGAGGAGCTCCATAAGAACATAAGAAATTTACAAACGAGAGGAGGCCATTCAGCCCATCAAGCTTGTTTGGGGAGAACTTAACTAATA
>JAODLD010000124.1:13762220-13773077 GCA_026781065.1 Mormyrops boulengeri
GTAAACGGGAGGATTCCACACGGGGTTAACGAGGAGGTGTGGTCCACAGGAGGGCGATCAGGGCTGGGCGTGACAATCACTTTTAGCAGTAGTAATTATTATTTATATATTACATTTATGTTAGTCATATACTTCTGTAAAAAACTCAAATGAAGTGACTCATCCATAATATTCAAGTAATACTTGATCAGGCAAGTTGTTCTTCATTGTTTTTCTACGCCAACATACTTTTTGATATTACAGGTAATGTTTTTTTTTTTTGTCTTAGCACCAACCTTCCTTTGCCTATACATGCTGCTATCCTTGGAATACTGTGTTGTAATTGAGATAATTACCCTTTTAAAGCTAAAGGCTAAGAGTGCTTTTTCTTCTGCTGGAGTACTTAGACTCCTATGTTCAAATGCAGTAGAGAAAAATCCACTAGGCAATCAAGACCTGGGAAACTAGACATGTCCCATCTCTCCCTTGAGCTGAAAATTTATTGGATTACACATCTTAACAGTGCAAACTGCTGTACTTGCTCTAAAAACACAAACATCCCTTCAGTATCACACAGAGAATTCTTATGTGTTCTCAGATCAAAGATGCAAAATATTGTAGTTTCCTTTGTTTTGTCTGAGTATGATTCACTTTAGTGTATGTCTCATTGTACTTATACTATTGTACTATTTCATGTGTTTTGTTCATCACTGGCTTTAAAGTTTGTGTGGCAGTGAGACAATGAATTGTGATCCAACCCTTTTAAAGCACACATCATTGAAGACCTTGATTTATATAGACATGAAATGCAAAAAATTAAACACAATAGAACTTGGTTTAGGATATCATACTGTATACAGAGTCCAGGTGGACAGAATATGATACAAGGCTTTGTTGTACAAATCTCATCATGTACATCTCAAATTTTCATGAACATAATACTAGTGAAAAGATTTAACATGGTGGCTGCTGTGAGTGTAATTGAGAAAACATAATGCAATAATTATGTGCATTATGACTGTGAGTAGTAGGGTAGTGAAAATGTCTTATGAGGAGAGGTTAGCAGAGCTGAATTTGTTCAGCTCCAGTTTTGTCTCATCTCTTCAAAGTACCTTCTGCCACAAGTCTTTTGACATGTTCAGGTGTATTTTGGAACATGCCAGTCAGGCTTTCTCATGCCTCTCTCTCAGCAGTGGGGTCCTTTTGGGTCTTCTATATAACCTTCTTTAATTGAGATGGTGACTGATGGTGCAAGTTGAAACTATTATATCTTCTGCCTCAAGGTAAACTTGAATCTCTGGGGCAGTGATTGAGTTGCTTTCTCCAATGTTTGACAATCCTTCACTGTAGTCTCTGATCAAGTTCTCTTGCAACTGTATCCATGGAGGTTGGTTACATTGCCATGGGCCACAGACTTCTTGATAACTTTGCGTATGGTGGAAACAGCAAGACCAAGGTTCCTGGATGTGGACTTGTAGCTCTGTGATTATCCATGCTTAGCCACGATTTTTTCTCACTTTGACCTTTTCAAATAATTCTTTTGTTTTCATTCTTTAGTCTATGGTCATTTCAGTATGCATAGTGGTAAAAAACAGGAGAGTAAGTCCATTTTCCTATTCAGACTTGTAGAATGGGTTAAATTTATACTGTAGGCACCTCCAAGTCATGACAGATGAGTTCTCCCCTCAAGTAAAGTAGAATCACGTGCTTGAACTGTATGTACTGCCAGTAATATTGTCCCAGCCATTTTAGGATTTCTTATGCAATGTTAATTAACTGCTTAATTAATTAACTAATTAATTAGTTAGTTAATTAACTGCTTCACTTGTTTTGATTTGTTTCATTGCATATCCAAAGAAATGTATATGTGTATACTAGAAGTTTTTCTTAATTAACAATTTTCTGGAGTAAATGGTGAATTGTTTGCAAAAAGTGCATGAGTGCCAATATTTTTGTCAACATATGAACCTTGCATTTCTGACTCGGCACAGGTCCCTCCATGTGTCCCATTCCCTCTCTCTACTGATTATTTTTAGTTAAAGTAATGTTTGTGTGTTTTCGTGCCATCAGTGAGTGGTCCGCCGAAGGATCAGTAATCTTTCTGGCCTCCTCATGCCCCTAATTTAGTACACTTGTGTGGCATGTACCCACAAGTACTGCAAGCGTTTACAAAGAAGGCAGGAGGTATGCAAACCACTCAGAAGCAGGCACAACCTAACCATTTATCATCTTCTTACCACTAATGCCTGGCAACACAGGGAGCAAGTTGGATGAAATGCCAGTTCGTCACAGTTTATGCCTTGGGACTGTGGGAGGCAACCCGCAAAGCATAGGCATTGTATACATGATACACTCACAGATCAGAGGTGGGATTCAAACCAGACTGAGGCAACAGTGCTACCTATTGTACCGCCCACACACTAACCAGAGTATGTTATTGTTTGCAATGAATGTCTAGTGTTCATTAAAGTCTAATCACCCTCACCTGGAGCGTCCGGATTCAGTAAATTGTGAGATGCAGAGATCCACAGGAATAGCACTAGTGAGTCACTGGTGATCTCTGTCTACTGTCGGCAGTTTTTCTCCCACAAACAATTATCTCAGTACCTCTTTGATAAGTGTAATACGTTTACTGGCTATAAACAGATTTGTATAAGAGCTCCCACTCCTCTATAAGGAGAAGGCAAACATGTTTATGTATATAGATCCTTCACAGCTGCTCTGCAAGTGTATTTTCTAGTTCAACTGGGCTTCTTATTAAACATTTTGCAAGTGATTTTATTTTTTCTGAGAGCTTTGGAGGTTTTTGAGATTTTCACTTTGTGCAGGACCGGGCAACCTTGCACTACAAATCTGCTGTAAGTATCTGATCTGGGCTTTTATCTGAACTCTCTTCTGCTGTTGTCTTTTATTCCCGTCTGTAAACTGGTATTAACTGCCCATGTTCAGGAACTTGCATTCATTTTCTCATTATGCAACCCAACAACTCTACTCCCACCTTGCCTGGGCGTGACATATAACCCTCGGATATGTGATATAGTACAAATAGTACAGGTTGAGGCGTTGGCTTGTTAAAAGCCCTTTGATGGAAATCAGCCAGCCAGCCAGCCAGCCAACCAGCTTTGACAGTATTCTGTGTCACTCATTGATTGGAGGGAAGTCCCAACAACAAGAGAAAGTTGTTCCTCAGGGACAGGGTGCATAAAAAGCTGTGATTCAATACTCTAAATGTGGATTTTCCAAATGGACTCTTGCTTCTCATGGTGTCTGGGACTGACTCATAGCTTGACTTCATGGGTCTAAGGATGATGTGTAACTTTTTTCCTTTTTTTCACTCACTTCTTGATTGGTCACTGTTTTATGTAGTCAGTTCTACCCAGTCATTCAGACTCGCTCCTCCTTGATTTCAGTTATGTAACCTCTTTGTAATTTCTGCAGTGATTCTCTCATTAACACAGGTGAGAGTTCACAAGAACAAGGCTGGAGATCACTCTGTCATGCTGATTGAGTTAGAATAGCAGACTGGATGCTTTAAAAGGAGGGTGGTGCTTAGAATCATTGTTCTTCCTCTGTTAACCATGGTTACCTGCAAGGAAACACGTGCAGTCATCATTGCTTTGCACAAAAAGGGCTTCACAGGCAAGGATATTGCTACTAGTAAGATTGCACCTACATCAACCATTTATTGCATCACTAAGAACTTCAAGGAGAGAGGTCCAATTGTTGTGAAGAAGGCTTCAGGGCACCCAAGAAAGTCCAGCAAGTGCCAGGATTGTCACCTAAAGTTGAAGACTTTTGCATGATGGCCTGGTGTCAAGAAGGGCAGCAAAGAAGCCACTTCTCTCCAAGAAAAACATCAGGGATAGACTGATATTCTGCAAACGGTACAGGGACTGGACTGCTGGGGAGTGAGGTAAAGTTATTTTCTCTGAATCCCCTATCTAATTGGTTGGGGCATCCGGAAGAAAGATTGTCCAGAGAAGAAAAGGTGAGTGCTACCATCAGTCCTGTGTCATGCAAACAGTAAAGCATCCTGAGACCATTCATGTGTGGGGTTGCTTTTCAGCCAAGGGAGTGGGCTCACTCACAATTTTCTACCATGAATATAGAATGGTATCAAAATCTCCTCTGAGAGTAGCTTCTCCCAACCATCAAGAACAGTTTTGTGACGAACAATGCCTTTTCCAGCATGATGGAGCACTGTGCCATAAGGCAAAATTGATAACTAAGTTGCTCAGGTGATAAAACATTGACATTTTGGGTCCATGGCCAGGAACCTCTCCAAACCTTAATCCCACTGAGAACTTGCGGTCACTCCTCAAGAGGCGGATGGACAAACAAAAACCCACAAATTCTGACAAACTCCAAGCATTGATTATGCCAGAATGGGCTGCCATCAGTCAGGATTTGGCCCATAAGTTGATTGACAGCATGCCAGGGTGAATTGCAGAGGTCTTGAAAAAGAAGGGCCAGCACTGCAAATATTGACTTTTCGCATACAGTAAACATAATGTTATTGTGAATAAAAGCCTTTGACGCTTATGAAATGCTTGTAATTATACTTCAGTGTACCACAGAAACATCTGACAAAAAGATCTACAAACACTGAAGTAGCAAACTTTGTGAAAACCAATACTTGTGTCATTCTCAAAACGTTTGGCCACGAATTTACTATTACCATCCCTAGACAACAGGTTCCTGTCACAGATGATGTTTCAGTGCTGAACAGACCCCAGACATACCCCCCAAGTTCCTTATTTGACTGCTAAATTGAGAGTTACAGGTGCAAGAGTCAATGAGGCAGCTGCAGCCAGACCATACTATATTGTTCTTGGCGTGAAGAAGTGAATGTTTACAGACGTGTGCCTGTTCACATCATAACTAATAGATACAATATATCTGACCTGCACTTCCGCCTGTAATTTTATCACATTAAATCTGGTCATACAAATTAATGAAAGCAGTACCACCCTTGCTTTTGACATGTGTTTTGACATTATTTCTAATTGACCAACAGAGTGCGCTGCTTTTCAAGAATGTAAAAGTAAACTCTAAAGAAAATTTGGTGCCCTCCAGTGGTGAATATGCTGACAAAGTGTTTCATTTTATTTATGGGGTGAGGCATTGTGTCCTTAAACCTACAAGACTTTGGGTTTGATTTCCACTTCAGTTATTTTGAGTATGAAGTATTTGTGGGTCTCTTCTGAAGGCTTATGTTCCTCCAACATTTGAAAGACATGTAGGTTAGGAGAATCACTTTCTCACCTAATATATCTGCATCGGTTTCCTAGTATAAGCTCCAAGCTCACTGTGACCCTGCATTTGATAAGCAGTTATGGATAATTAGTGCATGATTAAGTTACTATTTTGTAGATTAAAAATAATCAATGCCAAATTACAGTTTCTGTGTATGTACACACCACCTCATGGTCTGTTTCCCATTCTGGAATGTCCCCTGCCTTAATTGTGCCCTGTGCTTCTGTTTTAGTATAAGATATGTGGAAGCCCATTAAAAATTAAACCAGGTCTTTTAAAGTGCATAGAACTTCTCTTTGGTTGCAGATATGAAGCAGTTTGATAGAAACAGAATTTTTAATAATATTCTTATCAGAGGAATGGCTCTGGTTGGTGTGATGGTCTCGCAGCCAATCATTCACACAACTCATAAGCCATTTGGAAGAGTTTTTATCTACTTCCTAGCCTAGATGTTTGGCTTACTCTGTTCAGATCTGTTCATTTCCTTTTCATCTGCCTCTCCTTGAATGTCATAGTCCAAAGTGAGACTCATAACAACTGAGCCATGTATAATTCAGATTAACTTATTTTTCATGTTATCTCTCCCCTTCAAAGTTTGCTAATCGCAATATAAGAATGTGAAGTGAATGAAAGGTCAGTATGACCCTTAGTTACTGTGCTAAACTGTGCATATTTGATTAGCCTATTCCTGCAAGAAGGACTTAATGTAATATATAATATTTATATTATGTTTGATAAGAAGTTGGATTTCCCAGAGTATATAATTTTTGTCCTCTTAATAAGCTTGTCTTACAGCTTTTATAAGCACCTCATTAGTCTCCTCCATGTGTTACCATAATCCCATGAAGGGTTCATGCCATAGCTGTCTGATTCTGAACTGTAAAAACACAATTAAAGTCTTTCTGTCAGGCAAGTGTTCAAGACGGTAGGCTTGAGTGCAGCAATACAAAGTGGGTGTTTGTTGTCAGGCTATACGGCCTAATCTCTCCTGTTTTAGACTGTCTGGGAGGGCCACACCCCACAGTGCCTTGTTTGTGTCTGTAGAATGGCTTTCTGTTTCGCCATTGGGTATACTGTATCACTGAACTGATTGTGAATTATTGTGTCGCAGGAGGTGGGGGATTTGAAGAAATCAATTGGTCATAGAGTATATTCTTTGATTCTTTTGCCTGTTCTTCATAGTGGCAGGTATCAGAATTAATTTCTATTCTTCAGATTTTTATTCAGTTTTATCTCTAGGGAACTCAGAACTTGGTACAGGAAATGTTTCTATATAGCACAACATTGCAAGTCTGTTTAAAGCCCATTGTAAGCATGATGTATGTAACAGCCGTATAACTTAAGTCCCAGACCCTGAACATTACCCAACACCTAGGTAAACTAAAATGATAACAAAGAGTAATAATATATATTTTTTAAATCTCAAATAGTTATGTAAACAGATTGCATTTATATAGCACTTTTCTACTCCTACAAGTACTTAGAGCATTTTACAATTCTTGCCTCATATTCACCCATCAACACACTGGCAGAGGCTACCATGCAAGGCACCAGCCTGCTCACCAGGAGCAATTTGGGGTTCAGTGTCTTGCTCAAGGACACTTCAATGGGGTCAGGAAGAACCAAGGCTCAAACTTGCAACCTTCTGGTTGCTGAACAATAGCACTACCTCCTGTGCCACCATTGCATAGCATGGTGAGTAAAATTCTTTCATATCAGTATTGAATATGAAAATATTTCAAGACACATTTAAAAACCAAATGTACACAGGGCCAAAGAGACACACAGATTTGTAGATCTCACATATTGATTAATTTCACAGAGTTTCCTTCTGTGTGCTTGTGTTCTAATGACTAAATTGTTCCTGAGCAGTGCTTTCTCTTGTACTCTTTGCCAATACTGTTATGATCCCACCCCATAGGAAACCACTTTGCAGCTATGCATCAGGCACAAAGATAAGAATAACAGGGCAAAACCAAGAACATTGTAAGGTTTATTACATTTAAAAGAACCAGTTTCCTATAATTATGAGGAGGTATTTTTGTTAAAGTATTTGATTTTGAATTATGGGAGGAGCTTAGTATAGTACTGTAGTTGTATTCACTGGATTTGTCAGTTGTATGCTTAAGATTAATAATGTCTATACTCTTTGTTCTAGTTCAGGACTTCAATCTCTCTTCAGCTTATTTAACATACGTTTCTTTGATTTTTTACGTGATTATATTATATTATTGTTTGAGTACATACGCATAAAATGAAGTTTCGAACATCCCCTTTCACGATATGAAGCAAAGGGGTTCAAAGTGGTTAATAAGTTAATTTCATATGGAAGCGTTCTCAGATGCGAACTGACTCCCTCCCTTGGAACTGTTTTGAACTCAGCTGGAGCTCTTCGAACAAGTTTAGTCATGCATATAGCCTATGCCAAATAAAAAAAAAACTGTATTCATACATCACATACATTTCCAAGTTCGAATGAATATATATGTATATATATGTCAGTGTTCAGATTCACAATAAAACAATGAACAGAGAAGTCGTTTGGAAGTTTTCTGATTAAAAAACCATAAGAAGCATTATATAAATGGATTTTATGCATACTGAATGCTAAGCTGCATTGATGATGAATGCATGCTTGCTCAACTACACGAACGGTGAACAATTCTAGTCAGCCACTAGAGACTAAATCTTAAGTAGTTGTATTTACCATTTATTAAGAACTTGGTATTTTGAGTAGTCTATGTTGTATTCAAGGGCGTAGCTCTGCTTTCGGCATTAATTGGTAGGGTCCAAATCAGCCCCGAGCCCCCCGCCCCTAAATACACACGTCATTCCCACAATGTTGGCTCTAATGAAAAGGTCGACAGAAGCATTTTATGGCCAATCATATCTGCCCTCAAATCGAGGAAGCTCTTAGCACGAACTCGTTTATTTACAGTAAATTAATTTCCATCAACTTTTGTAATAGGGCCGGATCTCAGTCTTAACGCTAATGGAAAATATGTTTATGGTGCGTTTCAGTTAAAAAGTTGTTGGTGCGTGCAATATTGAAATAATATGTAGGACTATACGTTTTATTCAATTTATTTAGACAGGGGAAAAACTTGATTAGTTATTTACCTCCGGGATCAGTTCATACAGACAGTAACAGCAATGTTTTTTTTGTTAGTTTAGAAGCGCGAAATGATGGATTTGTCTGAGACGATTGATTGTCATTTTTTCTCTCACGCATGATAAACCTCCGTTGATAACGGTAGTTCTAAAATTAGTCGTATTTATTCTCGTCTTATCGCAGTTCACCGCATCTTATAAGTGTTAAGCTAGGCAAGCGCCCGTCTCCGGCTACAGCCCCCGCACATTGCCTGTAGGTTAAAGCGTCGGTTCTCTCACCAGGGGAGCTATTTGTAGACATCATCGCCTGTTGAATCGCGGTTCTTAGTGGACTCACGACAATGCAACCTCGCCTTACGGGAGGAAGAAAAGAAAACTCTGGCGTCTCAAGACTTTCATTTTTCGAAATCTCGATTGCTTAGATACAGGCAAAAGTTTGTATTCGGAATTACTAGGGGAAACTTCGTCAAAACAACTTCTGAACCAAGTTGCCTTCTTCAAACGAGTCGTGTGTGCACAGTCTGCTGGAAATGCCGTGGATTGTTAGGTTGTGCGAATACGTTATTTTATCATGAATCCACTTTTAATGGACGAATTTCGTTAATCTTTGTGGGCGTCGTTGACAGAGATGATCCTTGATTACATGTTTTGTCCTCGGTGTCTGCGAAACGCAATCGTGCGGTACACTTTTCTGTTGTCATGGGTTTTTCTGATACCAGGGATTTGGGAATCCTTTTAGCAATAATTTCAAAGACTTTCCAATATTACCTGAACTGTAGAACAGTAACTTAGAGGTCAAGTAAATCTGCTTGTCCTGAACCGATACTTCTTAAGGGTATGCCAGTGAACAGAAATGGAGGAGCGAATGAGAATACTGGAAGATCTCAATATGATCTACATTAGGCAGATAGCCCTAAGTTTACAGGTAAGCAGACCATTTGAGATTTTGTTGTCAAGTATGTGTGACGTATGAGGGTGTTGAGAACATTAGTTAAGGGAAAAAAATCAGAATACTTTCCCATTTTATGATGAATTAAATATTTAAGATATTGATCAAAAATGAGGTAGATAACGAAATTGAAATAGAGGATGCAAAGCTTATATAGGTTTTACTTGGTGATTTGTTTGATAAGCTTGTTCAAAAGAAATATCTAATAAAAATACAATTTTGAACTATTATTATTAGTGTTTGGAGAATGTAGCCAATCCTAATGCTTCATTAACTTCTAGTAATCGATACACAAATAACAGCTACGTGTGAGAACAAAACAGTGTGGAATGGCTGAGTTCCAGCATGGTCTCTATATGTTTAAATGTTTTGTGCTGTACAAAGGAGGATGTCACATGTGAGGACTTGAGCATTTCCTGTTTCCCACAGCTGATTCATTCTGTGGACTGTAGTGAAGATTTTTGCTTAATTGTTAGCTGGTTCAAAGGTTAAGGCCCATTAAACATAATCATTTAAATACCTGTGAATGTGTATGTGGGCATAATCAGGTGGTTTCTCACCAGATTATGTTTGTTTATTGTTTTTATTTTTGGAAACTTCGTGTCTGGCACGAATAAAACTGTTTTTACTCTGTGTAGGGGTCGACGTGTAATTTCTGAAAGAAATAATCCCCACCTCAGCAGCTATATAAATATAAGTGAAAATATAATCATGTTAATGATAGTAGCCAGGTTAATCTTACTTGCGTTGGTCCTTAAGTTTTTAGCTGTATAAAAGCGGCTGAGTCCTCTGGAATGCCCCTTCTGGTATGTTTCTTCAACAGTGTTTCTTTGTATTTCATAGAATGATATCAGCCCACAGTGTCCTTTGGGGAATTTATGTTGGGTTGGGGCTCACTGACAAAGGTTGAGCAGGGGGCCAGAATGTCATCATGTATTAAGTCTCTTTATGTCACAAGCCAACTGGCATTAGTCTAGCTTTGTGTTGTGCCAAGATTGTTGTACATGTGTTACGTGAAGACAGTGATGTCACTCTGCTGATTTAGGATGAGTACAGGACTTTAACAACAGTTTGCAGTCCTTTGTCTCTTGCTACGAGACACTGCATGTTCCCTTGTACCTTTCACTTTATATGAAGCAGACATTAAGCATGACAAGATGTATTTACATGCACACATACTTCTTATGTTTATGATGTCCATGGACTGCAGGTCATATGGTGGTTTACAATGTTCACATGCTCTCAGAAGATTTTCTTTTGTTATATTAGTGAGTGGTACTTGTTCTGCTAAGAAGGTTTTTTGTTGTTAAGAAAAACATACACCAAAGACGGAAATAATTGCTTATAACTGCTATAATAATTGCTTATAATATTTTGAGTTCCTCACATGTCAGTTTCCCGGGCATTAAAAAGCAGTAGCTGAGATCTCACAGTAAAAATAAATACTGTTTCATATTTATTATATTCAGTTCATACTGTTTAGTGGTGATGTTAAGAACATAAGAACATAAGAAATTTACAAACGAGAGGAGGCCATTCGGCCCATCAAGCTCGTTTGGGGA
>JAODLD010000124.1:13780083-13796640 GCA_026781065.1 Mormyrops boulengeri
AGATCCTCAGCAGAAGGAATCATGAAGTCCTCTAAAACATTCTGGTAGACTGTTGCAGTGACCTTGGATTTAAGAAACCAGAGTTTACCAACAACTGCACCAGACATCGCACCCCAAATCATGACTGACTGTGGATATTTCACACTGGACCTCAAGCAGCTTGGGTTCTGTTCCTCACCCGTCTTCCTCCAAACCCTTGGACCTGGATTCCCGAATGAAAGGCACACTTTACTTTCATCAGAAAAGAGGACCTTGGACCACTGGCCAACAGTTCAGTCCTTCTTCTCCTTGGCCCAGTTGAGACGCTTCTGACATTGGCTCAGGCTCAGAAGTGGTTTGACCTGAGGAAGGCGACAGTTGTAGCCCATCTCCTGGATGCGTCTGGTGGTTTTTGAAACTGTGACTCCTGCCTCATTCCACTCTTTCTGGATCTCTGCCAGGTTCTTGAATCTTCTCTGTTTGATAATCCGCTGATGCCCACGGTCATATCTTCTGCTGGTGCATCTTCTCCTGCCACATTTTGCCCTTCCACTATACTTTCCATTGATATGCTTGGACACAGCACTCTGTGAACAGCCAGCCTCCCCATATTGAACCTAACTGAGACAATTGAACCAAAGTGAAGCAATTTAATGACACCTGGGAAAACCTGTGCAGGTGCTTTGAGTTTAGTAGATGAGTTGTGTGTGACACTCAGTTTAAAACATTCATGCCCTGTAAAATTTGGGCTGATGTCTTCACAGTATTCTAATTTTTTGAATTCCTGTTTTCGTGGGTTTTGTGAGCTGGAAGCCCAAATTATGTACAAATAAACAACTAAGTGCGTGAAATCGTTTAAGTTGTGGGCCCTGAATCTATAATCTATGAAAGTTTAACGTTTTTAATGGAATTATGGAAATAAATAAACTTTTCCATGATATTCTATTTTTTTGGAAAGGGTCTGTATTTCCTGAGAAGTTTAACACTAATGTTATCCCATGCCTTCTGCAACTCAAGCCAGAGGCTTTCCTTTTAATGTACAATAGATCTGTCCAGTTTATTTTCCAACTCGCCCCAAATTTGCTCGATGGGGTTGAGGTCCGGACTTTGAGGGGGCCAGTCCATCATTTTCAATGTTCCAGCAGACTCCTTCTGTCGCAGGTAGTTCCGGCAATAGTTACAGTAGAAGAATGTTTAGGGTCATTGTCCTCTTGGAAAATGAATCCAGGCTCAATAAGACGACTCCCAGATGATATTCCATGCCTCACGAGAATGTTGTGGTATACTTTCTTATTTCTTAGGTATAAAAACTTGAAATTAAATGTTTTGCGTCTTTTTGTTTGATTTCTTCTGCGGCATTAAAAGAATGTCTCTGACAGGATTATCCAACTATGGAGTATATAAAATGACACAAGCGTTTTATCTTTAAATAAACAATTTATCAATTTAATCCCCTTCTTATGCCAAATATCAAAAACACTGTTCTTAACACTGGGTAAGAAGTATGTATTTTGTGTTAAGTGGGTTAAAGCTGACAAAGCCCCTTCACATTCTAGATATTTTAAAATGTCAAGCCAAATTTTCAAAGTAGTACTAATAATGGGGTTACACTTCACTTCAGGGAGAAGGGAAGTCCTTTTGTTATGTGTGATCTGGCACAACAAAGCTAGGGGGCTCATAGCCCATTCATCTAGATTTAGAAGGGATTCCTTATGTGCATGTATCCAATCCCACACTGTACGGGCATGGCAGGCCCAGTTATAAAATAACAAATTAGGGAAGGCCATACTACCCTCATCTAGTGGGTCCAGGTTTCTTACCCTGCCAAATAAATGTTAAGACATTATTCTCTATGGTTAGTACAGTTTGTCTTGATATGTATATAAAGGGATCATTTGCACCGGGTAAAGAAATCTAGGGAACACATTCATCTTTATAAGACTCATCCTTCCCATTCACTAAAGTGGGAACTTGTGCCATCTTTCCAAATCCTTCTTTACAGCTGTTATAATGGGAAAAGTTGAGTTTCCATAATTGTCCCAAAGTGGGCGACACCTTAATGCCAAGATACGTAAATACAGATGTGGACCAATGAAAGGGAAAGTTGTCTGGAGGGTCTTTTACCCGAGAGTCCCCAAGGGCCATAGCCTCTGATTTACTATAGTTTACTTTGTAACCAGATATTAAGCCTAATGAGTTTATAATCGATAAAAAAAACATTTGGTTATTATGTACCGTGCTGTGCATAGTATTACAGTGTTTCCCACAGGTCTGACATACATACTTGTGATGGAAAGGGCCTGCAACACGTGCTGGCAAAAAAAGGTCTACTACATGTAACAAACAACAAATGCATTGATAACCTTTAATGAAATATTTTGATTTTTTGAATATTTCTGCTAATTTACCCTCAACCCTCCACTCTGTCTTACAACATGGGAATACAAAGTAAAAAAATAACTGTAAAACTCTTTACTGTGTACAAAGATGGCACTGTTTGTCAGAGCACTTCAATCGATCTGGGTTTTTCAAAGAACTCCAAGGCCTGTACATATGGGAATACTTCTGGTGCTGCTCCATTTATTGATATTCTCAGACATACAGCCAGGTGTTCCCCTTTCAGTCTGCTTCTCAAGTCAGTTTTGACCTGGAAAACAGACACTTGGCTTTAAATTAACTATACAGAACTGACACATGTAATTCTTGAGGCTTATGCATTTATTTATTGTCACTTCACTGTAGTGCTATGCGTCTCTTTTCCTCATCCTCATGCTGTTTTCTTTTAGAATATTATTAAATACTCATATCTGCTGGGTAAATGCATTAGTTGTATAACTTTAGCTAAAGTTACTCTGTGTCATACTACCTGCCATAGCCTGAAGAGAAACAGAGTATAATTGCCACAACAGGTAGCTGCCCTTTGCGGCCAGGTAGCTCTCACCTACAAAGAGCAAGTTGGGGAGGCATAAAGAGAAATTCCCCACGGGGATAAATCAATCAATCAATCAATCAATTAATCAATGCTCTAAAACCAGAAGCCTGACAACCAGAAAAAGTGCACTTAATAACATGACGAATCTTACATTTACGGTATAAGCATTAAGTAAAGAAAAACTGCACATTACAATATTTTTATCCTATGTATTCATAGTAGTGCATGTGTGTGAGTGTGCCCTGCGATGGGCTGGCCCCCCGTCCTGAGTTTTTCCCTGCCTCGTGCCCATAGTTTCCGGGATAGGCTCCGGACTCCCCGCGACCCACTGGGATAAGCGGTTTGGACGATGGATGGATGGATGGATGGTATTCATAGTATATGGCATTTTTTATTAAGTAAACCTGCTAACAAGAGCTTCCCTGTGATAATATTTTGCTTTTAGCTTTAAATTCTGGGACCTAACCTCTCACTTCGTTTGCAACCAGGAAGGAATATTGTAGGTCACTGTTAAAAAGATTTGCTCATAATACTCTCCCATTTGGGAATAGAAAAATTGCAATCATCAATTGAGTTCAAAGAAATAACGACGCGTTATAACTTCAAATTTATTGCAAGGCATTACAATAAATTTCCAAGCTCTAATAAAAACATAAAATAAAAACATTCCTAAAATATACCAAAATGGTTTGCCAAATATACTTTGTGATCATTAATATACCTTACATCCAAGTAAAAACAGTGATTGTTTTGTAAAATACAAAATGATGTGACTAATGGGGCTAGCCTTAATTTTACTGCCTATTTGAGATAGAGGAATCAAGCAAAACAATTTGAAGACAGGCTAGGCTACTCCGTAAGGCTGAATCACATGTAGCTTTTAATTATCCTTGGCTATTCTCTCATTATTGGGTGAATCCGTCAGATCTCAAAATCTCCTGAATGTCTGCATTTTCTTTCACTTTTAATGAGAAGTGCTCCCACAAAACTGATGCTTTCGCTCTTCCTTTGGACCCTTACCCGCTACGCTCCATCTTCCTTCCACCATGTTGCCAAGTAATCAAAAAGACAATTTTTAATCGATGCATTTAAAAAATTGAGTAATCAGGTTTAATTGACTAAACATGACAGCTCTAGTTTCCTCACGTTTTAAACAGTGTCACAGACATTATACAGAATATTATACAGTTACATATCTGCTTTAGGTCATAGTTCATTTATAGATCCTTTTATGGCACGTCAACCACTTGGCTAACAATAGTCATTACACTAATTAAACATACCTCCTTACAAATCAGGAAGGCACTGTATTACAGTGTTTATAACATCGGTTTAAAGGTGTGAGGGAAGTGAAAGACATAGAATACCCATGCCTTCTCAGGAAAGACAGTCTAGCAATGTTTTTTTTTGGATATGTTCAGCAAGCCTCAGAAAAAAATCATTGGCTTCCTCAATGAGGCATTGTTTGATTTCTTGATATTAAGGGGAAGGATCTTACTTGAAAAGATGGAAGATTAAAATTCACTTGCATTTGTAAAATGATTGTGTAACTCCAGGACATCCATGTTTTTCTATTATAAAAGAAGACTGTTGAGATCACCATAATTTAGGTATTACATAATCCATTAGCATACAAATGAATAATGAAACGTAGCAGCATCAATTTCTATGAAACACTTAACACTTTTCTCATTATACCTTTTAAGATGGTAAAAATAAGATGAAAGTAATTTAGGAAATTGCTTTTGGAGAAACAATAGGGGTTAAAACTAATTGCAGTTATCTTTGGCCCAAATTAAGTTGTGGCAGAGGAGCTAGAGAATATGTCATGTTTATTGTAATAGCTGTTGTTACTTTTAAGAAGTATAGCAACTTCAAACACAGCCAGAGTTGTGTCCGATTATTCACAGCATATTTGCTGAATATCAATACATTTGATTCTGGATTGTTTATAAGAAGAACACCCAGAAGTCTTTTATATGACTGAAGCCAAGATTCCAACTTTTGGGACATTGGCTGGCTGAAAGTTGAACAGACACCAGTTTTTAGCAGTTATCCTTTATCCAGTTATCCTTTTTAAGTTTTAAGCAGGTTATCCTTTATGATTTCCATATATCCATTTTTTCCATCAGCATTATAAATAATTCCACAAGTTTCACCACAGGATGAGGTGTGTAGGGCACTGCAGGGTTTATGGCAAATGTAGCACTGAGTCTTTAGAAAAGCAAGTTCAAGGATTTGTCTCCATGAACTATATCACCTATTTCCACATCGTTGCAGGACCATTCAGGTGCATACGTTGTCTTTGGTTTCAGCCAGGAATCCCTCACCGGTGTTTCCTTGTCAGGTTTCTTAATTTGGATTTACGTACTACCATATCTAGGTACTATAGGTGGTGCAATTGCTTGTCTTGATATTATAGAACACCATGCATGGAATTCCAATATTTAACTCCATTCCTCAGATCTGTATATTTCATCTGTATAAAAATAGTTGTTTCCCAACCAGATTTAACCAGTCTATCTTGTTGAGTTATTAATACTCCAAAAAATATTTAAGAATGTGTTTATAAAAGCACAATGTTTGAATGCTTTTTGAAAATATGATGTTAATTTGAAATATTTCTATTTTATCACATTTTATCAATGTCTTTGATGTTTTGTAGGAATTTGAATATATTTGCAAGGCATTAGATGGTAAATTAGATCTGTTTATTTCCAGTGACAGATTAACCCCCCCCCCCCCAATATTGCAATTGAGTAATGAGTTCCTGTTTGGATAGTCTCAACCTAACCAATCGCCTGTTCATCAGCTCCATTTGGAGTGAGTTGAAAACAAGATTACTCAAAGGATACTTGGTACATGAATTTTAAGAAATCATTTCTATACAAACTGCGTTTTCTCACATATATAGCTGGATAAGTGCCTTGACCGGTGCTCCTGTTAGGAATGTCAAAGCTTTTATAGCAAGGGTCCATAATCTCTATACTACTTTTTCATTCTGTTAAGACACACACACACACACGCACACACAACACATTAAAATGCATAAATGCATGCAGCATGGTTTAAGTAAAACTAAGAAATATGGAATAAAGGCATTGACAGAACAGGCTGAGTATTATCAATTTAAACTTCGCGATTATGCAATACTAATACAGTACCTGCAAAAAAATTTTAATCGTGGGATATAGGCTACTGATCAAAGGGTGGCACAAATGCGCATATATAGCCTGCCTTTTACTGTAATGTATAATTTACGTTTCGACGAAAGACACAATTTTATTCAAAATCCATAACAATAAAACGGGTAACCCCCCCCCAGCATCTTTACTAAGAAAAAAACACCCGCCTCCTCTCTCATTTGTGCTCTTCTGCAGTCCAAGTGTCTTGTCCACATCATTAAAAAAAATCAGGACGGCGAGTCCGATGAGAGGAGGATGATGATGATCAAAAGCTTGTGGTCCACCGAGATTCCGGGCGTATCACTTCTCTGGTCGGTAAAGCACCACTTGATATTTATGTTAAAGCTGCACATTTTTGATCGCGCCGATACGCTATAAGAGATCCTGCGTTTAAAATTACATGTCTTTCTGCTGGCTCATTGGGAGAGTTTGACGTCGGTGGAAACATGATCAACTCAAAGAATATCGCAGTAAGTGTGGACTGCATTTGTATGATCACTTCATGGCATCTGACATCTGATGGATGGATACGGATTACTTGGTTTGGTAAAACGGAACGCGGTGAAGCCGTATGGTTCACTGTCAGGTGCAGCTACGCTACACAAGGTCAGACGAGGCACCTCGAAGCGGTAAAAAATAAATGCTTTATTAAAAAATGGGTTAATGTAAACCGATTAGAATGGTCGGTAACACTTTAGGCTACTTGACGGGGCACAAATGCTTAGTAATAATTCAGTTACTTCTGAAGTACAAATTATGAACACATTCGCTACTAGAGAAAACAGATGCATCACGATTCATTAATAATGAACAAACAGGAGATCAGTATTTAACTTCTGTTATTCATTACTTGTTCCTTAAGTAGATTATTCAGTAGTTCACAAAGAATTAACACATATATCAATAAATATAGTAACTGCTTGAGATAAAAGATGGGTCACGATTCAATAATGCTGAATCAACATGAGATCGGTATTTAATTTAGGGGCATTGCATTGTACATAGTTTGTGGTTAATTAATACAAATGTAATAGTATAATGCTATATTATTTGAGCCCCATCAAGTAAAGTGTTACCGAAATGTTTATAAAGGTTCAAATACTGATACAAATCGTAAATTATATTTAACGTATCTGAGCAAGAATCCACATAACAATATTACTTAAAAACAAGAACAAGAATTATGGTTGAGTGGACTGTAACCTCTCTCCATGCATCAATATACTGCTGTGGTTGGAATAGGAAAAATACCAGTCAGTTTGCAGCAGTACCCTGTAATGGTTTTAAATCAGCAGTCATTAAAGGTATAAAATGAACCCTTTACATGTACTAATCCATTCCTGTTAGATATTGAGTTTTATTGTTGACTTGGACAGTATTAAGTATTTTAGCAAAGGAACACTGGGCTGAGGAAACCTGATTTGAGGAAGACTGCAGCAGGCTGCTGGTTTTTCGTGTGCCCCCCGTTAATTCATTACCTTTAGTGATTTCCATTAGAGTATTTCTGTATTTAGATAGCGTCATCTGGCATTTTAGATATAAATTACCCTTTAACTGAAATGTCTCAAAACACTACACACTTTGTGGCCTTTAGCACATGTTTCTGCAGCTGTACTGAATGTTTATATAGACATTAATGTACCGCTCCTGAATAAGCAGCTGGATGGATGCATGGATGGATGCATGGATGGATGGCTGATCAATCTTTTGATTGAACAAGGAAATCTTGTTGCTTAGGCTGTTGTTGGTCATCAGTTTCCCATTTGCACTGTGTGTGTGAGTCAATCCGCATTCCTGTCACCTGTTCCAGAATATGATTGGACTCCATTCTGGAATGCATTTCATCTTCCATTGCATAACATTAGGGTTCCATTACAGTGGATTTGCATTATACAGCAAATTGGATGATACCTTAATGGCAATGGTGATCGTGTCTAGCTTACTGTCACACAAAACCGTTTGCACTCATCTCGAATATAGTTGTGCAAGTTGTTTGGTTCCCAAAGCACTTGCATGACTCTTTCCATTACCTGTTAGAATAAAATCAAACACCCACAACATCCAAAGCTGCTAAAAGAACAGAGACATTATAACAAGGGTGTAGACTGGGGTATGGATGCGAAGGGCATGTCCCTACCAATTTTGTGGGAGGATCGTGTGTGTTTAGGAAGTAGGGGTTTCGTGGCTGATTTGGTCCCTACCAATGCTGAAACCAAACTTTTGCATTTGCATTATAATTACAATAATTTAACAAACACCACATTTCTTTGAGGTTTCTATGTTTCTCTGCATCAGCCTGTTTGACATTTATTGTGTGAAAAGCTAGAAATCAAAATATTTAGCAATATCATTTGTCACTGGATATTTTATCAGACTTCTCTGGAATCTCATGATTGCAAATTGCACTCTGCAGAAGTTGAAACTCATTTCTTCAGATAACCATGAGTTGCTTTTGCCTGTTTAGATGAACGTACAGTATATCTTTACCTGTTATTTGCTGTGTAAGGTTTTTTTTGTTGTTGTATATCTAGGTATCTGTTCTGAGTTCTCAGGCAGTTTGCATCTTGCATTGCTGTGCTCTGTTGGCTTACTGTATTTTCTTTTGTTTTGTCTCACTCCTGTACAATACTATAATAATAATTGTATCTCGCATATCTAGGTTTAACACTGCTCCAGATCTTTGGCACTTATTAATTGTCTGCTTCAGTTGATGTTCTTTGTCTGTCACTTATGGGACTTCTAATTTTCACTCACCAAGTGTTTGCACTGTTGTCTGAAGTTGGTTTATTACGTTTCACTAGAAGTAGTGATCTCATTGATCATACCCAAGACACCCGAGAAATACCCAAAGTTTTTAATAAATTTTTATAAAATTTTCTATTCTTATTATTCTTCCACAGGAGTACTATTGTTCTTTTATCAGTGACAATATAATATACTTTGAAAATGCTTTACAGCACACATTGTTCTAGCATTCTATATCCATAGCAACAACAGAAATCTTAGAGTACATCTGAACACCCACAATACAATGACCCTAGTAACATTTTGACTAGATGTCTATTTTCAGTTTATGATCTCATATGGTAAATAAAGTGAATTTACATGGTTATAATCCTTGTTTTTTTAAAAAAATCAATGCTCAATTAAGAAGGAGTAGTCTCCTTTTAATAAAAAGAATCAGGTGGTCCTAAGTAGCCCTGTTTATAAAGGGAGCAAGACAGGCTAGCCAGACTTGTAACGTTAACTTTGTCACTTCAGGTCCCCACCTTTCTCAGTAGTAACCATTTATTCTTTTTTACTGATGACCTTACAGTAATTAAGTGTTTCTGACTAAAGGAAAGCTATTGCAGTCCTTTGGCAGCTATGAGTTATATAATGACTCTTATTTGGACCTAGGTTATTATGTTTTCTTTTCCTGTACAGTGCTGGTTTTTTCGTGGGAGGTACTTTTTGCATATTTAGTGCAAAAAGTGAGACCTTGTTTTCTCAAAGTGGTACAGCAGTCCCTACAATTGTGTGCAGACTAGCAAGTAAAATCCTCAAAAACCCAATAATATTACTAAAACCCTTCTGGGCTATTCAAAATACACAACAGAGTGTTCATGCATCCTGCCTGTGAGTGATGAGATAAAGTTGCGCCCACAAGCTGGCGTTCATGTTGGGGCGGTATGAGTGGGAGAGTGAGCACCTCAGGGACCCGATCCGGCTGCTTTCCTAATCTTATGTCCGGAACATTATTTGGTACTTTGTAGAATCACTGTACTGCACTGGTACTGGCACTTCATTAATTCAGGCAGCAGTTGAACAAAAGCATGTGAATAAAAGTGAATAGTGGAGGTTTTAAGGAGTTAATACGGATAATATAGTCGTAACCAAGCTAGTTATTGTAATTTTTCAGGGAAGTGAACATTAAATTAGCATCATACATTCATACATTTGTCTTATTAATGAAATGTTTTTAATTTGTTTCATAAAATGTTAATAGTGACTGCAGTATATATGTTTCATTTGCTCCCTTGTTCTCTGTGTTGTTTTATTTTTTCAAAGAGTTATAATATTCAGTCAGAATCAGAGCAATCATAGGAGACCATTTGTGTACAATTGTGCACCAGTTGTCCTGAATGTTAAAATGTTTTGCCCATAAGGGAAGAATGATATTTGATACCTTAAAGGCACAGAAACAAAGCTAATGTGTTCAATGACTGCAGGAAACAGAGAAGACTCATTTTTTTTAATTTTGAAGATTGCCTGCAATGCAGTGCAATAAGGATTATTAGCCAAATGTTTCAATGCTCTTTTGTCAAACAAGCACAATGTAAAGGTTGCAGTGTCTCTCAAGTGTTCATGTCTGACAGAAGCAATGGTTTCTCTGTAAAGTGAAATGAGAAAAGAAAATATCTGTACGCTTTTCGTTGTTATACAAATCACATCAGTGCCATTTAATATGAGCTTTGCATATTAATATGATTACAACACATACAAACTCCCACACAGGGACAGTGACAGACACAAACACGCAGGCAAACAGAAGGACATGGAAAAATTTATCAATGCCCACAGATCGCTATAGCTGATACTCGCACTACCTAGCCTTCTAGGCTTGCATTTTAAAATGGAGAGGTTAGCAAGCTACTAAAGGCTAAAATGCATCATATAATCAAAAGATATGCAGATAATACATGACAATACATTAATACATTATATTATTTTGCTATGAAACTTGCTTCAGTTTAGCAGTCCCAAACTTTGTCTGGCATCAATTTCAAAGACCCATAAACAACATGTGTATTTGTATCACAGAAGGCTGGTTATGGGAAACATTTCTTTAGAACATTTGGATTCCATAGCTCATTTTCAGCAATATTCCATAGCTATATTTGGCTTCTTAAGACATTTAGACATTCAGTTGTTGCATACATTGTGAATTATAAACATAGCTAACAAACAGTTAAAATGACACCTATTTTCAGTTTTTCTTTGGTCAAATATATTTACAGTATGTGTAGTAGGTCAGAAGCAACCCTTCAGCATATCACGATTATACAATTCCTTGGTATGACCCCACCTAGAATAGTGTGTGCAAGTTTAGTCACCATACCTTAAAAAGGACATTGCTGCCTTGAAAAGAGTGCAACGTAGGGCTACAAGAATGATTCCTGGTCTTAGAGGAATGTCTTATGAGGAGAGGTTAGCTGAGCTGAATCTGTTCAGCCTCGAGCAAAGGAGACTAAGGGGGGACATGGATCAGGTATATAAGATTCTAACAGGTCTAGATGCTGTTCAGCCAAATGGCTACTTCAATATTATCTTAAATACTAGAACTCGTGGCCATAGGTGGAAATTAGTGGGAGAACATTTTAAATGAGAAAACACTTCTTTACACAGCGTGTAGTTAGAGTATGGAATAGTCTTCCTGTTCATGTAGTGCAAGTTAACCCCCTTTAAATCAGAGCTAGATAAGACCTTATCAATTCTGAGCTATTAGTTAAGTTCTCCCCAAACGAGCTTGATGGGCCGAATGGCCTCCTCTCGTTTTGTAAATTTCCTATGTTCTTATCAATCATTTATCATGCGATATCCTAATTTCTCTAATTGATCTATGCAAATTGCTTGATAAGATAATGGTTGCCATAGCATAACATTTAGTCATGCATCTTCTATTTTTCCACCTACATTGGATAATTAATGATATTAATATTTGTTGCAGTTGCAGTTTCTTTAAAATTTTTATAAACATTGAGTTATATTAGTTATCTATAAACATTTTATCATAGTACATTGTGTACCTTTTGACAAGCTACATATTAACTGATTTTCTTTCTTTTCTTTTGAACTTCAGAAATTACATGAAAAGTAGGCAACTATGAAGAACTATTTTAAACATTACATTATTAATTTAACTATCTTCAGATTCTACCATGTCCCACTGTGTTTATCATGTGGCACTTTGGACAGCATCTGTGTCTTTGGAATGGAGTGAATATGTGCTACTGGCTCCCCAGAGCCAGCAGTTCGTCAGTGGTCCAGTGATCAGGGACATTAATACCGCCCAATATTAATCAAGTGAAATTAGTGCATTGGCGTGATGAAAGTGGGGCAAGCAGAAAGCAGGTTGCTCAAAATTCCATCAGTTTGTGCTACTTTCTGTGATGATAATCATTGACTTAGACCGGTTTGGGGTAGATCTCGTTTCAACAGGAACCTGGATGGTAATCGAAAGAGTGTGAGGTGTGGTCTAAAAGTCTTGTTTGATTATGGGTAGGAGGAGTGCCTAATTCAAATCAGCTTAATAGTGCTGTACATCAGTGTTTATTATGGCATTTATTTTACATTTGTCTTAGTTTTAGTCTTTAGACAAAAATGCATTAGTAGTAGTTTTAGTCACATTTTAGTCATTTCTCTCCTTAATAGTTTTAGTCAACAGAATTAGATACATTTTAGTCATTATTTTCAGTCAAAATGTTTCCTCTCTATAAACTTATTCATTTAGGCTAATACATGTATTACAATTGAAATTAAGGTGAAATTTGTATTAAGTGTTCAAATTCATAAAGCAACATTTCACCCTTAACACTTTTGCTTGTGTAATAACCGGGTTCCTTACCTTAGTTGGATATTTCTAGCCTACTCTCCCAGCTATGTGATGCTGTTGTGCTGTCCTTTCCAATACTAAGGTAAGGATAGTACATTACACACAGATAAGTGGTGTAATGTAAAGTGGTAACATAGTGGAATGTTCTTAACTCCACATCAAGAAACATAACATTCTTTCTTAGGCCATTGTGGTTACATTTATTTTCTTCGCTAATAGTATTACCATTAAAATATAGAATATCAAAGTTTTGAAGACTCAAATTTAGTGATAACACAATATAGCTTGCCTATTGTACTGGGCTTAGAACTAAGAAATCATACATAAAAATCTTCCAAATAAATTGCTGTGTGAATTTAGATATTAATTGCCATTTGACTGGATATTAATTGCAACAGAAGCTCAGGTAAGGATGCAAGTGATCTAGCATAATAAATTGAATCCAAGTACACATGAATAAACTCTCAGGATTAATGTTAACAGCACATGCACACATACTGGGGAACAGAACATGTTTGAATAGCCAACACAGTTACCCCCTTATATTTTACTCAAATAGGACATTATATGGCAAAGTATACTTAAGGCAGAAGTTTACTGTCCTGGCTGGAAAAAACCTTAACGTTAATTGTCAAGCCCTGCATGTTTCACTTAAGATTTAAAATTAGCTTAATAAAGTTAGCTAACTTAACCCTTTAAGCTAGCCAACATAAGCCTGGCTAATACAAAGTATTTTTTTTATGTGAGAAAAAACAATTGGCTCACAAACATATTTGCCATTTAAGCTGACACAACTGACTCCCCAATAACATTGACTAGCAGTTTTATTTGCTTATAGTATGACTTATCATTTCACCTTGCAGTTAGCTAACTTACCGTGGCATAAATAGCGGGGTGGTCCACCTTAAAGTGCCTCTTTCCTTCATTGTGTTCTTCCAAGCCATTTGGAGGCCACAGAGTGTCTCTCCATCAACCTTTAATACTCTGCATTTTGTGTTCTGTTCAAGCTGAATTAAAAATAAAGTGACCATAAATGTTGTCTTTTTCTCTCAAGCGACCCTGTTTGCATCAAAGACGTGTTATCCATCCACTTGCTCGGTTGTCAGTGTAGGGCATCAGCACCTGTATGCCTCTGACTTCATCTGCACACGTCCCTCTGCCAATCCAGACAATGACAGAGATGCATTGCTTAAATATGTAGACAGACAAATTTTGATTTTGATGCATTTTGAATGTCCACGAGTTAACATTTTAGTCTCGTCTCGTTAACCAATGTTATACATTTCGTCACAGCTTTATCATAAAAGATCTATTTTTAGCTTGTCAATGTCCTGTCTTAGTCATGGAAAAAAGGTCATTGATGAACATTTTTTGTCATAGTTTTCATTAAAATTAATGCTGTTGTACATCCTAATAACAACTATTCTCATATTCCACCTAAGTAACAAATATGCAGGTCTCATGCCACAATGGTAGCATGTGTGACTCCAGATTAGAAGTTTGGTATCGGGTCAGTATATAGTTGGGGTGGTGTGTGGCGTTGTGGGTTAGGACTCTGTGATTGGAAGGTCACTGGTTCAAATACCATAGCTGGCTGAGTGATGTCACCATTGGGCAGCTGCACAAGGCCCTTAACTCCATTAGCTGGAAGGGTGCTGGATGTTGGCCGGCCTGCACTGTAACCTCCAAACTTGCTCTCACCTGTATAAACAGTGGGGTCCAAAATTTTTTTCATTTAAGTTTTGGCATGGGATAAGGAATACAAGCATTTCACAGTGGATCACTAGAAAAAAGTCCTGTTTAAGGTTGAATCCAAGTTTGATATTTTTGGCAGTAACAGAACAGTTTATGTAAGGAGATGAATAGAAGGGAGATTGATATCACAGTGTATCAAAACAAAAGTGAGACATGGTGGTGGAAATATTTAAGAGCGGGGGCGTGTTGCCTACTCTGAAGACACTTGCACTGAATTGACTACACCGTGAAAAAGTACCACACTTCAGAGACTTGCTGTACCCTCAGTTTTGGATCTTTGTGAAGATAGGTTTGTACTGCAGGATAATAACCCCAAACATACCTTGAAGCTTCGCAAGAACTAAGAGGAGCAAGGAGTACTGACTCTTATAGACTCTCCTCCAGAGTCACCTAACATCAAAGACGTGGAACATTTATGGGGGCACCTGATGACAATGAGAACCAAGCATTCAATGACATCACAAGATGAAATGTACAGTACTGTGCAAAAGTCTTAGGCAGTCACAGAAAATGATGTTTAAATGATCTTCATGTCAGGCTCCGGACCTCCCATGACCCTAAATAGGACAAGCGTTTTCAAAAAATGGATGGATGGACAGATGGATGTATGTATGGTCTTCATGTTGGTGTAAAACTAAGACATTTCAAAACATCTCCTCAAACTACCACAGTATTTGTAGCAACCGTTCAATACACCCATGTATTTTTGAACTTAACCACTACCCCGCCTTGTTTGGCTAATCAATACCCCATAGAGTTATTTAATAAATCAAGTTAATCAATTAATTGAGCTGGTGGAGAAATTTAATGAACACATAAAATGACTGAGGTCCCCCTAAGGAGAGGTTTGGGAGTTTATGTAGACACTCACAAGATATCAGTAACTTTTGTAGAGCAGACAAAATTCTTGTTATTTTTTTAGTGTTACCATTAATTTGGATATGTTATAATGTCAAATTGTTTTGTTTTCTGAGCAAATATACACATATTACCAAGACAAATAGCCATAAAATTTTTCTTTGACTGCCTTTTTCACAGTACAGTAACTGTTTTTTCCTCAAAAATTAAACTTTTCACTCAAATCACAAGGCTGTGTAATTTTTTGTATTACGTTAGAAAAGAATGCAAAATAGAATTTTCACTAGCGATCTCAGATTATTGATGCTCACTGTATATCTCATGACAAGAGAGACAGTCAAAAGACAATTTCCCCATGAGGTTGAGTAAAGCTGGTCTCTTCTACTCATATGTTTATCTCAGTTTTTGTTGATATGAGTGTTATCTGGTAAGAGCTGGGTGGTACCTAAATATAGACAGACATTACTACATATACAAACTAAATGAAAGCACTATATAAAGATGTTATGTGGGGACCTGTGGCATCTGAATTGGACTCCATTGTGTGGTGCTCAGCAAATGGGGCTTAATCTGCATTCCCCAGCCCTCCACCCCCAACTTGTACACTCACTGCCTTTGTGTGTGTGGGAACAGCTGGCTGTGGAGCCTCCGGAGACATACTCTATGGAGCCACTGTCATACAGAGTCACGCACTGAGCGAATGGAAACCTTGGCCCGTCACCCCGGTGCCCTTTGTTCACAAATAGAGAGCCACTCTGACTACTGGGATTGTTGAAAGGAGAGGTATTTGAATTCACATAAAGCCATATGCATTGTGTTAACCACTGTGTATTGAAACCAAAGCTTCTTAAATATTGAGGTCTTTCAGCTTCTAACCTCTTGCAATTTCACATACACATGTACCTCATTGGAGAGGGTATAGCCTGTCTATGGGTAATGAGGGACTGTTGTTGGTTAATGTGGTGTGTAGGAAGGGGGTGCTGGCCTTCCTGGTAGGGAGAGCTTGGTGCTGCAGCTTTTCTCGTTAATTAGTAGCACCTATCCCTCGTACCCACAAATATGTTGTAGTGGTATTTCAGCTGGGAACCCCAACTAGGAGTTATATGAAATGCCACAGATACAGTAGTGGTCTGATTAAAGCTCTAAATGTGTGTATGTGTCTGTGTGCATATACTGATACAGTCCCCTCCAAAAGTATTGGAACAGCAAAGTCAATTCCTGTATTTTTGCTGTACACTTAAAACATTTGGGTA
>JAODLD010000124.1:13802643-13814338 GCA_026781065.1 Mormyrops boulengeri
TTGTAAGATGTTTTATTTCCTCCAAAGACATAGAAAATCACAAATAACCTGAAATTTTCCTTGGGTCTCAGGAGGATGTTGTAACAAGCTAAGCAAATCTGAATAAATAAAACCTTCCAGTTCATTGCACCGTGATGGTAATTGCTAGCCTGGTATAACAGTTTAACATAGCAACTCTTTAAGTATATTAAGTATAATTTACCCATTGGTAATGCCCCGTGAAAATTGTAAATGAACTGATGGGGTCCAGACAAATTTTCATATAATTTTAAATTTTTTTTTTAATAAATAAATGTTTTTTTATATATATATATTTGTATGAAAATTTGTCTGGTCCCCATCAGTTCATTTACAAATTTTCATTTGAGCATTGGTCTGGTTATGCTAGGTTAGGTCATTGTTATTTTTAATGGTATAAATACTGCTTAAAGTACTGATATCAGTATTCAGCATCGGCAAATTCACAAATGTATGAACTCGTATTTGTACTTGGTATGAAAAAAATGATATTAGTGTAACCTTAATTTTTATTATTATAACAACATTGGTGTACATTTTGAGAATTTTGTACCTATAATAGTACACACCATGGGGATTTTGAATAGAGGCTTGACATGTGCATAGTTTCTCCATGAGTCACCGCAAATATAGGTGTTTATGTCACTGTAAATATAGCAGAAATGATATTCATGCAACCTTATAAAAAAAAATTAAATAGGCACCTTGCTTTTTACCATGAAAGCAACACCAACTCCCACATGTCATGGTGCAGTAAGGATGGAGCCAAAGGCAGGCATCGGGGGAAAGTAAAGGAGCTTTATTCAAACAGAAGCACAATATAAAAGGCAAAAGGACATGGACCGCAAGGGGTCAAAACAAGTCAGGGAGAGCAGGGGAGAATCACGGTGCAGGGTAAACAGAGGGGTCATACAGTCAGCAGCAGAACATAACATTACAATGGCCAGACTCAGGAACTCAGGACAAAGAGGCACTATATACACCACAGATAAGGAGCAGATGAGAGGCACCTGGGATCATCCACTCGAGGGCTGAAACGAGAGGGAGGGTTAAGCAATGAACAGGTGTGGCTCATTAGCGCCGCACTACGGAGAACACAGGGGAAAAGGCATGTGGGGCGTGAGTCGCGTGACATGTAATAGCACTACTGTATAACCAAATAGCAATATCAAAAGTGTTATTTTCATGGACCAATTTTTCCTTAAAATATGGCTATTTCTTATTTTAATTATTATTCCATTTGATTGAATGTCAGTTATTTATATTTTAAGATCAAACTTTGTTCATTATGAATTTCAAGCCTGGATGGGCTGTTGGGAAGTTCGGGAATTTTGTTTCTTTGTTTCTTTCTTTTTTTCGACATTATATAGTCTGTATACCAGGGTTGCCAATATGTAAGTCAATCTCAGTGAGTTTCCAGGTAGAATGCAAGAGATGATTAAAGGATAATGATTTATTTCATTAGTGGCCAACCAGTTGATCACAACCAGAAGGCAGCAAAAAATACCAAGCCCCTGCCATCCCCCTTTTGGTCTGCGGCAAATTCCTGGGCTGTTTTTTGTTGCCAGCATCTGACCTGGTCAATTTGTGTTTGGCAGCAAAACCACTGGTTTCTAAATACTAAACTGAAACTTAGTTGAGGTGCTTATTACTATATTATATTATTATAAAAACTCCTCTGCACTTTTGTGCACTTTCCCTGTAACAATACTCAGAGTTGTGTTCCAACTTTTGCAGGACAGTGACATCCAGAAGAAGATAGACCATGAGATCCGGATGCGAGAGGGGACCTGCAAGCTTCTGGGAGCCTGTTCCCAGAAGGACCAGGCGCTGGAGGCCTCCAAGAGCCTGTTGACCTGCAACACACGCATCCTAGCCTACATGTCGGAACTGCAGCGCATGAAGGAGGCCCAGATCTTACAGAGGGCAACACGCAGGTCAGAGGCCTGGGTAGGCTGCTCTGTAGGTGGCTGTAGAGTGTTGGTCTGTGCAGTATGGGAGCAGATGGTACATTATAAGATAAGACATACTTTGTTGATGCCAAGGGGAAGTCTGTAGAGGGAGATGTTCGGCACGGGCTGATACACGATAGTATAGACTCATAAAGGGAGATGCACTACTAGGTGTGTTGACGTGGAGTGTCATGTAGGGTAGTAAAAATTGCCATGCTTCTTCCACAGACCATCGGACTCAGCACCACCAGATGAACGCCTCCCCTGCAAGGGAAAAGTGGCCATCTCGGGTATGCTCCAGACCATCTATGGCAGGGTTCCCTAATTCTGATCCTTCAGGACCAGCAGGGTTCCCCAATTCTGATCCTTCAGGACCAGAATCCAACATAGTTAGCAGTTTTCCCTGTTGAAACACAACTTAATCAGCTAATTATCAGGTTTAGTAAGTGTGTTTTGAACAGAGAAATCTGCAGACTGTGTTGGATTCTGGCCCTCCAGGACTGGAATTGGGGAACCCTGATCTATGGCATGCTTAAGTTTCAAACATGGTCATTAGACATTTTGGATACACTACGTGAATAACGTAGAAACAATGTCAAACAACAAAGGGAATAAGCCTCTTAATGTTGGAAAGTATTATGGAAAGTAGTTATGTTGTGTAATCTCTTTTCCAAACTGGCAAAAATTCTTTTTTTAGTTTAGATACACTACATGTGACTTCAGTGACTTACATCAGTTGTTGCATGTATATGGATTTATTTGTAATATTTACTATATATGGTTATTGCAATAAGACCATTATTTAGTACTAATGAATCACTTTGATGTCTATAAAATACAGCAAGGCAGTGAGCATTTCTCAGTTTGGATCTCTGTAAGCAGGGTATGAATATCAATGAGGCTAAACGTTAATTATCTGTATAGCAACAGTTTTTTTTTCAGATAAATGCTGTATGCGTATACACAAAGAGACCGACATTTATGCATTGGCCACAGCATTTCCTCCCCCTAGTGCCAATCTTCATCTAACCATCGTCTACCTCGGAATATATGACCCCTTAGCTGGACAGTTCTTAGCAAAGGCCATTGTCTCCCACAGCATCATTTTGGTTGATTGGTGTCTGATGTTATGTGGCTGCTCTGACAGGCTGCCTGTCATTGAGCTGTCAGTAGGGTGACTCATGCTGCCATGCCTTTAACACAATTGTCTGGTTTTCATGCAGATTTACGCATCCCACTGATGTGGAAAGACACAGAATACTTCAAGAACAAGGGAGGTAAGTTAAAAGTATGGTGTTCTGGTGCATAAAGTTCTCTAGCATTCATTTCATCAGTTATCATGTCTCTTTAATACCCTAAATCTGTTACAGACTTGCATTTGTGTGCGTGTTTTGGATATGGTATTTTGGCACCATGTTGGAGAAAACATTATCTGCATTCCAGTCAAACGTCAGAATCAAGGAAAACTAAGCCTCAGTTCCTTCCCTTTGGCATCATTTGACCACATCACATGAGCTCTTCTAGAAATGTTAATATACAAAACTGGGGGTAGTTTTCTTGAGAGCTCATTGTCACAGTAGCTTGTGAATTTCAAGATCTGTTCTCATTAGATACTTATTGATGCACATACCTAACAAAAAAATAAAACCCATACATAAAACATGCAGTCATTCCCCATATGCAGATATTCCTTTATATTTCAGTCTATTTTATATTTCAGTAAAACGCTAATGAGCCAATGAGGGTAAACAGCAAACAAAAACTTCTTATAAATACAAAAGAACAGCCCCAGAATGTTAGATTAAGATTTGTTTCTTAAAATTTCACCAAAGCAATAAACCATATACATAATACAGTGTGAGCTTTACACATAAAAGTAAGCTATATGCATAAAAACAGTAGGCCATATACATAACACAGTAATAGCCATACACAAAACAGTAAGCCATACATATAAAAACAGTAAGGCATATACATACGACAGTAATAGCTATGCACAAAAATAGTACGCCAAATATACAAAAACCATATAGATCAAAACAGTAATAGCTATACACAAAAAAAATATCTACACAAAAAAGTAAGATGTCTTGTAAATAGTAAGAGTTATACCTAAACATGCACGCACTAAGTTGTGGCCTTACAATCTTTATACTTTGTCTGCATATTGCCTCTGCTTTGGCCTGTCTCACCAACTCCCTATTTCTCCCTCCTCTGCCAGAGCTCCACCGCTGTGCTGTCTTCTGCTTACTGCAGCTGGGGGGTGAGATCCACGACACAGACATGGTGATGGTAGATCGCACTATGACGGACATATGCTTCGACAACACCATTATCTTGTGAGTGCCCTCGTGGCCCCACTTGACCCCATCTTTGCAGTGCTACACAGGCCTTTTTCAATAGCCTCCCATAAATACATAAATAGCCTTGATCGGTTTATAGCTGATCATCTGATTGTCACTGGATGGAACACCACCAAAGCCCTACTGTTTTTTTTAAATATTCCATTTATAATTTGGGTAACTAATAACTGGCCGTCACTCTTGTTGGTATCTTCAGGAATATTTAAATGTTGACCCTATTGTTGTCGCTGTTGCTATGGTGACACATAGAATTCTTTTTACATTTATCATTTGTACCGCAATAATATGTTTGCATTATACCACCAAATTATTGGAACCAAGGAAAAATCATTGTATAATGCCATACATAAGCAAATGATAGTATAACTATCCTTCCATACTTTCATCCAGCCATCAAACTATGCAGCTTCCATAACTGCTTATCTGAAAAGTTGAGGTCACCCAGGAACCTGTCCCAGAAAGCACAGAACACAAGAAAGATGGTACCCTGGATGGACTGTGAATAGGGTTAAGAAAATCCATTGCATTAGCCTGAATTCAATTCAGTTCAATAAAAAAAACTTTATTTGTCCCTGAGGGGCAATTAAGGCCCACAGGGCAGTTGAACAAGGACACAGTAACGTAAAGTGCAACAGTGATTACAGTGTTTAGAAGATTCTGTGCAAAATTGCAGTCAATTGGGTAGATGTTGCTGAAAACGTTAACTAAGGTGGTTATATTTAAATTGGTTAATGGGCCAATTTAAAGAACCATCAAATCTCCTCACTTGAGAGTACCAAGGTCCTTAGTAGTATATATCTACATACTCCTGTCGTTGCTTTCATATGGTTCTTGGTAGAAGCATAATCACAGCTATGATAAATTCCTTATTTCCTTATCAGGTTTCAATGACAGTGCTTGGCCAGTCATGCAGGCGATCACCAGCAGATGACAAAGCTATTTTGATATTGTTACCATGAATGTTTCCTGACAGAAAGCTGACAAACTGTTTCTTTGTCATTGTATAGCCAAGAGGCTTGCCCTGGGTTTGAGCTGCGAATGGAGCTCTACAGCTGCTGCTCAGAGGACGAGTCATCCACGGGCAGTGCACCCCGAAAGCTGGCCAGCAAGCTCGGCAGCTCCCTGAGTCGCTCATCAGGGAAGAAGTTCCGGTCAGGGCTGGAACCCGGGGAAGGCAGCCCGGTCAGCAACGGGGGAGGGGCCCCACTGCTGCTGCCTGCACCCTCCAACTCGTAAGGCTGCCTGTGCCACCTTGATGTGCTCAGTTGCATGCAGCGTCTTTGAAATGGTTCACTCAATCACTCACTCGCTGTTCCCTATGTAGGACAATCTGTGTAGTTCAAAAGATGCCAGTTTTGGACGCCACATTTCAAGATGCTCTATATTAGTATCCTAGCAACCCTCAGCAGCTGACATTTGCAAACAGCAAAATATATGGATGTGTAATCATGTAATTTATTATTATTAATAAAAATAATATTAACAATAATAAAAATAAAAACTCTAGATTAGGGGGATCTAGATCAACCTGTCATTGCAGACAAGCCATTATTATTATTGTGTTGTTACTGAACCTTTATGTGAATATCTGAATCTTTACCACCTACTGCTATAGCTACATACATACATGCATATATAGTGCTTTACAGTGTACAGTGCAATTGGTGTTACATATACAATGATAAGGATGTTCCATCCATGACAAACATGGCTGTCTCACATTTAGCATGGTTTCCATGACACTCTTTTTGCAGTGGACCCAAGTACCACCTCCTGGCCCACACCTCTCTGATGCTGGCACATGTGCAGGATGCTTTCCGTACACATGATTTGTCTATCACTGGAAATGGTCAGTTGTCCCTCCCTCTTTTCCTTCCCTCTCTCTCTTAGTGTTTCTTCTGGTTATTCAGGATTTTTAAAAGCACAGTGAAGCTTTTAATAAGTTAAATAGCAGATCCAATAAAGTAAGCAATAAGGAGTATGTTCATAGGATATTATGTCAATACCTTTTGTGGTGATGTATTCATTATTTAGACCACAGTCTTTGTTGTGTTTTATTATTGTTGTTGCTCAATTGTCACCATCTCTTCTGAAGGGTAACAGGCTATGCAGGCCACAATCCTGAATAGTTTATTATTGTGAGATTTTTGACTTATCTGATTTTTTTTTAATGTAATAGCTCATATGCTAACTGTATATACTATTTTTGTGAAGCTAATAATAATAATGATAAAAAAAACAAAAGTAGTCTTAAAATAGTTTTGGGCTACTCAAATGGTGGATTCCGGTCTTCATTCGGACCAAAACACAATATCATCTGGACTTGGCAAAATTTAGGTCAGCGAAATTAAAGTCGAAAGTAAAATGAAAAGAAACTTTTGAGAAATTTGTTGAAAGTTAAATGGTAGAAACCTGTCAGTGACTGTGAGCTGTCTGTAGGAGGGGACTTCTGACACATCTTACATGACCACACCACAGATATGTCTCACATTCAGCTGCTTTTTGGGATCTTCCTGCACAAAATGAAAGCTTACATCTGCCAGGCCAGGAGAAGATATCTGTGGAATTTAACTTTAACCTCAAAATTTTCAGCCTTAATCTCAAAATATTCTGCTTTTTTCTCAAAAGTTGATCTCTACTTTTATTTCAAAACTGTACTTGAATTTTATCTCAAAACTTTCAACTTTAATTTCAGAATTTTTTATGTTTTTCTCAAAAGTTTATTTCAACTTTAATATGAAAACGTTTGACTTATCTCAAAACTTTCAACTTTAATCTTTTATAATTATTTATACTTTATTACTTTAAAATGGTCCCAATGCTGTTTTGTAATATCCAGTTAATAGCTGCACTGGATGAAAAACAATGGAGTCCTTCAATAACAACAGGAATTGAGAGATGAGAAGGAACTGTAGTTTGACAATGGCGCTGTAGAGTTTATTCATCTCTCATCCTCTGTGTCTTCCAGAGGAGTGCTCATACTGGCTGCCCCTTTATGGAAGTGCGTGTTGTCGCCTGGTGGCACAGCCTCGCTGCATGACTGAGCAGATGATGAACGGCTGCCTCAAGGTCAAGGTGAGCAAATGACTACAGAAAAGGAACTCCTGTCTGGTCTGAGGGCCTTGTTTAGCTCTGCATCAGTCTCAGTGCTACGTAGCAATTATCACTCTGGCTCTGTCTATGAATCACTCTTAATCTCTCACAGCACCTAGGAGGTGACAGCCAAAGTTGTAAGACCACATACAGTGTCCTGAGAGGGACAAAACTCTTCTGCTATCTCCGGGAAGACAATGTTGAAGCTGAAGTGGAGCCCGCTTTCACAATCGCCATTAACAAGGTCAGTCTTGATAGGGTACAGCATAGAAACCAGTAAAATAAAAAAAACTATATTATGGATGTATCTGGATGAACAAGTTGAGCCACACGTTTACACAACTACATAAATACATCTTTCCCAGAATCGTTTATCCAACTTAACAAGCCTGTTGATTTCCCTAGGATGTACATAGAATACATATGTGGTTCAATTTTAAAGCACCAGCTGACCTCAACTCCATATTGAAAGACTGTGGGAAGAAACAAAAGCAAACACAAGAATACCATGCAAACTCCACACAAACAGAGCTGGGTGTGAGGCCACAAAGCTGCCCACTGCATCATTCTGAATGCTATTAAATTTTCTATTTCCTCTTTCGGTGCTATTTTATTATTATTGTTGTTTTCATTTGAGGTGACGTGCCAAATGAAGTAACTTTAGTGCAAAAACCATGCGCACTATATTTTCTGCAAGGGTGAAGCTCTTAAAATCCACCTCACCTATTCTGAAACAAAGACATTGGAGTGTCATAATTATATAGTTATATTGCATGTTGGAATCTTGTTGTAAATGTGAGCAGTCCTGCTGTCTTTGTTTTGATAATATAGAAAATAATACATACATGAACTCAAAAGTAACTTCCTGAACTAAGAGTGTATTTCATAGTCCTTTAATTACAATGATTTTGGAAGCTAAATGCAGTCAGTGAGGATGTTATTTTTCAACTGTTAGTTTAATGTATTCCCTGTTTTAACCACATTCTTGAAGCCATGCTCCACTTGTTCATGCTGTTGATGCTATTAGATGCTGACATCTGCTGGTAGTGATATGCATTGCAGCTCAATATCAAATCGTATATTCTCCGCTAGAATAGAGATACTTCTTTAATCCCTGTAGGGAAGTGATCTTTTCACCTACCCCATCTTGCTCTCTATGAGACACACAGACTGGTAAAAACAAGCTTGGGGGTCATAGCGCAGGGTCAGCCAGTGTGCAGCGCCCCTGGAGCTGGCAGTTAAGGGCCTTGCCCAAGGGTCCACAGTCATGTGATTGTTCTGGAAAAAACCGGCTCAAACCAGTGACCTTCCTATCACAGGTACGGAGGCTTAGCCTGCTGAGTTACACACCACCACCAAAAATACTGCCAATGGAATTTAACTGCTAATTCAAGCAGGTCATATTTAGGAGTCAAAGCAGTGTAGCCGCTAATTGTTTTTTTAGCTACTGCTTTTGTCCAAAGCAACATACAAGGGAGGATCGTAGAGTATGGTTAGACACTGTCCCTGGAGCAATTGGAGGTTAAAGGCCTTGTTCATCAGCCCCATGGTGAAATCCCTCTGCCAGCCACAGGATTTGAACCGTTCATCCATTCCATTTTCGATACATACTTATCCTATTAAAGGTCATGGGGGTCTGGAGCCCATCTCAGAAGCTACGGGTACAAGGCAGGGAAAAACCAAGGATGGGGCACCATCCTTGGTTCCATCGCATTCCATTCATGCACACATCCAGACAATTTGACAACTCCAATTCACCTTTTGAACTGACGACCTCCTAATCGCAGAGAACTAACCTACAGAGATGTTGACAGTTACTTAACAATCTTTTATTCTGTAGTAATCTTTGGCCGTGGAGATAAATGTTGCAATTGCCTTGACGGCATTCTGCAGGAAACAAGGATCCGCGCCACGGAGAAAGATCCGCACGGCAAGGTTCAAAGCATCTGCATCAGCAACCGCTACGGGGGTGAGGAAGTGACTCACGTACTGAGCGCTGAGCGGCGAGAGGACACACAGCGCTGGATGGAGGCCTTCTGGCAGCATTTCTATGACATGAGTGAGTACCATAGCTCAGTGTCGGCACAGAGGGATTTTGCACGTAAGCCAGCAGACAAACACTTACAGCCCATGATTTTTAGTCCATGATTGTCAAAGCCACTAACACGAGTAATTGTTCTTGAAGGAGAACAGGCAGATGACAATGTTCTTTTTCAGTATGACTAAGTAGGTTTGGGTGTTATGAAACTATCGAAAATTACAATTCATACATGTGGCTGTATCTGAATAAAGACCGTGGTCATGTGGTGAATAAGCAGGATGGAGGGCATTATTATGATTTAGCAAGTGTGTGCAGAGACTTTTCCAGCACAATTTAAAACCATATTTTAGGCAAACTTTGGATTCTATAAATTAATTGGACCCCTAGCCATAGATACTGCTTGGGTTCACGATATGGTGCAATTTAGGTACAGCAGGGAACCAGAATTTGGTTTGTAATTGATTTGGTTTCAAACTGCAAACATAATATAATACAGGAACAGTTGTAAACCAAACATAAGACAATGTGTCTGTCAATGTGTCTGAATAACAAAACCTAAGAGACGCTCAATTTAACCTTAAAACAATATGTAAAATAAATTTTTAAATCACATATAAGATGGCATCATAACAATCATAATGAACTAAATCCCATGTTCTCTACTACCAAGTGTGGTCGCACCCATCTTAAGTCCGGTCTAAATTTTCAAGAAGGCTTTGGCTGCAGATCTCCTGTGAAGCAGATCCATTGGCAGACCAGAATTCCACTGTGGTGGCATGATCTGGGAGGGTTTTCCACAAATTAGGATTTCTCAGTTAGCTGGGTTAATTTAAGCTAGAAGTCAAGATTGTCCAAGACGAATGTTTCTCACCTATACTCTTAATTGACGATCATTGCGTCTTGCTTAAGTTAACTCAGCTAACTGAGAAATCCTGCTTTCAGGACAATTCAATTACATAACAATTCAGTTCAATTCAATTTTATTTGTATAGCGCATTTTCACAACATTACATTGTCTCAAATTGCTTTACATTATTCCTGCCCAAAGCCCCCATTGAGCAAGCCAGAGGTGATGGTGGCAAGGAAAAACTCCCTAGAAGGAAGAAACCTTGGGAGGAACCAGACTGAAAGGGGCAGTCCATCCTCCAGGGGGCGGCAGGGGAAGTCAAATGAACAAGATGGCAAAATCCTAACATACACTGTGGTACTGCAGCAGGGAAGGAAGGAGACATATCACAGGGAAAAGAACAGGCAGGCTGGAAGGATATCAGAGATAGAGAAGGGTATGGATCAGGATACACTTCACAGGGAAAACCGAGTAATTATTAACATAGACTGAGATCTAGGGTTGGGTGATATATCGATAAAATTTTGATATATATATATATATATAAAATAAAAATATTTTGTGATTACGAATATGCATATCGTCATTCATTTGAATATTGTGAGTGTCGTTGTTATGGCCTAAACACTTGCTTTCTTGCATAATTAGCAGTTATAATACACAATTTTTTAAAAATTCCATCAAGGTATGAGTCTGATGTTGGCCTCATGTATCATTATACCTGTCATATGCTCCATAACTATTAGTAAAACAATTTGGGCATCATGATTAGATAAACTCAAAACCACCTATCATATTTTACTGTTTTCTACATATGAATTTTAGAAGACCGTGATAAATATCGAAAATCCTCATAATCTATAAAAATATTGTGATATCATTTTTATGACATATTGCCCAGCCCTACTAAGATCTACAGTGAAGTAAATTTATACACTGTAGACTGAATGAAATGTATTTTACAAACCTTTTAATATATTCTCAAATAGAGACCATTTAACAATGTCAATCACGAATGATCAAGGACACATGGGCCAAAACAGATGCATATTGGTCAACTATAGTGAGGACACTCATCAGCCTATTAAGTGCATGTTATTGTAACCAATACCTTGTTATTTAAACAAATATCCATTAATGGTTATTAAACTCATTCAGGTTTTTTTTTACTAATGAAAGCAAGCGTCATGTCTGTGCCAATGAATAACTTCTGACAGTGAGTTCACAAGCATAGAAAATATTTAACGATACCCTGCTTGAGCTTAAAAGACTCTGCAATTTACACTCCCAGTAATTTACAGTTAATAGAACATAAGAACATAAGAAATTTACAAACGAGAGGAGGCCATTCGGCCCATCAAGCTCGTTTGGGGAGAACCTA
>JAODLD010000124.1:13845350-13859246 GCA_026781065.1 Mormyrops boulengeri
ATCGTAACAACCAACGATTTATACAGGAAAATAATGACTATTAACAAGGTTGCCCAAACTTTTGCATCCCACTGTATGTTCTTATGTAACAGAAGAATTATCAGGAGACAGTGATTTCTCACAAGTGAATTAAATATAAGATACCAGGCCCAAATTCTCAACAATGAATTTGTGGTAATAAAAGATAAACTAGGTCATGTACAAAATCCTATGAATGTGTTTAGAAAGTGTTTTTTTCTGCAGTCATTCACTGTATAGTCCAGCATTATACAAACAGGTTTGGTAACTATTTGTTTGGTAAAACAAGTTTTGTAACCATAAAATATATCCTGTACTAGTAACAAGGAACCTGTCATACCATGTGTGCAAATTGTGTCACAATATCCAAAATGTGCCATCTACAAATTTCTTTCTCATGATTATGATTTACAAATGGGAAACACTGATCCGTTTTACACCCTTTTCATAGTTTCATAATAAACTCATTTGGGAGCTTAAGCTTAAGCATTGTCTCATTTAGCATTTCAGTCTGTTTCACCTGTGACTAAAATGAGAATGTTTTCGATCAGCCTAAGGCAAGTAGGGGCATAAGGCCTCGTATGATACTAGCAATATATCGATATGATTTGCCCGTTATAGTGCTCATTATGTTGAACCATGGGGCATGACAAAAAATAGTGACCAGAATCCCTTTCCTTAGAACTCATGGGCACTATATCACTCAGAATACAGCGTAAGTTGTACACAATAAATTACAACACACAGCAATTAACCATAACATTAAAACCACTGACAAGTGAAGTGACTGGCATTGATTATCTCATTACCATTCTTGAAGTTGATATGTTGGAAGCAGGAAAAATGGGCAAACGTAAGGGTCTGAGAGACTTTTACTCAGGCCAAATTGTGATGGCTAGTCGACTGGGTCAGAACATTTCCAAAATGGCAGGTCTTGTGGGGTGTTCCTGGTGTGCAGTGGTCAGTATCTACCAAATTGATCCAAGGAAAGTCAACCAGTTAACTGTCAACAGGGTCATGAGCCCCCAATAGTCATTGATGTGCATGCATCAGCCAATCTGGTCTGATCTCAAAGGAGATATATATATTCAAAATGTCATTACATTTAAAAAAAGAAAACTGAATTAGACTTAAAACATGCACATTGGAGGACCACTTAATAATGTTCTATAGGCACAAAAGTCAATAATAATAATAATAATAATAATAGCCAATCTGGTCTGATCTCACAGGAGAGCGACTGTAGCACAAACTGCTGAAAAAATTTATACTGGCTATGATAGAAAGGCGTCAGAACACCTGAGGAAGAGATCACACCAGGATGCACTATGAGAAGAAGGCAAGCTAGTGAAGGCAGTGTGATGCTTCAGGCAATGGAATCCTTGGGTCCTGGCATTCATGTGGATGTTATTTTGACACGTATCACCTACTTAAACATTTTTGCAGACCAAGTATACCCCTTCACAGCAGCAGCTTTCCCCGAAGGCGGTGGCTTCTTTCAGCAGGATAATGAACCCTGTCACACTGCAAAAATTGTTCAGGAATGGTTTAAAGAACATGAAAAAAGACTTGAAAAAGGTTGGCCTCCAAATTCCCCAGATCTCAATCCCATTATGCATCTGTGAAGTGTGGTAGATGAACAAGTCTGATACATGGAGGCCCCACCTCACAACTTAAAAGGATCTGCTTTTAACATCTTTATACTAGATACCACAGGACACCTAGATAGGATATATCTAAAGGGGTAACACCAGCCACCCCTGATATATGATTGCCCCTCAGTGAATATGTTTGGCCCACGGTGACCCTCCAACACCTTTGTTAGAGTACAGTCAATCTGACAATGGCCAACATCATTGGCTGGCAGCACTGTAAATCACTGCCTGATTCACTGCCAAACGCTGCTTGTAAATTTAACAATGCTCAATGCCATTGGATCAGAGCATAGTCAATAGCTGCCTGATTTTGGATGCGGAATCACACTGTACCACATTTTTTCAAACAGGAGGTGAGATATGATACAAACTACATGGTATGTACACATTAACGCCTATGTCATGTTTTTGTTCATTAGGGATGGGTCATGATATTCAAAATGTCATTATATAAAAAAAACTGAATTAGACTTAAAACATGCACATTGGAGGACCACTTTAATAATGTTCTATAGACACAGAGGTCAATAATAATAATAATAATAATAATAATAATAATAATAATAATGTCCTAAGCCAATTTCCAATGCTGTATTTATTTCTGATTATTTTCTGATTTCCCAGCCCCCCAAACTTGTGCTTGGTTGACTCCTGTACCACTTTATTTAAAAGATTCTAGAATCTCTCCTGTTCAGAGGTTTTGTGGAATCCATGCCTGCATGCCTCGATGGGTAAGACCTGTTTTGACAGCACGAGGGCAACCTACACAATATTAGACAGGTGGTTTTCATGTTATGGCTAATCAGTGTAAATAAAAGTAAATTTTAACTTAAAAAAAGAGAATTCAATTATATATTTCATTTTGGGCAGATTTTAATAATGTAAATATATCATGTAATGAAAGCCTCAGAGTACAGGAATGTTGACAGTGTCATGGCACAGGAATGTTGACAGTTGTTTCCTGAAATAATTATAGTTTGCTTAGTACTTCCTGCTAAAGATCCTTGCGAACTTAAACAATACTCTAAGCCATGAACATTAAAAATCTGATGTGGGAATTACCAGTTAAATAATACACACAATAAAAAATAACTGAAAAAAATAAGTTGAAAACATTACACTACCAATGTTTAAATGGAAAATACAAACAGGCATAATATTTTGCAATATCACACTTTTTCCAGACATTACAGCATATAAGTCAGCTTTCCGCTGCTGTTTTTTTGAATCACCTGCTTTTCATCAGCAAAATCTGGACCTGAGTAGTGTTGAAAATGCCAATTCAGCCTCTGAGTGGCTGAACTGTTTGAGGTTGAAATTCTGCAGTACATTGTATCTTGCTAAAGTTGTTCAAATCACTTTAGAATTACACATCCATTCGGTGACATGTCCCTATCATTCCAGGTGACAGTTCTAACACAGAATTTTATAATTTGTTTTTCCTAAATGTGTCGGTCAAGTAGAATAACGAGAAACCTTGGCCCATAAAACACATATACAGTAGGCATTTAACATTTAAGCTTGACATTTATTATTGAGCTGCAGCATATATTGCTATTAAAGTTCACTCAATGGAATTGTAAAAATACTGTATCAGAGTGAGTAGCCAGCCCAGCGCCCCCCATGTGATGCAGGCATACAGTAGGTTAGCAGGCTGTTGTGTGCACGTGACAAATTTCCCAGCTACACAGCTGCGGTGTAGGCTGAAACATTTATTAATGCTGACATGATTATTGTCGTGTGGCCATATATTTGCATAGTTCCATTTGGTTGTTTTACTTTGTTGTCTTTCTATAAGGAAGACAAAGTAAATGTGGAATTACCCTGCACTCTCCCTCATGTTTAGTTACCTACTTGTATAAATAAGCAAAGTATATAACTGGGAGGTGGCCATTACACTGAAATCAGAACCAGGTAATTTAGATACTTTAATTAGGATACTTTAATTAGGAGTTCTGTCTGGCCTCACTCTTTTGAGATGGCAATATAGATTCTGAAATTAATTATTTGATGCCTGCATTGATACACAGTCAGAAAAATAAGGAGAACAATAGAGTGAATACTGATAAAATACAGTAATTGGATCCAGTCACAGGCTTTATAAGCTATCCTCATGTGCACCTCTATCTACCGTTTTTTTGACTGGTATCTTGTATCTGCCGATGTTTTCATTATTACTTACTTATTGTGTTCAGACCATTTAAAAAAGGAAGGTTATAAAGGTGTCAGAAAATGGTAATCTTGCACTCAAGTCAAAAATTCCGTGCGATCGGAATGTGGTAGGAAGGAAAACAAAGAACATACCTGATGCCTGACATGTATTCCCTGAAAAATAATTGTAATTTGCTTTTTACTTCCTGCTAGACTCCTTTTGAATAACAAACAAACAAGCAAACAAAAAAAAAAACAAACAAACTTGGAAGTGCGAGGCAACTGTGTACCCCACTCAAGCTCTATGCCACCTCTTATTATATCATAAATTTATCGATAGGATTCATTGAAATGAAACTGAAATCTCTTGCAGATAATTCAGATGTAGTCCAATTTATCTGAAAGGCATTGGATGTTTCATTTGTGACAGAAAACCAGAATAAACTCTCATAAACACAGGGAGGAAATTCAAACTCCATATACGCACAACTGGGCTTGAACCCACTAATCAGGATACACAAAACAACTATGCTATCCACTTAGCCTTGGGTTACTTTCCACTGTTAATTATTTATATTATTTATTATTATTTATAGTTTGTATGCTTTCCCTATCATGGGGTTCCCTCTGAGTTCTTTCATTTTCCTACAGTCCAAAAAAACATTAAGCTGAATTGAAGTTGCTGAATTGTTTGAAATGGATAGTTGTGTTTGTCCCTCAATGGCCTGGCACCCCCTTGCCTGCACTCTAGACCCCCGTGACACTGGATAAGACAAGTGAGTATGGACGGATGGCAAATGTTTGCTGATTATAGTTGATAATTAATCTGGCAATCTACCAGAAACCACCCTGAATCCTTGCAGGTTTTCTTTTGTCAGTTTGCATTCAACATGCTTCTTAATTTTATTGATAAATCTTGCAAATGGACATTTAAATCACACAATGTGTGGCGCCTTGCAAATGGTTGCCTGGAAATTTGGGATGAGGTGTTAGGGCTGATATTTTATCAAGCTGAGATCTACTAGGAGGAAAAAGGTGAAGGTTTTTTATTTGGTTTAAAGGTGTATGCCAGCCAATCAGGAAATAAATATTTGTCATATCAAACTAGAGTCTACCTTGCAAGTACATTCCATTTTTAAACACAAATAACAAATGCCTGATTATTTATGCAATTCATGTGTTATAAATGATTAAGTCTGGTTTTTCTCCAGCTCCTTTCCAATGTGCTTTTGGCTATATAACTAGATGATTTAATTTGTAAATGCAGTCAACACATTTTGCATCAACATATTTTCTTGCCTTCCTTTGAACAATACAACATTATATTGTTATATAACACTGTGAGTTAAAGATGGATATTATGAGTTGAAGGTAATCAGTAAGGTAATTCCTAGAACAGAATAATCCGTTCATTATCAGCTACACAGCAAACATTAATGAATTTTAAATTATTTTCATACTTAATACTGCACCAAAGTATGAACTTGTGTACTTCTTGTTCTTGAGAAATATTGCAAAGGTGTTTTATTGCAGTGATGTTTCAGTATAAAAAAATCCACCATTTAAAATAATTAAAAAATGAATTTTATTTTGTAAAACGACAATTTTGTAAATCAGAATAGAAGTCTTCATATGATTGGACCTAGCATAACACTAATAATACAAAAATGTTTTGCACAATCTCATACAATTTCACTACTGCCTGCTCTTTTACATGGGATATATAACATAATTGGCAAATATTTAGGAACATAAGGAAATAATACAAATAAGGAGAGATCATTCAGTCCATCTTGTTTGTATGGATGTGTAATATCTGTTGTTAAAATATTATTGATTGTGAAAATGAAATAGAATAACTTTGCCTCTATCATCAGCTTACTGAACTGAAATATTATCCTTTGCAACTGATGTTTTTTAATGCAATCTACAAATATTTTTGGCATTGTGCATCAAACTGTAAATCATTAATTTCAGCTTTGCATATTCCAAGACTTGGATAGTAGAATTAGCTATTCTTCAATTATTATACATTGCCCTTGCTCAAAAGAAAGTACATTTAATCCCTCAACCTGTTTTTGTATAGACAAGAAAAGAGTGTTACTGTATCCCAAGCAGAAAATAATTCTTAACCTAAATCTTCACTGGAATCAACAAGATAAAACAAGCAAAAAAATTGAATAATGTACAGAAGCCTTGCAAACATGAATTTAATTCTTACCTGTCCGGGTAAGGGTGTTGATCAGTGTGTACATATGTACAGATGAAACAAGGTTCATGTACTTTGTTAGAAAGGTAGCTCAATGCTACTCTCATTACTGTGACAAAATGGCATAGGTTAGGACCTATTCCTAAAGTCAGCCAGTCATAAAAAAGACATTTCTGCTTTACATCATTTTTTTGGAATATGTGCATAACTATCTATTCATGTAGGATAATTTGAAGTCTTCTTACTGCTTAATAGTGCGATCACACAAAAATCTACATGAGAACTACTTCATAGAATTACAAAGGATATTTTAGCAGCAGATAAATCTAACAGTATAGAAAATGTCACAGAACTTAATTCATTTATGTATTTTTTGTTGACTTTATGTGTGTATGTGGGTATATGTGTGTGTGTGTGTGTGTGTATATATATATATATATATGTATGGCATCAAATTTTAAATTAAGCATGTAGGTCTTCACCATAAAACAAAATAGACATAACAATGCTGTGGTATTGTTGGCTGGAATTTTACTTCAGTTAGAGAGTGGTGCATAATTCCAATGTGTCAGAAAAAAAAATCCACTCTCAGTACACTTACGGAGAGCTAGAAATAAGTCTTCGGAGTTTCAGGCATTCCTCTAGGGTAAGGGGCATCAGGGATGGTGAGGCAGAGTTGACCATGAGCATTGAATGTCTTTCAGGTATTGCCAAGGGCATGCCTTGAAAATGCCTGGACAGAGGGTCCCTGCTATGTAAAGTATCATTTACGTAAACTGTTGCCTGTGGCCGCTTTATCTCGTGTTTCGCCACATGTGACCCTGGGTACAACCACATGTGTGCCAACTGGGCCTGGCTACAGTTCCTGTCCAACATTAAGTCCTGAATCTGGATGTTCCTGATGTCAGAGGGCTTCTGAACTTCATAATCCCTGTCTTGTAAGCACAACTGGCGGTATGCAGCACTATCAGCTCCTTTACTTATAGGCATGTTTAGCTGGGGCAGATTCTTCTTACATTCTGATGCAGATTCCCAGTCATGTGCCTGGATTCCCAAAGAGACATGGTAACTGTTAAGGTGACCTTCCCTGCCAGAGGGGCTGGCCACATTTGACTTTTTCTTTGGGCTGCTCTTTATATGGTCTGCCTCTTCCATTGGACGTTTCCTTTCCTTCACTGGGAGAGTCAGTGGTCTAGAGCCATTTTCCTGAGGAATACTCTCCAAACTTGCCTTGCGCTCAAACGTGTCTTCATTAATGATGACTTGGCCTTTGTCAGGCTGTGATACTAGGCTACTTGAAAGAAGTTGGGAGCCCACTCTAAATTTAGCATTCAGCAAGTCCTGTAACACTGCCAGTGGAATCTGGATCTCCATCTTACCTGTGGGGTCTTTAGGTGAAGTAAGTATGGGATTGCTCATATTGAAGGGAGAAAGAGCAGGCTGTGAAGGTCTCTCAGCTTCCTTTTGCATCATAGGATATGTGCTGTCTGAATCATTAGGTCTGCAGTTCTGTGGAGACATGGCCTTCATATGCACACTGGGAGTTGTGGTTGGAGAGGTATTCTGGTAGGTGGTAGAGGAAAGATCAATGACGTTTGGTTCTTGGGTCGTAACTGGACTGTGTCGTGGGCTGGAACTGTTTGGACCTTTTTCATTTTCCATCCCATCAGACACCTCATCTTTAGGTAAATTCCAGGCTGGATATAAAGGAAATACTTTGTTTAAGAACCTGGGCATCTTGTTGCTGTTGCTGCCAGTTGGGGTGAAAGAAGATGGCTTCTGACTGAGAGAGTCTGCACCTCCATCTTTGCAACTGAGGTTCAGTGGCTCGGCAAATCCCGAGGATGAGATGTACTCCTTGGCTAAATTTCGGAGCAGGACCAGCTGTTGCTTCGGCCAGTCGCTCTTCTCTTGGGGGGTGTGTATGTGGGATATGGGTGGGGAGAGATTAGAATGAGGGGAGTGGACCATTGGGGTCATTGGGTGATAGGGGGGCAGTGAGGGGTTGTTGTGGAAGTACTGTTGGAAATGCACAGGCACAGGAATGACCCTCATATGGCTGTCCACTAAAAAGTCATGAGTGTCCTGGATGGAAAGAAATATAAACTTAGAGCTTTGTCTCCCAAAATAGTGGGCAGTGTAGTGCATTTCTATACATTCAGCATTGTAAATGTTCTAAATCAAAGTATAGGAACAGGATAACTATACAGAGAGAACATGAATAGCCCTCATTTGGTCCTGGCACACTTGATGATACCTGAGAGAGCGATGCATGCCGGAGTCCGTAAGTCATGCCCCGCTTGGCTCCCCTCAAGACTTCCTCTTCCTCATGCGGGAAGCTATGGAGGCGTGATCGTTTCTGTTGGCGCGGAACAGGCAAGTCCTTGTCGTCCTTCCCTCTCATGTGCCATTCAAAGGGCAGTATAAGCCTAGGTATACATAAGCCACCCTGAGCAAAGGCACACCTCTACACCTACACTAAATACCCTTCTATCAGGCCTCATCCAGCTCATACAGTAAACACAGGACAGTAGCAAGGTTTCAGGTGCTATAAGATTAAATGAGCAGAAGTGCAGCTCGCTCCACAATTTCCGAAAACCATCACTTACTTTTCATAGTGCCGGCGTGTGCAGGTGGCTGCACTGGTACTACGTGGGTTCCCACCTAACTCATTATATACCTGCTTCCATAGTTGATGTGCCGTCACCTGAAAAAAGAAAAAATGAATTTGGAAAAGTGCCTGAATTATGTTTTTTTTTCTCACAACGTGAAGTACCGTTATGACTAACCTCCCTTAGAGTTACATCCATTCAAGTCTATGCAGCCACAGATTACAGATTCACAAACCCCTTTCCTTAGACAGATTTTAAAGGATAATCAAAGAAATACATGCACACATACAAGTCACTATGTATCTTTACTATTTTGGATAGTGTTACATCTTGAATACTGTAATAGTCTCCTAAAAAGTTCCCCAGTATGACATTTAAGTTAATATAAATTGAAATTGTTGGAGAAATTGCACTACTAAATAGTTTGTATCATTGTATCAAATTATTTTTAAGCCGTTCAAGTGCTAATCCTTTTGATGATACATTTACTGCCAATATCTTACTGAGTCTGCCAGTCTTAGTGTTTAATGGTTCATTTTGTCATCATTAACTTGAGGCTCAATATAATACTATAATGATGTTTCATGACACCAACCTCTGAGGAGGATGCATTCTTTAGAATCTATTGCCAGGTGAATAAGAGTAATGTGATAGCAATATTGATGTCTGATAGGCTGTTCTAGAAAGTTGTTTTGAGGAAATTGTAATGGAGAACAGTCTACCATTGCAAGGATGAACTCTAATACTACTATTCTCATGCCATAATGACAAAATAATCCCACCTATTTTGCCATTAAAATAATTTCCCGAAGAAATAAGCTTTTTTGCTTAATAATTACTTTTAATGTTTTAACGTTTCACATGTCAACATTTCACTGAATCATTGAAACAGATGACATAAAACTGCATTTTCAAAACCATAAAAGACAGCAGAATTGCCTTTACCTGACTGTAGCCTCCTAATTTTTGCACTGTCTTGTACATCAGAAAAAGGTCAACTATAAAAAAGCATGCAAATAAAAATTCAGACAAATTATGCTCCATCTATAAATGCATTACATGCACTCATTGCTGTGTTTCTGTGGTATATTTGGCTGATTATGCTTGTGCATTTTGTTGTGGTAGTATGTGCATGTTTCTGTCTGTATGTGAGCATATTTATTTGCAGACGTCTCCACTCACTCTGCTTGAAGCCCAGGTGAGGTATTCTCTCGATGGGTGTGTCTCTGCTCTTCATGAAGAGATACAACTCTTTAAGAAAATTTTCCTCATCTAGTTCTGTCTTATGTTCTGATGATGGGCCTTCAAGCAAACTCTCCTGCGACATGGCACCCTACACAGGCACAAACAGGTTTGTGTGTGCATTGCAGATATTCATAGACTGGACAAAATTCAGGTAAATGAAAAATCCACCAATATAATTACCTTTAATCTGAAATGCGCAATCCATTTTTAAGAGCTCATTCATTGAATTTATAGTTAGAAACAGAACAAGAAACAAAAGACAAAGGGGCTGCTATAACGATGACTGGAAAAACCTGGTTTAGATAACTTGTGTCACAGAATGAGGAAGACAGAAACGATCATGCACACAAGAAAACAGCCAATTTGCACTATATGTGTTTCTTCTAAAAATATATAATAAGGACAAATTCTGTTTATACATCGCAACCCACATCTAATAATTTTGCAAATGCATGCATTTTACACATGGCAAGTAAAAAATCCAGATACAAAAGTATTAGCAACGTGGGCCCAATGTGGTTTAGAAAATGCCTGCATATACTATCGTCAATGTAACATGCTGTGACAAACTGTGCAGCTCTAAATCTTTCTCCAGTAGCACCTTCCCAGCCCACAAGTTGTACAGTTTGCAAGATGAGTTGGCAAGCTGAGACACAGGGCATGTCAAGCTGATTTTAGGTGAATACAGCCTTTAAACTAGCTGTAACAATCACACATAAGTAAAAAAGTCACACAAACTTCCACTTCCTTCCTGTCACATTGTTCCCACTGCTGCCTAGGAGCCAACACATTATTTTGCATCATCCTCTTCATTCTGTTTCTTTAAAGAGAAACATATTTCTATATTCACTTGAATCTTAGAAAGATTGTATAGTATATGGGCCTGTGCCAGGCAATGCAGGTATTCAAAGTTTGGCAGAGGGGTATCTTGTTATATTTATGTACTGTAAATAACAAGATATCATTATGGCAGTCATTACATGATTTTTTGAGCATTGCGCCAAGAAGAACCATGACTGGCCGCGAGTAGCGTTCAGTTCACGCCCACCCTTTATGCGAAAATCCCATAAGCAGTGAAGCAGCTCAGCCAGTACTCAGCATTACAAATTCCTTTTCCAGAATGCTAAAACCACACACCTTTTGTCTGTTTTTTTCTTTTTGGTGGTGGTGGGGTGGTAAGTGCTGGTTATTATCCAGAAATCGTGACAGTGCAACATTTTTGATTGCAGAAAAAATCCATAAACATACAATAAAATGATTGCAATTGCAAGTCCATTCATCCAGCTTACAGGTATTTATCCTGAATAGGGTTATGATGATAAATTTTTTTCTATTACTGCATCTTTATAGGACAATTATCGCTTATATCCACATTGTTTTCATCTATTGTAAAATAAATTAGAATAAAAATAAGAAAGCACTTCCTTGTTGCTATCTATCACACATCCTTGAAGCATATGTAGCAGCCAATGATGTAATAAAATGCCAATAATATTACACATTTCTCAGTTCTTCATGTAATAAAAGTCAACATTGTAATAATTGGCCAATAATGCAATAACAAAAAATTATTGGTTCAAAAAATGTATTACACTATTGGCCAGATATTATATTTACTGACTTTTATTACATTAAGAACAGAGAAATGTATAGCGTTATTAGCATATTATTATATGATTGAGTGCTATAAGAACGTGGCTGTAGCATTTCAATGTTGTGCTCAATTTTATTGCTGAAGTCTCTATGTCAAAAAAGCAAGAACAGCTACAGTCTAAAATGGAAGTAGCCTTTTGCTAAGGCTAAAATAAAATACATCCATCTTAAAACCAAACCACCTGGTCAGGGTCATGGTAGGGCATGGGACCACTGCCAGGCAACATAAGGCTGGGGTACACCATACAGAAATTGCCAGTCCATCATAGGACACATACTAACATTCACATACTATGGACAGTTTAGAAGCACCAATTAGCATATCTGCCAGTTTTTTGACATGCGAGTGGAAAAACCACATAATATAGAGAGAATAAATAGAGGTAGGATTGGAACTCCTAACCCTGGAGGTGTGAGATAACAGTGCTTTCCAGTGAGCCATAAAATGATAAAATAAAAATGATTGCATTGTGTTGGCATTATTTGTTACATAAATATATTTATAGTGTTTAAAAAATACCAAAAGAAATTTAGTAAATAATGCCTGATACTCAACCAAAAATCTACCAAATGGTAAAAAAGGATGGTCTAAGGATTGTCTTAAATCAAAATTAAATGGGAAACTGTTAGTATGAGTGTATGAAATTATTTGCTGATAAACATGGTACTTCTTGTAAATGTCATAATTAATATTTTGGTCTTGTGACCACCACCTGGATGCGTAATAATAAATTATAATTCATAAATAATAAACAATATATGATAATAACGACAAAAAAGCCTTATTATTATTTTTTATCATTATATTTGTGTAATATATAGCTTATTACATAAGTTTGTATTAATACAAATTAAAATATTACAATAAACTGGCAGTTTATTTGGGTACAAATAAACAACATTATTTCTTACCTATAATTTGTAAATTGTACTGAATATGTAGTATCAAATAGCAAGTCAAAATTAAAACAGAAATGAAATTTTAACTTTTTTAATATTAAACAAAAAAATGCATGCATCTAAATTCATGACAGCACATAGACAAATCAAGTTAAGAAATAAGTCCATACGTATCCTCAGCAAAAATATCCCAGATTTCAATGCAAATGCAATCACCAATATTGAACATTTTTGATGTCTCTGCCACAAAAATATTGACAAATATTGTTCTACTTACTTGAGTTATCAGCAGAACGTCAAAATGAGTTAAACACCTGTCTCTGGCGATGTATAAAACACTTTACTTTCTTTCCTCGGGACTGATAATAAGACGAGTGTTCGGTCACACCTGTGTTGATTACCAAGTGACACCTCTGCGGTTTGAGGAGTGTATTTTCCGCACTACCCACACATGTGCTTGAATCAGGTTTTTCCTGCTTGTGGAACTAAGTTCAGTACTGAACAATAGAGTTATTCATATAATTAGGCAGAATTTGAAGTATTCTTAAGATTAGGGTATTGTGTTGGGTAAAGTCATCTTGTTCCATATTCAGTTACATTATTGAAAATATATTTGGGGGTGGGGTGGACAAAATAACGGAAGCACCGCATGAAAAAGTACTTTCAAGTAATTAAATCACACTTATATACGTAGCTATAAAGGTGAGTCATATTAGGTTGAATGCCAATTAGTAGTATGTGTCAGTAATTAAAGAGGTCTGGTCTTTTAATAGCAAAATGAGGCACTTGACAGACTTCAAAAGAGATTGTATAGGTGGTTCCCCAGAATTGCAGGTACATCAAACAGCAATATTATTTAATACGGCACGGTATAAGGGTATAGAAGGGTATAACTAAGGGTGTATATATATAAACTAAGGCTATAGGGGTATTTAGCACTACAGATATACAACTACACTTAGTAGTAGGGAACATGGGAGTTGGCTCATTGTGATTATCATGATGCAACCGTATTTTTGTATTTTTATTTTAAATTCATAATGTGAATTTGTCATTTGAAACAAGCTCCAAAGCAATCAAGAAAAACTGTAATTGAAACAAGTGGTTGCATTTATATGGAGACATCAGACAACAGTTAAAATGGACATTACAGTCTCATTAATTCATACTTATCTCCTTGGGTTCAGATATAGGACCTGGTGAATTGATAAAAATTGTATGGAACTAACCCAGAATGAGGGGGCAATCCATCACAGGGCACACACAACATTCATGCCTATGGGGAATTTGGCAACTTCAGTTAACCTAGGCATGTTTTTGGACTGTGGGGGGAAACCAGAGAACTTGGAGGAAAGTCTGTGGGCACAGTGCCTCCCCTGTCCATCCACCCAGCTCTAACCCCACCCGAGCAGGCCTGCCAGTCTGTGGGCACAGTGCCTCCTCTGTCCATCCA
>JAODLD010000124.1:13859567-13869735 GCA_026781065.1 Mormyrops boulengeri
CTGTCCATCCACCCAGCTCTAACCCCACCCGAGCAGGCCTGCCAGTCTCTGGGCACAGTGCCTCCTCTGTCCATCCACCCAGCTCTAACCCCACCCGAGCAGGCCTGCCAGTCTCTGGGCACAGTGCCTCCTCTGTCCATCCACCCAGCTCTAACCCCACCCGAGCAGGCCTGCCGGTCTGTGTGCACAGTGCCTCCTCTGTCCGTCCACTCAACATACTCTCTGCCCAGTAGGCTGTGCAATCCAGCAGGTCCCAGGCCCATGCATAGATTTATTTGACAACTTGTTTCGATTAAATCTGCACAACGGCAGATTTACTTACACTGACATATTTAAAATATATCCAAGCATTTTGAATCTCATGGTTAAAACAATGCTGATCGTACTTTTCATTTTGGTGGCATTGGCTACTTCATTGGTAGAATTATTTGCTTTTGATACATGAGTACAGTGGTATCTTGGAACTTCGTTCCAGAAGGCTGCTTGATTTGCAATTTGGTCAAGTTCCAAGTTGAATTTCACTATAAGAAATAATGTAAATTAATTTAATTCATTCCAGACCACCAAATGATTGCCTATTTAAACTTATCTACCTACCAAACTAATGATAAAAAGCATTAACAATCAATATAAAACTAATACATGCATGAAAACCGCACATACAAAAGCAATAAACATGAAATAAATGACAATCCCATACTCCAAAGCAAGAGCAGACACAGGTGCACCACCTTCAGGTCTGCTATAATGTCCTTTGTAAGTTCTACAGTTACTCTCACTATTTTCCTCTTTGGTCTAGTACTATCAATGCAAACTTTCTTAGGGGCCATGATTACTGTATCACTAAATGTACCGTAGATAAGGCACAAAAAAAAAATCACACCGAACACAGGAACACAGCTTTTGCATGTCAAACTCAGTGGAGATGTACCGTAAGACTGAGAGTGATTCATATGCATCAGCATCCCAGTAGGTTTGTTTGCCTTTGTGTCAGCCCATCAAAGACGCATTTCAAACCATACAAGGTTTAGCAGGTCTCTTTTGTTTTGTCGTGTTCGGCCGAGTTGTGGTTAGATTTTTCTTGACCGACCTGTTTGAGGTCCGAATCAGTAGAGTTGAATGTGTCTCAGCCCAAACCATTTATTAGGCACAGTTGAGGTCCAAGATTTTGGTCATGGTACAAGTCGAAAAAAGTTTAACAGACCCATTTGGTGTCCCAGTTGGTTAAGTTAAGAGGCATTTGAGTTCCAAGGTTCTACTGTACTGTTTTGGATAAGTTACAGGCTTTTGCAGCTAAACCAAAGTGTTGTGCTATATGCATAAACTGTTTTGAGAAATGCTCTTAAAGTCCTGAGAATGTTAAAGTATTGTAGCGTCGGTGGGACTAGCGTATCCCGGCATCTTTTTGTAAATAGCTGTATGTATTTGATAGTGTAAATACTTGCGCTCCGAAGTATCTCATGTACCCTTACCTCTGTTGTATGTGTAATCCTGATGTGCTCTATGGTTGTGTAATAACCAACCATGTGTGAGCCTTCCTGTCTAGTGTGTAACTTCCTAAGGACTAACATAAAGAGCATCTTTGTGGTGATCCGTCTCTCCTCATCGGAGATGCGCTGCGCGATGCCTTTGTCTGCCTGGCACCAGTTGGTTTCATGAAATGTGCCAAATGTTAGCATATGCATGAATTGTTTTGAGAAATGCTCTTATAGTCATGAGAATATACACATGCACATGAAATGTGCTAAAGCAATCAAGAAAAACTGTAATTTGCATAAGGGTGTATGCTCCTGAGCTCCACAATTCTGAATGATAGCCGGCTCCACTTTCTCATTGTCACTGACTGATCATTTTTCTTTAGCAGACTGTTACTTATTCATATGAAAGATACAAGTTTCGACATTGCAAGGCTCAACACTACAGTATGTAAAGTTCACTGGCAACAGAAAGCAGTCACACACACATATAACTTCTTCAGATATCTAAACACAGTACAACAGCAAGCAAAAAAGTCACACAGAACTGTATGACACAAAAACAGGAAAATGTGTGTAAAATTATTAGTGGGAAACTTAGATATCATATAGATTCTCCAGTGACATAAGATTGAAGTTTGAATAACATCTTGCTATTCTCACCGATCTACAGAATGTTAGATAGATAGATATAGATAGATAGATAGATAGATAGCAGATAGATAGATAATTCTAAAAAAAATCAGCATCAATGAGACCATTACTTCCATTATTTATAAACTCCCTAACTATTAACCACCTCACATTTGGAAAAGTTGTTCCCTGTTGTCTGTTCCCTGTTTTATCCATACTAGGATTAATTTAACATAGTTTTGCAAGTGACGTGACTCGCGTGTGACTTATGGCGAGGACACAGGCAACAGGCAGAGCCACCTTGGGGGAAGGGTGCATAGTGAAGATGTCACAGTAATGCTGATAAACAGTAAAAAGTACAAATGGCACGTAGCAGGTTATTGTCATTTGCCATTTCAGATTGATGTAATTCTGATTGATGTCAGATTTTGGACTTTACATGCCCACTTCCTAGTTACTGTGCTACGGCAAATACCTAAAAGCCAGTTAGCATGTAGCACTTATATTGTGTGTCTAAAACTGATGTCATAATGCCTCAGAACCTTGGACTTGATGAGTTCATGATTTGACTCATGCAACCTAAAGACATAACCTACAGTACAGATTCAACTAAAAACAGCACTAGTTACTGGCTTTTAATAATTATCAGTTTGTGATTTTTTGGGGCCTGCTGATTGCAGTCTACTTGAACAGTTCCTTATCTGTTTCCCAGCATAAATACTTTTGAGAGAGCAATGCAGGAAATACATACTCAGTATACTAGAAGACAAAAAAGATCTTTGTCTTTGCAATTTCTATAATGCAGCATTACAAATAGTAAATATGTATTACTCAGAAAACTAGCAACAATTTTCATTATTATTACTATTATTACATCAATCTGAAATAATAATTCTTTATTTTATTTTAATTATTATTATTACTGTAGGCTGTTGTATGATTTTGTTCAAAATATATTCTGATCGAAGTCCGGATGATGCTACCTAGCAGACATTTTCCAGAAATATTTGCAGGAAAAGCACAAAATCAGCAACATAGGAGAAGGTGAAAATCAGGACAAAACTGTATTTGTATAAGCTTTAAAAGTTGAATCCGATGTATAGCATCAAGAGATCCCCCGCTGTTTGACCTGCCTTACCTCATGAGTTGGCCCACCGCCTGAAATGTCAACAGGCGGGAAACAGTGCAGACATGCTGGTGCATGCCAGAATAAGATAGGAAACCACAATAACTCCTTTGTCATGTCTCCTAACGACCCTCTAAAACATGATTGCGACAGTTCAGATATTTCAGCAATGCAGTTCATCTTTCAGTAATCATACGTACTGTGCGTGATGTGTGGAACATCGGTTATCAAGAATGAATAGGTGGGAATAGCTGTTACAAACTTTTTTATGCAGGGTTAAATTGTTGTGATTTGTGTCATTTCAGAACATGTTCTTGTCATTTGCTGTGAACATCGGATTAGAAGCTTTTTCTTTGCAACAGACTACTGCTACACATACAGCTGCTTAACTGGTTTTACCTTTGTGAGATAGTGATGTTATGAAACATTCTGCACACTAAGATTAGCCAAAAAAATCATGAAAAGCAAATGATGGATTATTGAAATGACATACAAAGGGCTACCAAACATGGGTGTCAATACAAATCTGGTTTGTATTAAAAAATCTTTAGCTCAAGCACTCATTTTAATCATTTGGAGTAAGCATGAGCTTGAGTCACATTTACGGAGCCATAGTGTCCTGACTAAAGGTATCAAATAAAACATCGCTATCCAAAACATGAAATCGTAGTGCTTGCATGTTCTCTGTGTGGAGTTTCCTATGGGTATGCTGGTTTTTACCCTTGCATGCTGAGGTTAATTGGAGTTACCAAACTGCGTATACGTTTGCATGAGAGTGCCCTGCAATGGGTTGGCCCCCCATCCTGGGTTGCTCCCTGCCTTATTGGTTCCAAACCCACTGCAACCCTGAATAGGACAAGCAGATACAGAAAATGGATGGATGGACATTATAAAAATTGTACATTAAATGAGTATAGATGCTTTCTACACACAGCACTATAACCAGCATTATATCATTTTACTGAGTCAAGGGTGTTGCTTGAGCTTTACTTTATTATAATTTTACTAAATGCCATTTAACCCACTCCATGGACAAAAAATATATGATTCCTGCATTGCACATCTCTGTTAACCTGAAGTATGATTGCATACTTCTAATTGGTAGGTGTGTATTTGTATGGAATTACCAATTTCTGTTCTACATACAGTGCCCTGGGTTAGGTTGAGTGGAACACAGATTATTACTGTATGATTCATCTTAAACAATTAGATATGATATGTGAACTTTCTTTTTACTGGGGAAAACCATCATAATAAAGAAGATATATTACAGTACTTCAAATAAGAGGAGATCATTTTAACCCATATTCCATATTTCATTCATTGAGCATTTCAAAACTACATGAGTACATGCACACGTGTTTCTTAATAATGCTTACTGTCAGTGAGCCTTTTGGGTTGTTTCTTCTCAAAATAGGGTCTACCAGGCCTTGGCTACAGTTTCCACAATGTCAATGAGGTCCAGGGATGTTGTCTGCGGGATACACAGAGAGAGAAGTCAGGTCTTTGTATTTCCATCCTCACTGGAAGCCAGCAAGTGCTGATGTATCAGCTGGGGTAGCTCACTGATTTGCACCGGTTAGCACTGTTGCGTCCCATCACCACACGTAGGTATTTGAATCTTGGATTCTTATTTAGTGTGCATGGAATTCATCCATCCAGAAAATCAGAGTGATGTATATACTCTCATATGCTGCTAGGCCTGTCTCCTCCTTCTCTGATTTCCCCTCAGGAATTAATAATGTCGAAACCCACAGGACTGTAAGGCTGTAAGGGAAACGTGCAAACTGAGACCATACTTTGCTTTGCAAAACTGAAGCATCACTACTCGCTTGGCCATCCTGTTGTACCAACACATTTTTGAGCATGTTTTACTTTGAAAATATATTAGATATTTGCTTTATGCTAAATTGCAAAATATATATGTCTATATGAAAAATATGCAAACACATTTTTGAGCATGTAAATTTAGAGGACCAGAAGGAATAATTAAGGTCCATCAGCATTTTAAACAAACAACATAAGTTTTGTGGAAGAGCGATGTATGAACATTTGAATGTTTGCTCATGCTGAAATTGCTAAAGAAAGTAAAATTTAAGTTTCTCATAAACAAACAACTATGTATGTCTGCTGTTACTGCTACTGATGCTGGCATGAAATAGTCAGACAATGAGCACATGCAAACAGAGCCAGTGTAAACTCCCCCCCCACCATCTACCCCTGTCCAAGTCACTGCTCTCATGTTGTGCCATACATGAACACTGCAACCTCTTCAACTACTCATCCCAGCTTTTTGCACAAACCACAGGGAAAAGCTCTGCTGCCTATGCCTGACTTCTGTTTTATTTACACCTGAATGCTAATTCATAAATCTCTGCTAATGGTGGAATCTGTTCTTGTTAAGTAATTTGAGATTTTGACAGTGAGGTTGCTTAAGTTCATCAAGGGGGAGGGAACTGGCACTGGTCAGGTCATATTTGAAATTTTGAATAAATCTAGATTACATATTAATCAGCTGACATCTTTATCCAGATCGACACGCATTTCCACTTTAAAAAATGAAAAACATGCCTACTATATGACAAATTTATAACAGGTGTAAATATTATTACAGCCACTTATCACGTTCTTATAATGCTCATCAATCATAAAAAGAATGACTCTCAATCAGCCAATAATAAAACTTTGTTCTGAGCTCCAGTCCTGGGGGCCCACTGTTATTGGGTGATTAAGAGGTCATCCCAAAAACCTGTACCTACTGTGGCTCTCCATGGAACAGGCTCGCCACCGCTGTGTTACAGTTATGTTTAGGTTATGTTTTTTTTCATTTTAGTCAGGAATGTCAATACAAATGACCAATTTAATACAAGGAATGAAACACACACACACACACACACACACACACAGTGATAAAAAAATGTTATTTTGATGTTGTGGGGACCATTTTTCAGGTCCCTGCAAAGATTTGTGAATGCAATCAAGAAACTAAAAACCAAAAGTCTTGTATTTTGTTTGATCACTAATGGTTAAGGTTAGGGCTAGAAAGGGGTTAAGGTCATCATGTTGGGATTAGAGTTTTCCCCATAGAAATTACTGGAGAGTCCCCACAAAGATATAATTACTAACCTGTGTGTTTGTGTGTGTGTATGTACATATGTATGCATGTATACCCTGCCCTCCATCTCTGTCTTCCAGGAGTACTGTGACCATACAAAAAGGATGGATGGATGGATGGATGATTATAGATATTTCCATTCTGTAACACAGTCCTTCATATTTATCTATGAGTGAAGATGTTCCTGACACTTATTCTCCGGGACAAAAAAGGGTGGATTACAGTTTTATTCAAAATAACATGAAACATGACGGTATGTTTTCTTTAAACATTGCATAAAGCAGTGCTTAATGTTAAGCTGATGTACATGCCTAGAATACAGAACAGGCATTAAAGTATGTACAGGCAAGATGATCTGTACTTAAAAAATTTCATGCCTAAAAAACACAATAACTGTAGAGTGACTGAGAGAAATAAGATATGCAGAAATTTTGAAAGATCTACTAATCTGACCCACATATACTATATGGCTGTTTTGTGCATAGCCTAAAAATTACTTTCCTAATGTGATATAACTATCAGTGGAATGTGTTGACAGCCACTTGTAATGAAAAGGCAACACCTAGCCTAAAAAAAACAGCATGCTATTATCTTCTTGTGTGAGTGGAATGTCTTGTATGCATGTATTGCATATAAAAACATTGAGAAAGCAGTATAGAGAAACCTAGACATGCACACACAGATGATTGAAGATAAGTTTGACCAGACAGTGGTAAAAAATCCCAGAAAGAAGTTAATCTTGAAACGCAAGATTTTTGTTCCCCTGTATTATCCACCTTAAGATCGAGACAAACAATAGCCTGCAATTTTCATTTTGTGAATGCATGAGGATAAATTGTGCTGAAATAGTTCAATACTGTATGTCACAACACAACATTATCATCCATAAAACAAGTTTCTGTGTATTGTCTATATATTAGGGATGGGCTGATCCACGTTTTTTCAGTTCTGATCCGATTCCGATACACACCAGCCGATACCGATACGGATTCCAATACAAGAGCTCTTTTTACTTTGTTATACTTTATATATAAATTTTTTAAGTTAGTAAATACAGATGGAAAACTACAAACATACATAACGTACTGTTCCACCTCGTTTGCACATCTTGTTTTAAGCGTTTTTGAGGCATATGCAATTCAATATGAATATCTTCAAAGCAAGTATATACAAGTGGCGAATGCTTAAACTGTAACACAATGTTTTTCCCGTTGGCACCAGTTCAGTTACACTTTGTTGCGATGGCAACCCCTCTTGTATCACAAGCTGCAGCGAGTTCGCAAAACAATCCAAATTAGCGACTCCCAAATCATCCATTGCTTTTTTTGTCTCGCACAGTTGTGTGCCCTTTGTTAAGTGGGATTGTCCAATAAACACTATTCCCACCTCTCAAAACTTTATTTTACAAAGATTGCAAATCGCTGTGCTACTGGTTTCTGTTAAAAGCGTAAAATACTCCCAGATTGTCACGTCTTATCTTACGCTTCTCATACTGTGAAGGGTATGCGCATGACGTCACAGCAGACGGAAGTCACTGCACTCACACTCACTGAGTAGCAAAAAAGACTGAGGGGTAGCATTAGCGTTCGACTTGAATGCCGCAAAAAACACATGTAAAATGGGAAAGAGCTGTCATGTGATTGATCGTGCAAATAGATTTAACACGAAATAGGAGCTATCTAAGTAAGTATCAGACGTTGATCGGTCACGCATGGCCGATACCTGATCCGTCAAACAGGTCTGGATCGGCGCCGATACCCCCTCAATAAACTGGCCGTATCGATACAGCATGTCTGTATCGATGCGTGTATTGTCTAAAAGTATGTCATGATATTTTGCCGTATCGATTTTTTGAGCACAGCCCTAATAGCCAAGGGGCAGAGGGGATCTGGTTCCGTGGCCACAGGATTATGTCTTTGCTTTTTGCAGATGATGTGGTCCTGTTGGCGTTATCGGGCTGCGAACTGCAGCGTGCATTTGGGTGGATGAGAATCAGCACCTCCAAGTCTGAGGCCATGGTTCTCCACCGGAAAAGGGTGGATTGCCCTGTCCTGGTGGGGGATGAGTTGCTGCCTCAACCAGAGGAGTTTAAGTATCTCCGGCTCTGGTTCACAAGTGAGGGAAGAAAGGAGCGGGAGATCAACAGGCGGATCGGTGCAGCATCGGCAGTAATGCAGACACTGTACCATTCTGTTGTACTAAAAAGAGAGAGCTGAGCCAGAAAGCAACATCAGTTTATGTTCTTACTCTCACCTAAGGTGGTGACCGAAAAAATTGCGGATACAAGCAAATGAACAAAAGAAATGAGTTTCCTCTGCAGGGTGTCTGAGCTCAGCCTTAGAGATAGTGTGAGCAGCTCATACATTTGGCTTCTCTGCATCAAAAGGAGCCAGTAGAGATGGGTCGGCCATCTAACTAGCATGCCTCCTGGATGGAGCCCTGGGTAGGTGTTTCGGGCATGTCCAACCGGGAGAAGTCCCCAGGCCGTTTCCCCAGTCTGGTCATTAACCTTGTGGGACGTTGGTCTTGCATGTGTCCTGTGTTTTTTTGGTTATTTTCCCCGAATAAACCCCCGTTTACCCAACCTCATGACTTCTGTGCTGCTTCCCTGGGACGCATCCGTGACAATAGCAATGATTATGGTGTAAAAATATTTAATATCATTAGCATCTAGTGAGGTAACTAAATAAAACTTTCAAAAACATTCAAAAAAGACAGTGTACCTCAACTTCATTGTTTCTGCTTGTTTCTATCGTGTTTTTGTCTTCTTGTATCCCATCTTGCCTTGTGCTGACATACATCAAGTCACAGGACTTAGGTCCTCTTTAATGGAATGGAGGCTTTCTACTAGAAGAAAATGCAAGTCCATTCATACCATTAACACCAGCCCTGATTTAAAAAGAATGAAGGTCTAAACCAATTAGTTACAAGACATACATCATCATTGCATTCCATGGGGGGATCATTTATATTTTGAGATTCCTGTTCATTAATAATCCCACATTTTGAATCCACTGTAGGCTGTACTTGCAGTGTAGACGGAACTACATCATCAGTAACTTCATCTGAAAGAAAAACAATGGTTTACTTAAATGGTTAACTATTCATAATGCATTACAAAGCATTCTTAAGACAGATCGTGCAGCACCTCTCAGCCAGCTGCATGTGGCTGCCTGTGCCATTACCGACAATGATCTGCGATCCTGGCCCGATCTGCTAATGCATGCGCACACTGGTTTTCCGTGTACGTCACTATTTCATATGTATACTGAGACTGCCTGGCTGTGGCTGTCCAATCTGCAATTCTTGCCCGATCTGCGTACGCATGCACGACACCAGCTACCTAGCGTGGCAGTGAAGTTGTGGTTACAGCAGGAAAATCCGCAGACTTTTTTCCAAAATCTTACATACTATGTCTCGACATCGATCCATCCAAAATTTAGACTATTTTAATTTTTAATATTGTTGAAAATGTCTTTTGCCATCTTGATGAGTATAGAGTCAACTGTGTTGACTAATGAATTGCCATGCAATTCCTTAGAATTCTTTATTAAGTGCCTAAAAATTACAGTGGGTTTCATGTTGAATATTAACTTTTATTCATCCATCCATCCATCTTCTACCGCTGTTCCGGGTCGGGTCGCGGGGGCAGCAGTCTAAGCAGGGACTTCCCTCTCCCCGGCCACTTCGTCCAGCTCCTCTGGGGGAACCCCGAGACGTTCCCAGGCCAGCCGGGAGACATAGTCTCTCCAGCGTGTCCTGGGTCTTCCCTGGGGCCTCCTCCCAGTGGGACATGCCCGGAACACCTCACCAGGGAGG
>JAODLD010000124.1:13886884-13900127 GCA_026781065.1 Mormyrops boulengeri
TGTGTTTAACATATTAGCATTAAATTAAATTTAATATGAGTTTCTTTCCTAGTATGCCATTTACACCATATTGGACGCTCCCTATGACTTCACTGTTGTAAGTTGACCCATTCAATCAAAGAGAGCTCCAAATTTAAACAAACAAAAAATACATTCACTCTGCTTTCATTTTTTCTTCCATTTTCAGATGGACATGCCACTTTTGGCATTTTTTGGCATTATACACTGGTGGTGATTTTGATATTTGATTGACTTGAAATTGTTACACAACATTGTCATTTATTTTCTTGTTTAATCATTTTTATGTGAGCCATGGCAAGCTATTTGCGCAACTGGACAGAAAAGTCACAAGCCCTGCTCCGAGGAGAGGTGCCACCAGTGTTTAGGCTGAAGAAACATCAGAGGGACAACATTGCTGAGGTAATATTTTTCTAGATTGAGTTTCCCTATTTTTTTCAGTGAAAACACCTTTTCGATTTTCTTGTTTTTTTTCCCAATTTGACTCCTATTGTGAAGTCACTGAAAAGAATATGTTGTTCATGAACATTGAATATGTTTTTGTCTTCAATTTAAAAATAAAAAGTGTCTAGATAATGTGGGATTGGTGAATGAATACTACAGTCAACAGTTACATTTCACCTACAGTAAATAGGTGAAAATTAACATTTTTGGAGCTGACTAATATTATGTCAAGGTGGAATACTTGAGCTGGCCCTGTTGGGATTTTGCTTGTGTTTTAATATTAATACTGATCATTTTTGTCCTGCCCTGCTCGTCCCGCCCCCTCGTCAACCACGCCTACTCGTTACCCTCATGTGGATTCCCCATGTTTACCAGCTGTTTCCTGTTACTGTCATTAGTTCCTTGTATTTAAGTCCGCGTTACGTTCATTTCCCCAGTCCGGTCATTAACGCCTATCGTTAGTGTGTTGCCTTGCCTGGTATTTTCCTCATTAAAGACCCTCGTTTCCCCGACGATTGCTTCTGTCCTGCTTCCCTGCTCCGTGCTTGAGCGCTGCGACATGACAATTTTAATGATGTCTATATTTTCAGGAAGAAGAGCAACAGGCTGAAGACTCAGCTAGACCTGAACATGTGGAGACAATAGTTAAAGGGGTGGGCTTGTTTCCCAGTATCTAGCTGTGAGATACTGTTGGCGCAGCAGTTAAGGTATAAGAAGACAATTTTTATTTCTTTTTTTCCATAGGACACCGATGCATCTAGGATCCTCCTTAATTGTAAACATGCAGTAGAGTGGGTTGAGGCCAACAAGCACATGTTCTCTGCCACAGTGGACCCACCTGCTGTACTGTACATGGGGGAAGAGAAACAGGCAGAGGCTGCTGTAAAGTATGGAAAGTTGTGCCATGAATACATGGATGAGCAGGACAGGGAGGCAGTCCTGGAGCCTTTCAAGTTTATGTTGAATTGCATCGATAACATGTTGACATTCTGCCAGGAAATTGTTGATAATAGAAGGTATGTGGCATATTGTGAATGTCGCACATATAATACAAAAGAATAAAAGAAACAGAACATTTGATCATTTTTTTTAAGTTTTATTTTTCATGGAGCACTTCATATTTCACTTGGATACTGAGGATATGAATGTTACTGTAGTATTTTTGTTGTTACAGCAGCCCAAGAACAGAAATAGCAATGAAATTAATGGTGGCTAAAAATAAGAATATGGAATAATACAACAGAAAATGTAAAATAGAATAAGTTGGAATACAACAAAAGTGCAATACAGTTAAAGTTAAATGATAATGACATGGCCTCAAAGTACACTTTATGTTGTCCACAGTGAAATAATGTACAACCTATAACATTGTATGGGATGTTGCATGATGAATATAAGTTAAGAAAATAAGTGCACCAACTAACATTATTCCTGCTCTCCATGTATTATGAGATTGCTGTCATTTTTAAAATATTTGACCCATACCTCTCTTAAAGATCCTCGGTTTACAGTAGTAACAGAGCCCCGAGTCATATCAGCCATCATTATCTGTTTTCCATAATGACTTAAATCGTAAAATCCCGCAGTACACTATTCTTAATACATCAATCATAAATTATACGTATTTTGAAAAGACGAGAAGAGAGACTCATGCTCTAATTGTTTTTCTGTTGATTCATATCATTAGGCTATATGTCGGCTTTTTGTCCTATTTGGACAAAATAAATAAATATCGCATGTAGGATACTGTCACTAGCAAAATAGTTGCTTCACGGGCAAAAATATCCATGCCAGGGTCTGTTTGCTATTGACGAAAAGGTAAAAACAATAAATACTTCTTAAAAAATAGTAACAACACAAACACAAAACAAAAACAAAAAGATAAGTAAATTCTAACTATATACAACCGTGTACATAAAACGATATATACTATAGAAGAGGAATGAAGAGATTGCCGTTATATTGTTGACTAATGAATGAAACAAAGCGATTTTATTTTGAAAATCAATTCCAGTGTAAGTGCCTAGGGATTTTATTTTGAACTGTTCACTCTCCGCTATTCAAGGGGGGAAGGATCACACCTTGTTATTTCCTGTACTAACAATCGAGGTGTCCTGAGAGTGGACATCTGCAGCCAGGTGCTCTTGGAAAGAGCACATTGCTGTAAGTAGTCGTTATCTGTTGTGTTAAGCTTATCCACGATAGTTTTGTCTAACAGTTTAAAGTTTTGGGTGAGAAACTTTAATGTGTAGAGAAAGCGGCAGCGATGCTAACACGTTAGCTGTCTATGGCATTTCCAATGTAATGTGAGCGTTGACCTAACCGTTAGATACCTGAGGCGAATAAGGCTTTGGATCAGCCAGTCCTGCAGGACTCTCCGGAAGCTGTACAGCTCATCGAGTAGCTTCGGCGAGAATTCGCCACCTTCACCCCGATGTCTCCGCGGGGTGACTTAGAGAGATTGGCAGAGGGGCTGAGGAGACTGCTACGGTTACGGGGGGAACAGGCTGACACGCCGCCCAGCGAAATCCCGGAGGGATGTGCTCTGGTGGTTTCTGATCGACTTCCAGTGGTCCCGCCACCATTCGACGTCACCGTCGTCTCTTCCTCCCGATTGGCTAAGTCGAGCCACGCGCTCCTTCCGAGGATCCCGCCTGGCTGTTAAAGGGATCAGCGCCATGTGGGATCCCATTCCCCGCGTAGCCAGGGTCCCTATCCTGCTCCATCTGGGGCCCTAGCTGTGTCGCCTGCGGAGGTAACTGCCCTACCTACAGTATTCTGCTCCTACCTGACTTGCCTGTCATGCCTGTTTTGCTTGTCCCGGCGCCCGACGCTCCAGCCCCTGCGGCTACCCCTGCCTGTTTTGCCTGCTGCTATGCCTGGGGAACCTGCTCCGCCTGCCGCTACGCCCGGGGCACCTGCTGTGCCCGCTGTCCCGGCTCCGCCCGCAGCACCCGCAGTCCCAGCTCTGCCGCCGCCCGAAGCTCCTAGGCCTCTGCCGCCGAGGCGCCCACTGCTTCCCCCGAGGCTCCTAGGCCTCCACCCGCTGCTTCACCTGAGGCCCCAGCCCCGCCCGCGTCTGAAATCCCTGTCCCCGAGGAGGTCCTGGACTGTGTTACCATCACTCCTCCTCCCTTAGTGGAAGGAGAGGAGGAGCTTGAATGGGACCCCTCGGGGATCTACCTACATGTACTGGGCTCCAAGGACCCCGGTGGCAAACGGACTCCTCCACCATCGCCCCAGCATGGTGGAGCCCGACCAGGTCCCTGTCCGTCTGTGTCCCAGACAGGAAGAGGGCATAGGCGCAGTGACCGGGTCCCGACCCGCCCTGCCCCCTGGCTCACCCTCGCTCTCCCCGGCTGTGGCTCACGGCTGCCTGCGGGTCCTTTGGCTCCGGTCCGGCTGTCCCCTGTGGGTCCCCCTCCGGGGGCTCGTCGTCCGCCGGCGGTCCCTCCTCTGACACCTCGTCGGCCGCCTCCAGGTTCCCCTGCCTCGACTCATTGGTCGCATGCGGGTCCCCCGACTGCAGCTTGGCATCGGACGGCGCCTTCCCCAGCTTTGGCGGCACCATTGCCTGCTGCGGCTTCCCCCTCCTTCTCGCCTGCATCGTGGTCCCCTCCGCCTTCCTCTTCGCCATTCCCAGTGCCCCCTCCTACTTCCTCCTCACCTCCTTCGTCGGTCCCTTCATCTGCCTCCTCGTCCCCTGTGTGGTCCCCTCCAGCTCCATCCTCCCGTCCGCCTGTGGCCCCTGCGGCTGCCTTCCCTCGCCCGCCAGGCTCCAGGCTCTCCCTTTCTTGTTTGTCTATCTGCGTTTCCTGTTCTTTGTCAGTGTCCACCAGCCCACCATAAAAGCAAGGGAAGGCAGGTGAATGAAGTTGTTCTGGTACTACAGAACTTATAAAAAAAAATGGATGTTAAAAGAAGCAGTTCGGTCAGCAGGAGTAAGTGCAAAAAGTTGTAACGTTTATTAACAAAATAGTAATGAAACAAAAACACAAAAATTCCCCAGGAAACAATCTACAACCCAAGAAAACCCAAAATCCACATTTAAAACTGCAGCCTCACAGCACCAACTCCCTCTCTCTGTCTCTCTTGGCCTTCACCTTCCCTAACTGGAACCTACCACCTGTTCAGGTGAGCATGGAGTGAGCTGCATAAAGCACTCTTCCTAATGAGCAGCTGACTCCTCTGCCTACACAGCAGAAGCAACCAAAACCAACCCATACACCCCCACAAAATCCTCTAGATAAAGAAAATACAAAACAATTATATTTAATCAACAACAATAGAAATGCAAGGGAATTGGATCCAGTGAAAAGGGAAAAAAGTAACCTTTTCACAGTCAGATCCTGTCCTACTTTCTGTCCTTGTGCCAGTTCTGTGTTTCTGTTCTCTTCCAGGTTCTGCGTTGCTGGTCTTGTTTTGTTTTCCAGGTCCTGTTCTGCCGGTCCCGTCTCGTCCACCTCTTCCCTTGAGGCGCGCCCAGAGTGCGTGCCTTTTGGGGGGGGTTCTGTCATGACCGATAATGCCTCATAACTATCAACAGAAGATGGTGTAATGCTATATTAATTGTTATAGCAACCATTATAATGCATTTTGAAGGTATGTATAATGCATTATAGATGACTGCTTCAAGTAAAGTGTTGCCATTTTTACCTTTCAATGATAAGTTGTGCTAGTTTGCTAAACATCAGTGGAGTTTGGCGAATCTAAGTTATGCAGAAAGATTACTGTATCCCTTCAAACAACTGACTCCATTCAAAAATTGTCTCCGTTCTTCCCTATGTGATTATACATCATTTTGCCCCAAAACCAAGATTTTGCAGACTCACCCAGGAAGTAAGAACAATATGCTGGTGTTCTGGCTTCTTCGAGGCCACCTCGCACAGTCCATGAAGTGCCCTATTTCTGTGGAACTTCGTCACAAGCTCCACCAAACCACCCACTACAAGAGCATAAACACAAGAACAGAATGTCATTACCAAACTACAATTTTCAAGTCTTGGTAAGGTTCCTGCTTCTGTCACATGTGAATTAAACGCATCTGACAAGAATCAAATAATATACATTATCTTCTGGCAATTCCATGCTTAACCCTTATAAAAAGGACGCAACATTCTAAGTAATCTACTACTTAGTCGGTTGGGCATATTATACTATAGTATAAATGGTATGTTTGTATGAAATTCTGCATTCAGCCAATCCATATTAATTAAATATACACTTCACAAATTCACAAATCATGTGAACTTACCTCCTTAATTTGACAGTTTTTGTTAAAACCATCATATCTGAACAATGCCCTGAAATTAAAATAGAGACACATTACTTGATTTATTATTATGTTTTTTTTTTAATACTAAACAAGTTATGTACAACACAAACATTCCTGGGATACAGCAACTGCATACTTCGAGGCTACAATACCCACATACTATCCCAAGCATTAGAGAATGAGAGACAGAATTATCTGCGTGGCAGCTGGGGTTACAAGATTTTAGAGGAATATTTAGTTGCTGGTTTGCGGTTTATAGTAACGCGTGACTAGAAAGCCAAAACGCTGTGTTAAGTTAAATGGCTCCCAGATGCCATTTAAGAAGACAATAACATTAACATTAAACACAAACACAGACAGTAATAACTGAATATGTTAATCAAAAAGTGTGAAGTGAAATCATTTTAATTAATTATCTAAAAGGAGCCAGTTTCAAAACAAAGATTAAGTATTTGTTAAACAATAAAATGGAACACATATATAGAATTCAATTTTAAAACTACGCTACTAAAATCTTTAAAACCAGGATCAGAGGATATGCAGTCACAAGCAATACTCAAAGAGTTATAGACTTGTGGTAATGTGGTAATAAAACGCCTTATATTTTATATTAAAAAAATTATGTAATATTTTATATTTCAAAAATAATGTAATGTAACAGCATTTTCCATCCATCCATTTTCTGAAACCGCTGAATCCTGACTGAGATAATGGGGGGGACCGGAGCCTATCCCGGGAACAATGGCCGTAGGCAGAAACCAACCCTGGGCAGTCGCCAAGACACTGCAGGGCGCGTAATAGCATTTTTGTACATAAAAATACATAAAAAACATTTACATCAACGCAATTTACAAGATGATTCTCGTTTTTTCAGATTTATATCTAAATCTAGTCTTAAAACTAGGCTTTTTTTCTTCTGTTTGCAATCTATATCATTTAATTAGTATATAAACACAAGGCCCAGAATCACCCTCACAGCTATGGTCTATCAATATTTGCTTCTAAAACACACGAAGCCATCACTTTGGATTAGGGTAAAAGCTGGGCTGTACACTTGAGGGATTTACTTTGTGAATCATGACCACTACTGGGAATGGGGTACACACCCAAGACAAGAGGCATCTTAATAGTTCATTACTAATATTTCTTACTGAAAGTTTGTTGCTTCATGTTCCAGAGGGCTTTAGGTCACCAACAGGTCCATTGTGGTTGACTGCAATCAAATATCTGGGGTCAGGGAGGGGGTCTGAGCAGAGTAGGAGAGGACCCAAGTGGGAGGGGTTGCCTGTCATGTTGGCCTGGTTGAAGTATTTCATCCTGGGCCCAGGAATTATACCTGGTAGGCCCATGCACCAATATGATAATAACAAACAGGAAACACAGAGCACATATAAAAAGGCATAAAGGAGGGGCTAATATTGGTGGGGACACACTAATTAAAATACAAAGGTGTCTTTTATTAGGGTGATGAATAAACCCAAATTAAATTTTAACGTGCCACCCCCCCCCCCCCGGTTCCTATTCCCATGAACATACATGCAATCACAGACATGCAAGGGAAATTTAGACACCTATGCCTAACTACATGTCTATGGACTGTAGAAGGGAATCCAACACAGGAAGAACCCACAAACTCCACACAAAAGTACTGAGGCAGTGCTGAACCCTAATATTGAAAATGGAATATGCATCAGTATACTTAAATAAAAATTATTTGAGTGTTTACACCAAAAGTTAAACCAAATTCCTAATTGTGCATAGTCAACGATTCTGAAATTAAGCAAACAGGCAGAAGAAAACTATATGGATATTAAGATTCACTTTAGTTCCCATAAAAACTCAACAAACAGCTTTAGAAGAAATATGATGGCAAAATATCACACTGCTCACAGGTGATTATGAAGAAATATGAAAGAGAGAAAGAATTTTCAGTAACACTCTCTGAGTGCCATGTCTATAAGAATTTATGAACACATTCATAACACATTATAATGTATTCATAAAGCATTAAAAACATGGCTATGATCATTTATAAAAAGGTATAACACATTATAGCCATGTTTATTATGTATTACGAACCTGTCTCCTATAATGCACTATTGATACCATCAAAATGCATTATAATAGTAACTAGCAATAATAAAACTGATATTTTTGAAAGTGATATTTTCGTCTCTTCAGTTTACAGTACCTCCTTTTCAATATCCCTTTGCAACTGTTATTTAAGTAATTAGTCCAATTTCTGTATAGCTCACATGCTTGCCAAATAAGTGCAATTTTTCTTACAGTCTGACAGCTGGTCAAAAGCATTTGTGATGTATGTAAATTCCAAAGATTCAGCACTTAACAGTGGTTTCCTTGCAGCATTTGAAAGACTGAATACTCCTTTAAGCAGCGCAGAGCCCAGGAACTATTTCTGAGCATTCCTGAAGCACAATCCATATGAATTTTAGATAGTAATCTATGACAGAAACTGTGAAACAAAACAGTGTAACTGAAATTTAGGCGATGGTATGAGGTATGAGGAAGGTATATGGCTTTGAAGTGCTGAAAATATTTTGAGGCATTCCAGCCCACTTGGTATTTTGTTCCTATTCTGTTTATGCTTGTTTTTGCAGCAATGGTGCTGTTATATAAGACCGATGCAAATATTATGTCAGAGAATATTTGTAGGATTTATTTTAAATGAACAGTATGTTTCCATAAACAGACCTATTAAAAAGTTTAGGTTAGTAAATGATTAATGACATAATGAATGCATAATGACAAAATCAATTTTCAAAAAACGGAAATACATTATTAATCTCACATACAAATCCATCCTCTGTTAAACACCAATATTTCCATGATAGTAATAGTGATAGCAGCAAATTGCTGCTAGTACCTTGAATGTCACAGACTCCAAACTCAGAACTAGAAGAAAATTAGTCATCTCAAATCTGTTTACCAATATGACTATTTCCTTGATTTATTTTGTTTTTATTTAGCAGGCTGAAAGTAGTCTGAGAAGACAGAGTGTCTCCATATCATTCCAGCTCCGGATAAAATTCCCATGGGTTCCCAACATTTCTATATGTAAACTAGAAGAGGAATTAATATGATTCTTTTAGAAGTCCTGTGAGTCAAATTGCTTTCTTGTTAATATGTGAACACTTTCTCTGCAGGACTGTGCTAACTTCTTTCTCTTTTCTCTTCTTCTTTACCTCACTGTTTTTAAAATGCACCTTACACCTATACCTGTTCACAAATCTCCCAGACTCGGACTGGACAGGAAGACGTACCCCTTATCAGAGAGGCAGAAACCTTAGTAACCTCTCTCAGCCTGTCATGTCTCCACAGCCTCCTACAATCGTGCATGGTGGTTTATGGAACTGCCAATCCTGCATCAAGAAGGCTGGTTTCATCACTGGTCTGGCATCTCTCCAGACACTCCACTTCTTGGCTCTCACCGAAACTTGGATCACACCTGAGGACATAGCTACTCCGGCTGCCCTCTCCTCTGCCTTTTCCCACTCTCCTCGCACTACAGGCAGAGGAGGGGGTACAGGTTTACTTCTGTCTTGTAAATGGCGTTTTTCACCCACTACACTCCCCCACCTCAACATGTCCTCTTTTGAATCTCACTCTGTCACTGTCACATATCCAACTATACTGCACATCATTGTTCTTTATCGGCCTCCAGGCCCGCTAGGAACCTTCATTGATGAGCTGGATTTTCTTCTGAGCTCCTTTCCAGATGATGGCTCCCCACTCATTCTCCTTGGTGACATCAACCTTCTGAGAGACGGGATACACACCAGCGGACTCGTGACACTTCTGTTGTCCTTTGGCCTATCTCTTGGCAAATCTCCTCCGACTCACAAAGCAGGCAACACTCTCGACTTGGTATCATTCAGATCACTTCCCATGTTCAACATACTGTCTACTCCTTTACATGTCTCTGATCATCATCTTCTGTCCTTCAGATTTCCACTTCTGACCTCTGCTCAACCTCCTGTACCCCCCAAGTCAACCTGCAGAAACCTCAGTTCTCTTTCTCCATCTTCCCTCTCCTCTGCTATCCTGTCCTCCTTATCTCTCCCTAACTGTGCCAATCCATGTCCACTGACTGTTGAATCCACTACCAATGACTTTCTCTCCTCTCTCCACAACTCTATTAATCTACTCTGTCTTCCAATCCTAAACATGCTTCCCCCTCGTCCCCATGGCTATCTGAAGCTCTACGAAGCAATCGGAGAGAATTAAGAGCAGTGGAAAGAAGATGGCAGAAAACGCATCACAACACTGACCTCCTTTCTTATTGTTCTCTTCTATCTAAGTTTGCCACTGATTTATCTTCTGCCAAATTTTCCTTCTACAGAACCAAGTTTTAAGAATCTGCATCTAATCCTCGCAAACGTTTTGCCACGTTTTCTTCACTACTCAAATCCCCATCCCTTCTGCTTCCCCAGCTCTCACATCCGAAGACTTTGCTGTCTTTCTCTTTGAGGAGAAGATCGCTACTATCAGAAGCTCATTCCCTCCGACTAACAAGCTGCCCGCCTGCTCACAACCTGCCTGTGCTGGCCAGCTTCTTGACTTCACTCCACATGGGCTCTCCTACCAACTGTTATGCAGATGACACTCAACTCTTTCTTTCCTTTCCACTCAATGACCATCAGGTCTCAACTCGACTCTCAGACCGCCTGACTGATATCTCCTTTTGAATGACATCCCACCACCTCAAGCTAAACCCCAGTAAGACTGAACTGCTGTACAAAAAAAGGCAATTCATCACCGGCTCTTGACCTTACCATTTCCTTCAAAAACTCTCTTATTGTCCCCTCAAAAACAGTACGAAGTCTCGGTGTCACTCTGGATGACAAATTATCATTCTCGTCACACATTAATAACCTGTCCTGGTCCTGCAGATACCTTCTCTACAACATTAGAAGGATTTGTCCCTTTCTCACGACAGACGCTACTCAGCTACTCGTCCAATCCTTGGTCATCTCCAAGTTGGACTACTGTAACTCCCTTATAGCTGGTCTTTCATTGAAGGCAACAAGGTTACTTCAACTGATCCAGAATGCAGCTGCAAGACTTATCTTTCATGTTCCTAGATTCTCGCACATCACACCTCTTCTATGGAATCTGCACTGGCTCCCTGTGGCTGCCCGCATCAGGTTCAAATCCCTAACACTTGCCTTTAAAGCCAAGAATGGAACAACTCCTCCTTACTTGGTAGCATTGATCAAGAATCATGTCACTTCTCATCCTCTCAGAGCATCAAGCACTGCTAGTCTCGAACCACCAAAACTTTCAATAAGTTCTTGGAGAGGAGAACATTGTCCAAAATAAGGACAATACTGGATTTTTCCTCACACCCGCTCCACTATATGCTGAGGAGCCACAGGAGCTCGTTCAGCAATAGGCTAAAACTTCCATGCTGTACAACGGAGAGACACAGGAAATCATTCCTACCGGTCGCAATAAAACTGTTCAACTCACATATCTGATGTTAACAGAATTGCTGCTATAGGTTTTATTTTATTGGTTATTTTATTATTTTTATTTATTTTATATTATTTTATTTTCTATTCTATTTTATTCTCCTTTATTTCAATTACTTTATTGTTCTATAGTTCTATCAGGAGTTTGTTTTGTAATGTGAGAGAATTTCCCCATGGGGAGTAATAATAAATAAAGTAATTCTGATTCTGATTCTAAAAGAGGACGATGTGTGTCAGGGTCAGCACCCATGTGTGTCCCTTCCCCGTTTGGCCAGCAGGCATCACTGGCCATCCTGTCCCTCATGTCAGTCTTTGTGTTCCCCTTGTTCCATGTCAGCTGCATGGCTTAACGTGTTGAGCATGCTGCTACCTGCGAATCCCTTTGTTGCATGTTTGAATCCCACCTCCTCTGTTTTTGTATTTTGTTCCCCAGTGTTTCTTTGTATGAGTTTTCTGGTTCCTGTGTCTTGTGATTTGTATTTGGTTTTGGTTAAATGCTTTGTGCCCGTGCTTGTTTCTGTCTGTTATTTCCCCTAGTGTAGATTCTGTTTCTTAGTTTGTTAGTTTGATTTCCCTGTGTTTATTAGTTTCAGCTGTTGCCTTTCTTGTGCCTGCCCTTGTGTCTTTACCTGATTGCTCGTTGTCTTGCACCCTCCCCGATTGGATAATTGTCTATCTCACTCCTGCTGTGTCATTACCCGGTTTAGTTTTAGTATTTAAGTCCCTGCCTGAGTTCTGTCCCTTAGTGGTTCATTGTGTGGTTTGATATGTTTGTTGTAGTTTGCTGTTAAACGTACGTATATTGGATATTCTGTTTTTGTAACCAGCCTGTCTACCCTTTGTTGCCCTGCCCCTTTTTGTAATTAGTCTTTGTTTAGTCCCCTCGTGGTCCTTTTTGTTTGTAGTGTTTTCTGTATGTCAAATAAACCCCTTCCATTCCGGTGAGCCGCCAGTGGGTCGTCCCCTATTTCTGCCTGCATCATGCCACACTCTCGCCCGCGCTCCAAGTCCGCCCCGGTCCATGAACGAATGAACCACTCCTCAGGACGATCCCCAGGCTCCGGAACACCTGACTCCCCTCCAGATCTGCTTTCACTCCAGGCTCGTATAAAGGAACTCTGCACACTTCAGGCCATTTGGAAACCGCTGTCCAGAACCCCAACCATCCTACAGTCTCCATGGTTGGCAACCAACTCCTTTAGCTCTCTCCTGCATCTCTGGAGGAGGAGGTGCGTAGAATAGAGAGGGCATTTTGGCACCTAGTGGACCTGGCAGGGTCGCCTGAGGTACCTGACCCAGGTTCCAAGGAGCCCTGCCTAGGGGAAGCCGCATCCGCGGCGATGCCTGAGCCCTGCCCAGGGGAAGCCGCAGCCGCCGCACACGTCGCTCTGCTTCCAATGCCTGGCCCACAGGCGGCCACTGCGCACGTCGCTCTGCCTACGCCCGGCCCACAGGGGGTCGTGCATCTTGACTTTGCACCAGCACCTCTGCCCGAGGTCACCCACAAGCAAGTGGAGATCGATCTGGAGGACTCCACTCCAGAGGACTTGGAGTGGGATGCCCAGGACCTGGCCCTGCGTCCCCCTTTCCAGGCTCCCGCCTTTGCGGGCCTGCACACAATAGTCTAGGTGGGGTCTTACCAAGGAGTTGTATAATCGTAGCATCACATCCCTTGACTTAAACTCCACACACCTAGAGATGTAACGCAACATCCTATTCGCCTTTGTTATTGCTTCCCCACACTGACGAGAGTAGGACATGGAAGCATCAACGTATACACCGAGGTCCTTCCCGTAATCAGCTACCTTTATTTCAGTGGAACCCATAAAATATTTGCACTTTATATTTCTACTCCCTGCATGGATTACCTTACATTTATCTATTTTAAATTTCATCTGCCAGGTATCAGCCCAGTCGCTAATTAAATAACGATCCCATTGAAGCCTCTCTGCTGCTAGATCAGTATCAGCTACACCACCCACCTTGGTGTTGTCTGCAAATTTAACTAGTTTAC
>JAODLD010000124.1:13904667-13923194 GCA_026781065.1 Mormyrops boulengeri
CCCTTTGATCTTACACTACTCCTGGCTCTGCCCACTCCCTTTGATCTCGTGACCTCTTGACCTAGCTGTCAATTTGACGAAAGCGGTATACCTCCTCTCTCTTGCGAGATTCAAGGCTCACTCTGAATATTCAAGTCTAGAATAAAAACACACTAGGAACTCTAGTTCTACCTCTAGATAACTGCTCACTCCCAGTTAGACCTATAGTGTGAGGTGCAGAGCTGGGTAGGAATTGGTGCCATTAGCTTTGGATGAACTGAACTTTCACTTCATTCCTACTTATGCTGCCATAGCAATATCTCCTGGGGCTTACATGTTACTCACCTAAATGTTTGCATTTTCTCTAGTCTCCCCTACGTTGGTTATTGTACTTTTTATTCCCCCTACCCCTCTTGGGGTGTGCTGCCTGGAGACCTACCACAAAAAGAATCAAGATATTCTGCCCACCCTGCTGCCTGTGACACCTTTACTACCTGTGATGTCCTTCCAGCCTGCACACTGTTCTCCTCGTGATGTCTCTCCTTCCTTCCCTGCTGCTGTACCACTGTTCATTCTGTCATCAGAAGAAGCGCCAGCACCTGCGTGCCATCACTTGCCTGCACCCTACAATGAGACTCAAATCTTAAATTCGGACAGTGTAAATTATTTTCATATATGTAGATAGACCCCTCATAGACCCCTTATGAAGAAAAATATCATGGAACCACTTTTTCCCACAGGTCACCCCCCCCAGAGCCAGGCCTGGGGGTGAGGCTTGATGGTGAGAGCCTGGTGGCTAGGCCTGCACCATGGGGCCTGGCCAGGCACAGCCCAAAGAAGGCACGTGGGTCCCCCCTCCAATGGGCTCATCACCTGTAGGAGGGGCCAAAGGAGTCGGGTGCAGTGTGAGTTGGGCAGTGGCCGAAGGCGGGGACCTTGGCGGTCTGATCCTTGGCTGCAGAAGCTAGCTCTAGGGACATGGAATGTCACCTCTCTGGCGGGAAAGGAGCCTGAGCTGGTACGCGAGGTTGTGAGGTTCCGACTAGATATAGTCGGGCTCACCTCGATGCACAGCTTGGGCTTTGGAACCAGTCTTCTTGACGGGCGTTGGACCCTCTTTCACTGTGGAGTTGCTTGTGGGGAGAGGCGCTGAGCAAGGGTGGGCATACTTATTGTCCCCTGGCTGGGCACCTGTACATTGAGGTTTACCATGGTGGATGAGAAGGTAGCCTCCCTTCGCCTTTGGGTGCGGGGACGGGTCCTGACTGTTGTTTGTGCTTATGCGCCAAATGGCATTTCAGAATACCCACCGTTTTTGGAGTCCTTGGAAGGGGTGTTGGAGAGCGCTCCTCCTGGCGACTCTCTTGTTCTGCTGGGGGACTTCAATGCTCACGTGGGCAATGACAGTGAGACGGCCCCCCGATCTGAACCCGAGTGGTGTTTTGTTATTGGACTTCTGTGCTTGCCATGGATTCTCCATAATGAACCCCATGTTCAAACATAAGGGTGTCCATATGTGCACTTGGCACCAGGACACTCTAGGCCGCAGTTCAATGATCGACTTTGCAGTCATGTCATCAGACTTGCAGCTGCATGTATTGGACACTCGGGTGAGGAGAGGGGCGGAGCTGTCAACCGATCACCACCTGGTGGTGGGATGGCTCCGCTGGTGGGGGAGGAAGCCGGGCAGGCCTGGCAGGCCCAAGCATATAGTGAGGGTCTGCTGGGAACGTCTGTCGGAATCCCCTGTCAACTCCTACCTCTGACAGAACTTCGTCCATGTCCCGGAGGAGGCGTGGGACATTGAGCCAGAATGGGGCATGTTCCATGCCTCCATTGTGGAGGCGGCTGACCAGAGCTGTGGCTGTAAGGTGGTTGGTGCCTGTCGCGGCGGAAATCCCCGAACCTGCTGGTGGACACTGGTGGTGAAGGATGCTGTCAAGCTGAAGAAGGTGTCCTATCGGGCCTTTTTGGCCTTTGGGACTCCAGAGGCAGCTGATGAGTACTGGCGGGCCAAGCGGAACGCAGCTTCTGCGGTTGCTGAGGCAAAAACCCGGGTATGGGAGGAGTTTGGTGAGGCCATGGAGAACGACTTCCAGACAGCTTCAAGGAGATTCTGGTCCACCATTCGGCGGCTCAGGGCGGGAAAACAATGCAGCATCAACACTGTTTATGGTGGGGATGGGGCACTGCTGACCTCAGTTTGGGATGTTGTGGGTCAGTGGAAGGAATACTTCAAAGACTTCCTCAATCCCACTGACATGCCTTCTAGTGAGGAAGCAGAGTCTGGGGACTTGGGGGTGGACTCCCCTATCTCTGAGAGATCCCCCCGGAGTTCTTCAAGGCTCTGGATGTTGCAGGGCTGTCCTGGAAGACAAGGGTCAAGAAGGGGGACTGGAGGGTGTGTACCAACTATAGGGGGATCACACTCCTCAGCCTCCCTGGTAAGGTCTATTCGAGGAAACCTGGAGAGGAGGGTCTGTCAGATTGTCAAACCTCAGATTCAGGAGGAGCAGTTTTCACCCTGCCTGTGGGACAATGGACCAGCTCTATACTCTCAGCAGGGGCCTGGAGGGTACGTGGGAATTTGCCCAAGCAGTCTACATGTGCTTTGTGGACTTGGGGAAGGCATTTTACCGTGCTCCTCGGAAAGTCCTGTGGGGAGTGCTCCAGAAGTATGGGGTGCCAGTCGGTCCCTGTACGACTGGTGTCAGAGCTTGGTCTGCATTGTCAGCAGTGAGTCGGACTCGTTTCTGGTGGTTCCGAGGGTTGGACTCCACCAAGGCTGCCCTTTGTCACCTATTCTGTTCATAACATTTATGGACAGAATTTCTAGGCGCTGCCAGGTCGTTGAGGGTGTCCAGATTGGTGACCTCAGTATTAGGTCTCTGCTTGTTGTAGATGATGTGGTTCTGTTGGCTTCATCGGACCGTGACCTTCGGCTCTCACTGGAGCAGTTCTCAGCCGAATCGGGGAGGGAGTCCTTCCCCAAATGGAGGAGTTTAAGTATCTCGGGGTCTTGTTCACAAGTGAGGGAAGGATGGAGCAGGAGATCGACAGGCGGATCGGTGCGGTGTCAGCAGTGATGCGGGCGCTGCATCAGTCTCTCATGGTGAAGAAGGAGCTGAGCCAAAAGGCAAAGTTCTCAATTTACCAGTCAATCTACATTCCTACCCTCACCTATGGTCATGAGCTGTGGGTAGTGACTGAAAGAACGAGGTTGTGAATACAAGTGGCCAAAATGGGTCTCCTCCACAGGGTGGGTTTTCCCTTAGAGATAGGGTGAGAAGCTCGGTCATTCGGGAAGGACTCAGAGTAGAGCCGCTGCTCCTCCACATCGAGAGGAGCCAGATGAGGTGGCTCGGGCATCTGGTAAGGATGCCTCCTGGATGCCTCCATGGTGAGGTGTTCCGGTCATGTCCCACTGGGAGGAGGCCCCGGGGAATACCCAGGACACGCTGGAGAGACTATGTCTCTCAGCTGGCCTGGGAACGCCTCAGGATTCCCCTGGATGTTACGAGCCCCAGTCTCGGGTTGGGGTGTAACAGAGTGGAAGGTAAAGGGGAAGTGGAATAAGGGAAACACAGGGTATGAGGGACAAGGGAACACACGTGGGGTATTTTAAAATATTTTTCTGTTTTTATTTACACGCGATGGACACAGAACAAATAAACCTGGTGCAAAAGGACTCAGAAGTGATTATAGCCAACACAATAAACAAAAACCCAGCTACGGAACGCCACCCAAAGCTACCTTACCTAAGTGCAAAGAAATCAAAGAACAAAATGACAATTACTGCACCTCACTCCCTATGAAAACAGCAGCATACAACAAAACTCGCAAACAAAAATGGCAATCACTCCCTACGCACCTAACATACACACAGAACATACACAGAGCATATCAGCAGAGTCCGAGGGGCAGGCGAAGATGTAAACCAAAACCGGGCGAGAGATCGAAACCAAAAAGCAAATAAACCAAGGCAAAAGTACAGGCAGGGGCAAAGCAAAGAATCAGAAAACCAGTAAATAAAAAGCGTCATATACAATAAGTCAATCAAAGAAAAGCAAACCAACAATAGCAAATGATGAGCAGAACTCCTAAAGTATCTTGTCAGCTTTTCACTTCGAGGAGACGGAAGTGATGGACGGTGCATCGGGAGAGTCGTGGGCGGGGTCTGAACAGGGAGGTGGAGCAAAGGTTGAACGGAGTGGAGACTTGCTGTGGGCAGAACTGGACTTGCAGCAGCACATAACACAGTGGAGCTGGACCAAGTAGCCGGGGAGAGTTAAGTCTGGGTTTCCCTGCTTAGACTGCTGCCCCCGCGACCTGACCTGACTGGTGTAAATTAGGATTTTGTTATCTTGTTCATTTGATTTACCCTGCTGGCCCCTGGAGGGTGGGCTCCCACTTTGAGTGTGGTTCCTCCCAAGGTTTCTTCCTTCTAGGGAGTGTTTTCTTGCCACTGTCACATCTAGCTTGCTCACTGGGGGCTTTGGGCAAGGATAATTCAAGCACTGAGACAATATAATGTTGTGAATGAATTGAACTGAATTGAATTGAGTGCTCTGGGCAGGCACTTAATGAATTTCCTTTAATTGAATTATTAATCGAATATCTAGCCTACATTACCAGTAGTTCAGTGAGGCGTCGCATGCTGCATAGTGGCACTCAGGTCCCAACCCATCCAGGTAGGCACATGGAACGTCTTGTCTCTCTGGCAAGATGACCATCTTCCTCTGCTGTTGAGGGAGCTTTGTAAACTCCACGTTTCAGTGGCAGCACTCTCTGAGGTATGCAGACCAGGGAGTGGCCAGATCTCTGTAGGTCAGTCTGACAGTTTCCATACTCAGGGATTGGCTGCTGCTGTAGTGGATCGGCTCCTTCCGTTGGTGTCTGATGTCACTCCTTTCAACAAGCGAAAAACTTTGCGAAAGACTTTGCGAAAGGTCAGGGGCTGCGGATCGCTGGATCCTGGTTCCAACGCCTTGACCAGCATCGTTGGACTTGATACTCCAATACTGGTGGCGTGGTGAAGGAGATTGATCACATCCTCATGGGCAGACGCTGGAGGCTCCTGCAGAACTGCAGGGTCTACAGAAGTGCCCAGTTTGTGAATTCTGACCACAGACTTGTTGTTACTCTGATGATTCAGCTTAGATCCAGTAGGCTACCACCTACCAGGAGATCTCACTGAGATTGCATGGGTGGTGAATATGCTGGGGGCAGGGAAGGCTGCAGGGATCTGTGGTATCTGGGGTGAACTTCTCCAAGCTGGTGGTAAGGCTATCCTTCTGGGAATGCAGGCAACCTTTGGCTCCATTTGGGAATCAGGCATCATCCCAACTGCCTGGAAAACAGGATTTGTAGTCCTTATCTGAAAAGGGAAGGGTGATCGCCTGAATTGTGGCAACTACAGGGGGGTAACACTGTTTTCAGTGCCAGATAAGGTCCTTGCTAGGGTCATCCTTAACAGGATCCGTGATCACTTGTTTCTCTGTCAGCGACTAGGCCAGTCTGGTTGTACACCTAAGAAGTCTACTATCAACAGTACCATTTACATTTAGAGCATGCTCTGATCCAGAGCGACTTACATTTTTTCTAAATTCAGGGACAGTCCCCCTGGAGCAAGTTGGGGTTAAGGGTCTTGCTCAGGGACCCAAGGATGGTAGTGCCAGAGATGGGACTTGAACCTGAGATCTCTTGGTTCAAAGGCAAGCATCCTAACCACCAACACCCTTGCACTGAGGGTTCTCATCGAGCACAAGCGTGAATATCGACAGAGGTTCTTTGCAGCCTTTGTCGATTCTCGTAAAGCTTTCGACTCAGTTGATCGAGTTGCTCTGTGGAACATTCTGAGACTTTGCGGGATCCCCTGAAGTTGCTGGACATCATGGCCGGCCTGTACACTGGTACTGTGAGTGCTGTGCAGAGTGCAGGGAGAACGTCTGTGTTCTTCCCAGTTGATTCTGGGGTTCGCCAGGGGTGTGTTCTTGCTCCTACTCTGTTCAATGCTTGTATGGACTGGGTGTTGGGCAGGGTGGTGGGGTCTGGCGGCTGTGGGGTGTCTGTTGGTGAAGAAGGATTTACTGATCTTGACTTTGCTGATGATCTTAGTCAAGTCAATGGAGGCTCTGATTAGAGCTCTTGAGAGACTGAGGGAGGAGTTTGAGTGTCTGGGACTGCAGGTGTCCTGGATAAAGACCAAGATCCAGGCATTTAATGACTTCTTAGGCACAGCCATCAGTAGTGTGTTTGTCTGCGGGGAGAATGTTGACCTTGTCGAGAGATTTACCTACTTCGGCAGAGACATTCATGTCTCTGGTGGCTCTTCCTGTGAATTCAGCAGACGGATTGGAAGAGCATGGGGAGTATTGAGTTCGCTGGAAAGCGGTGGGTGGCACTCCCAATATCTTTGCGAGAGGACAAAGTTCCAAGTCTGTAGAGTCCTCGTGCTCCTTGTCTTGCTGTATGGCTGTGAGACATGGATGCTATCCAGTGAGCTGAGACGAAGACTGGACTCCCAGTCTCTCTTCGGAAAATCCTTGGGTACCGCTGGTTTGACTTTGTGTCAAATGAGCGGTTACTAGAGGAGTCCTGAATGAGGCACATTATCTGCATTGTGAGGGAGCATCAGTTACGGCACTACAGCCATGAGACACATTTCCCTGAGGGTGATCCACATTGCTGAGGACCCAAGTCTCAGGACCGGGCTGAGAGGACACCCACGTAACACCTGGCTGCGGCAGATGATCACTGGCCGGGATCCCGAGGAGTTTCGCAGTGTGGTGGGTTTGGCAACGCGCTACATCAGTGCATGCTCCCCAATGTGACCTGACCTGACCTGAAGTGCTTTATTTGCACTTTTCTGAAAAACAGAATGCTTTGCCTGTCCTATTGCTAAGCCTCTGCCCAGCTTTGTCCTCTGTGATCCCTGGAATAGACTACAAGAAGTCTTCCCGGACCTTGGGCTGGTTGAGCCAGTATACCACCTCTTGCAGCAAACCGATGCGTTGCCGCTCGGCTCACGGAGGTGAGTTTTCTGTGAGGTCTGTGATTCTGTTGTATCCGTGTGTCGGGCGAGCAAGCAGGGAATGAGCAAGCACAGCACAAAGACACGGTATAGACGTCAATGACAGACCTGGGGAAACAGACTTGAACGTGGACTGAAATACACAGGACAAGCTGGATATCACATGAAACAGCTGGTAACAATCAGGGTTTCACATAAGGTAAATGAGAGGGCGTGGTCCACATGAGGGCGGTACAAGCAGGTCATGACACTACAGGCTCACCCTGACCCAGCACTGGATAAAATGTTACAAAAAATGTGAGTATAGATAATACTGAATCCTGTTATTACTGTTCAGGGGGTAAAACAAAGATATCTGGAAACATGAAGTCATGTTACACCACTATCACTACTCCTAATTACAATGTAGTTTAACATAACAGAAAATTAAAATGAAGGGCTGAAATAATAGATATAGTTCAATTTCTTAAAATTGTGAAATTGAATCAATTTGTTCAATCAAATCGCAAACAACAAATCAAGCTAGGGCCAGAAACCTGCATACATGGATGGTATGGATCAATGTCACAACCTGTCTGGTCCATCCCCCAGTATGACCAGTAGGAGTCGCTCCTGGTCCTCCATATCCCTTTTGATTTTTCCCAGGTGTGTCTTTATCATGATCCCCAACCATATTATGGAAACTATCCTCACCTTTATCGTGTCAGCCCCTCGTTAGTCCCATATATATATGCTTAACAGTCCTGTCTTCACCAGTCTGGTCACTGATGTCGCTCTTCTTGTCTGCCCATGGCCGTCCCCTACTAACCTTCTGATTTTGACCCCTTGGTGTCTTTTTTGTTTACTTGCTCCCATTTAGTGTAAATAAAGCCCTTTTTTGCTCTCCCAATGCCTGCCCTAGAGTTCTTTGGTTTTTGGTTACGACAATCAGCACTAGGACATGTTGTTCTATTGCTCTTTAATACGATGCAATAATCAATATCCTCATCATATAAAAGCTGCAACGTAATTCCTGACTAATGTATATAATGTATAATAAAAATGCACTGATGAAAACAGGCGGAACTATCATAGAATATGTAGGTTCACAGATGTCAGGAAACATAACAGAAAACTGTCTCTCAATATAAGTGAATTAATTCTTCCGAAAGTAAAAAAAAGAAACGTAGAATTTATGATTTCAACATATATTCTTGAAGGAATTACTACCAATATGATCCAGTAGAACTGGTTTTAATACGATGAGGAAATAAAACCATCATTATTCCATTGTTTGTTTTTTTTGAATGCAGATCATCTATGTTTCTATTTTTAAAAAGCCAATAAAACATTTTGCTGCTGCAGGCAGTGCTTCTGTGACAGGCTTGTATATCTAGTACAACATGTCCTCGTACTACAACCCTGAACTATCCATTGTACCAAAACCCCAGCTCAGAGTTTCGTCACCTAATCCACTCTCTCGGTTGACTTGGTGACATAATCACAACAGTCAGCCATAAGCTCTAGAGCAGGGGTCACCAACGTTTTTGAAATTGAGAGCTACTTCATGGGTACTGAGACATACGAAAGGCTACCAGTTTGAAACACCCTCCTAAACTCATCTAAAAAATCTGAACTTCATGTATAATAAATATGTTTTAAATGCTTTTTTTTAGATATTGTCATTTTCAATTCTATATAAATGCAAATGTAATTAAAGAAGAATAGCAACAGGACAAAATTAAATTTTTGCTCACTGGTGAGTTGTGCTATTTTTAGAACAGGTCCACGGGCGACTCATGTGGTCCTTGGGGGCACCATGTTGGTGACCCCTGCTCTAGAGCCTTTTCAAAAAAAAATATTTCATAAAGACATCTAAAGCCTTAACTTGGACCAGAGACTTCTAATTTCCAGTCTTCCAAGAAGCATGTTTGAAGGCCAGCTCAGCTTATCCATGTCACTATAGATGGTTGGCTTATTTACATTTGAAAGGGCACCCCAGATGATTTGTGGGTGTGTGCACAATCACACACCTTGTACTGAGGCATTTGGCATTCCAGTTTAGGTCACTGTAAAGCTATGCAGTGTTAGCTATCAGCCTCAACAACCTAAGCTCTCAATGGACATGTAATGTCATTTACACAGACACTGTATCCCTACAACCAAGCTTGGTACCGACCTCATAATCCGCAGGGGGAAAAAATAATCTAATCAAATATAGTACTGTAAGAAAGATCAGGCACTACTACAAATGTGAGAATGAAAATTAAGGGCATAGAAGGTAAACTGGAAATGTTTTTAACTTCAGAAACAATTTTGCTGGCCCACATACCCATTGGCCCACTGGGAAAATGTTTGGTATGCCAGATGGCCAGTCCAGCACTGCTACACAGTCTGGCCTGAATGGGATAATGATCAAACTATAACAGGAAATCGCAGGACTGTTACGTGACAGCAAACATGGAGCTGGAGAACTTCCCAATAAGAAATATCAGGTGGCCAACTAAGCTTGAAAACTTCACTCCAGATGAGCTTGCATGCAATTATAGTGTGGAGACACCAGTATGCAGGCATGTACCATTGAGCCATTGTAAGTATAGTTACAAATAGACACACAAAGTCTTCTTTAAAAGCTTAGGAGAAAGTAAGATTGGATAAAAAGCAATAGTTATGCCGTGTTATCTGGATGGCATCTTTTAGTCAGAAATACCATTCAGGCATCTAAAAGGTGGTCACTTCTCACCAGACAGGCTTTATGCCCCATTGCAGATCCAAGACATTTTTTAGGTAACAACACCATTATTATCACGTTTCTTGTTTGTCATACAGTATGTGCCTGAGATCCAGCAGTCTGCTTCAGGCCTGTACTGTTACTGGTTTCACTGTCAGCTGCCATGGACACACGATTATTTAATGGCTTTAAATAAAAACAAATCAGTATCTTCCAAACCATTTTTATAGGTAGCTATAGCCAAGGGTGGATTTACTTCTCTGGGGGCCCTAGCCTGGCATGTCTACTTGAGCTATTTTTGGAGCTGAAAAAGACTAATGTATCTACCCCTGGAAGTAGGTGAGAATTTTCTTTGAAGGATTAGCTTAGGGCAACTTAAAATGGATGCCTTCATACAAGGCCACAGGTTGGTTTTCAATACATTTTTTGTATGCTGATTCTAAGCATAAACAGCATTTTGAAAGATGAGGTTTGAAATGGAATATTGGTGGCTCAGTGGTTTGGCACTCTTGCCTCACACCTCCAGGGTAAGCATCCTTATCTCCCAGAAATGCTCCAGGGCTGCCGCATAAAAGCCAAACCCTGTACCCTGACCAAAAGCTACCTTCTATATGTATTGGTGTATGTATCAAAGGAGAGCAAGGTGTTATATGCAAGTACTAAAGAATTCCTATGCAGTCATACTTGTGGCAATGGTAAATGAAGCATCATTTGATTTTATGTATTCAACTCATTTTAGCAAACTGTGGCTCCACCTGTTGGTTGAATATGGAATATATCTGACACATTATTTCAAGGTAGAACAATAATTTAAAACTAGAAACGAAAATTCCTGAAGAAATTTTGAGATGGGCCTATTCCGCTGACCCAGGTGGAGCTGGCATGCGTTACTAGGGTGTCGGTAGCTCATTGCTATGTGGTTGATAGGGTGTGGCTAGGCAATTCTAGGTGGTTGCTAGGGTGTTGCGCGGTGGTTCCTAGGGTGTCAGACGTCGTTGCTATGGTGTTTCTAGGTCGTTGCTATGCAATTCTAGGTTGTTGCTAGGGTGTAGCTAGGTGGTTGCTATGGTGTCAGAGTGCGTTGCTAGGCTCTCGGTAGCTGGTTGCTTGCTGGTTGCTAGGCGTTGCTAGGCGGTTGCTAGAGTCTCAGAAGGCGTTGCTAGGGTGTTTCTAGATGGTTGCTAGGGTGTTGCAAGGGAAATCTAGGTGGTTGCTATGGTGTCAGAAGTCGTTGCTAGGGTGTTTCTAGGTCGTTGCTATGCGTTGCTATGTGGTTGCTAGGGTCTCAGAAGTCGTTGCTAGGGTGTTTCTAGGTCGTTCCTAGGCGTTGCTATGTGGTTGTTAGGGTGTTTCTAGGTGGTTTCTAGGGTGTTGCTAGGTCTCGGGTGATGAGGCCTGAGGTTAATTATTGAGTGTTGTAACTGGCATGAACAGTGGTTGTGTAGGAAAACTTTGACTGAAATGCATTGAAGTCAATGGGATAGAACGAGGGATGAAAGACGAGTGCGGGTCAAGATGGTGGTCATGGGGTGTTGGGTGTTGTTGCCTGAGGTTGAATACCGAGTCTTGTTACTGTGGCATGAACACTGGCCGAGTAGGAAAACTTTGACTGAAATGCAGTGATTATTATGGCCCCATTCATTGCAATGGGAAAAAAAAGATACATTATGTTACTCTTCACATGCATTAGTTAGGTATAGGCTAATGCTAGGTAAAAGTTAGCATTCAATGCATTCCTATGGGATTTTTAGTGTGTTTAACTGTGAATAGCGTCGCCATGGTAACGTAATCTGCGGAGAAAAGTAATAGCACACCTCACATCATGAAGGACTCGCTTTTGACACATAGATTGCCTCGGTGCACGCTACGGTACGACCCGCATTAATTGCCGAAATCTGTGGAAGAATAATAAATAAATAAATAAATAATAAATAAAGTGTTTTCTTTTCGAATTTGAGAGGGGATAGCACACGATCCATAAGGGGCACCGAGACAAGCTATATGTCAATCTGTCCGTCTAGGCTAGCCCTACGACTTGGCACTAAAGTGAGTTTCGTGCATTTCATTGGCTAAGCGCAAATTCGGAAAGCATCGCTTATTAGGCGGAGAGTAATATGGGCCTTTTCATTTAAATGAATAGGCCCATAATTAGAATTGAAGAACATTTAAAATAAAAATACATAAACATAATACAACAAAAATATTTTCAACAAAACTGCACATAAAATAGCAAAAACCACACAACTCATAAGTGAAAGATGTCAGCAAAACTTTAATAATAAAAGTCAAACATCAAATTACTGAAAATGCAATACATTTTCCACAGTTTTTATAAATGACACTGGTTCAAAAATATCACAAAGGAATTGTTTTGCTCTCAAGTTTTTTTTAACACTTTTTTTTGCAAAAGCACCAGAACACTCTATAAAAAGCCCTTAGAGTATGCTGATTTTTCTCACATAAAGTCAGCTTAGAAGTGGTTACAGCTTATGTATCTGAACTATAATGCTCAATACAGACAGTGTGGACAAGAAACCCAATATGTGCAAATATGTAGACATCACACCTAGAAAGCAACGTCAGCCATCCAATCAGTTAGCACATCCAGTCAACAGGCTGGCCACATACAATAGTTCAACAGTACTCAAACTCCAGAGGTTATTCAAACCACTGCCACAGGTCAGGCTCATCCATAGCCTAACGTCATTGGAAAAAAAGGTATCCTGTCTGTGTGTATATCACAGTTTAATGAAATCATTGCTTAGCTTGTTATTTTTTTCAGAAGTGGTGATGAATCAATTGTAAGTGTAGTAGACAGGTAACTGCAGACTGAGTAAGGCTGTTTCTGCGCAGGAATGAGGAGTTAAAACTACAGTGATACAGTGATGATAGAGGGACTAGTTTATCTTACATAAGGAATACACTTACAGTATTACAAACCTCCAGAAGAAATAAAAAGATGAAGGATGGGAGTAGATGAAATAATTATTTTGTCATTTAAAAGAAAAGCATCAAAATAAAAAGTAACATTTGATTAGTGAGTTTGGCCAGATCTGGTTTGTGTCTGGTTAGCATGTATTTTCTATTAGAGATAATACACTGATACTGCCTCTGTGTTTTAATCATTGCCATGATGTATATGTATGGAATAGTCAATTCGGTATCACATTATTAGTTCCAAATGGTTAGGGTGGATAATGACACAGATTTGGTTTTGGGGTAAGGTCCAAATTACAGTGTCAGGGCCTTAATGGTATTTTGGTCTTCAGTTACTGTTGATTAGAACTCTCCTCATATCAACAGGCGTGGAAACCATATAAACAGAGGGTGTGAATGGATGTACTGGACAATGGAACAAGTTATTTTGCTTCAGATTTCAAAAGTTATAAAAGTTGAATTACTGTATTTGGATTGTTGTGGAAAGGACCTCAAGTGTATTAATGACTCCTTTGCATGGTTAGTTATTGCAAAACAGTGAGTCTATATTTTGGCAGATTAAGTGAAACTGCAGAGAGGCAGGGTGTGTGTTAAGGTAGGATAAAGTTTTGGCCTGTAGATGGCAGCACAACACAGAAGAAAAAAAGACTACATACACATGGCACATGCCCCGAAGGTAAGTGAGGGAACTTGGCCAGCTGTGTGTGTAAGTGAGAACACTGGACAACCACCAGATATCAACCACAGCTCAGCCTCAAAGGGAGTCTCATTCAGAAACAGGCCTTCTCCTTCCCCCTAGACCACAAGCACCACAAAGAGACAGGCAACGCTGTGAATGACAAGGCACAGGAGACGCTTGGGGGACACACAAAACCAACATACTCCTTACCATAGAAGGCACAAGAACTATGTGGAACAACAAACAACAACAAAAACAAATAACTTGAAAAGAATGCAAATCAACCAAAATACAATTCAAAGAGCTGGAAAAAAGTGGAGGGATGCTCTTGCTCACTGCTGGTAAAACTTGGCAGGGCTGTAAATCTTCAAGGGTAAAATACAGAAAGGTGGTAATGTCCTTGCCCTCTTTTGTACAACCTCCACACCCAAGTCTTAAAACAGGTTCATAAATAACAATGTAATTTTACTTAATGCCTATCCTTCATTGAAAAAAAACAATAACAATATTTGAAATATATTAGAGTTGCAGAAGTTTAGAACTTTTATAGAACCAATGAAATTTGATTTTAAAGAAGGCCAGTAGCTGAAATCAGTCTTTGTTAATATATTTAATATATAAGGTTAATACTGTATTGCTACTTCTTTAAAAGCTTCTCCAGAGGAAAATAATCAAATAAATAAATGGATGAATAGTGACTAAAGCTCCATCACTGGAAGACCAATTTAGACAAAAGGGGAAAGACATATTGGCTGACATAAGCCACAAGTTGCAGTTGGTTTGCTACAATGTCCCTGCACTCCTACAACACATTGCAATATAAAAGAAAGCAAAGCCTACTCCATACATTTGCATTACTCTAGGCTTCACTTAACTGGAAGTTCTGGCATATGCTTTCAGATTTTCCAAAGTCCACTAGGGCAAAACTGAAACTAAAATTCCACCTAACCACTAAACCCTCAAAGACTTTGGCATACAAACTACTGTAATAATAGTGGCGGTAATTATAACACTGCACATGAGAATAGGTACTGAAGGCAGATGCATAGTCTGTAAAAGCAATCCCAAAGCAATGACACATCATGATCATTAAGTCAATACCATAGGACAATATACAAAGACTGAGACTTAAGTCAATATTGAGCAAGTTACTATGTGATTAAATTGTTCGAGAGCAGGTGTACGATTTTCTAAAATGTAAACTGCACTTTCACATATCAACTTTAGAAAATGCACTTGCCATTGCTGTTATTAATGGTTCTTACTGGTCCTCAAATGGAATAACAATGCATATGAAAGTGACCAGTACTGGGTACAGAAGTCAGGAATAAAAACTGCATCCATATACCAAAGTCAAGACATAGACATCATGCTCCTGGAAGGCTCCAGTCTCCCTTCTCTGCAACACTGCCCTGGGATGAACCAAGACACTGCTCCTTTTCACCCACATCTGTCTGACCCTAAAAACTTGACACAGCCAGCAACAGAATTCTGTTAATTCACACAATAAAGGAATTCCCAAAAGCAGATCTGCAAAAATGTTAAACTCTTCAATAAACTGCCCCAGAGAAACTTTCAAAGTATTATTGAGGAAAAAAAGTTAGTCAATTTCTGTATTCACTATTTTTGAGGGTATTTCGTAATAAGACACCAAAACTTAATATCAAGGCATTTGAAAGATATTTGAAACATATAAATTCTTCAAAGTATTACACGTTAGCCCCATCCCATTACAGTTGTAAATATACCTCAATTCTATCTATCAGATTTCTTCATATATTTTGGAAGCCTACCTTTGTACTAAATACAACAAAGGCAGAATAACATTAGAAATTTATCGTGTTCCTGAACTAGTAGAGGTTTTAGTTTAGATTACCAATAGTAATCTGAAAGACCTGCCACATGTAACTGGCAACTGTAAACTTCAAAAACCCACATTACTAGTCAATTACTCTTATTGTAATTACAAAAATATACTCAAACATTAACAGAGCAAAAAAATAGTCATTTAGGTTGCCTTGATTAGTACCTCATATCACGGTCCGTGTAATAAAAAAATGTTAGCTGGTCTACTGGACTGTGGACAATAACAGTCCATCTGCACAGCTCACACACCTTTAAGTATTCCTGACATACCTATTCAACCATTTCAAAGGAAGGTGTTGGACTTTATCAAGCTGTGTATCACCATCTGTGTTACTCTGGATGTTTTTAAAAATTTCAGCTTTAGGATCACTAATGGCACAGACAGGATGTTGACTGCCCCTTTTCCATCTGTGCCTATTTTCATCCCCCTCACCTTTTGAATCATAGAGTGAAAAGAGAAAAAAAGTGTTATATGGGCCTATTGACCATTTCTAGAATTACGTATGAATATTTGGAGTGATGCGATGAATTGAATCAACATGAAACAAAGAAAACCCACCCAACTGAGTTACAATTATTCAGCAATCACCAAAATTATGCAGACTAATTTCAATATCCCAGAAGAGGGAGGGGAGTGGAGTTTATGAACATAACTCCTCATCATTCAATCATTCCATTTCAGCTGGAGACAATCAGGAAGGTTTTTTGGAAAACAACGGCAAACAAATCACTTTAGAAATGGATGGCAAGATTAGAACTAGGATTTCAAGGTGTGAAAACTGGACCGAGAGAGAGAGAGACTGTGTGTGGAAGGGCAGATTTGACACAGCAAAACTCTCCTTCCAATAAGTCGCAATTTGATAAGCTGGTATGACATAGTAACTACAAAAAGCCCTTGGATGAGGTGCTCCATTTGCCAGCAAATCACACAGACCTCAGCTAAGACCTTTGCACGTGTATAGTTGAAGAACAGGATTAATGGAAAAGAAAGAGGAAATAAATGTACTATAAATAATACATTTATACAGGATTCCCACAGGCAGAAAAAGGATGACTGGGAAATATGTGTTTCAGCCCTAAGTTGTTTTTGTTGGGTCATGATCACAAAATCATATAGTCCACCTCTTGATTTTAGCCCCAGGATGTCATGCCCCCAAAATTCCACTGCATGCTTGGCGGTTCCATAATACTCTCCTAAAGAGAAGCCCAGGATAGGGGGAGCTGACGAGCGCAGCCCCAGTACAGCGAGGATGCCGACAGGCAACCAGAGGTCAGATAAGTTGCAGGAAAATTGGGGGAGGGAGTTAAAGGCTTCACAGCTTGGGGAGGGGGGGCTGGACTACAGTGGTGACTGGAGGCCTGGGGAAAAAGGTTGAAAGTTTACGAGATATGGGGAGCAGAAGAAGATGAGTGTCTCCAAAAGAACCAGCCACGCTTGATGTGCTGTTTGCGCACGATCTCCTCCTCCCGTTCCCGCTCCTTCAGGGAACGCAGGTACCTGTCCTCTTCCTTCAAGTACCAGACAGGTGGCCAACGGTGCTTCTCGAAGTACGTCTCATTTTCTGTGGGCATGGAGTGCGGAGAGACATATATAGACATGCAAATAACAAAAAAAAAAACAAAAAAAAAACAAAATAAGAGACAGAAATGACAATCAGATGTCTTCTGGATCTATGTTTGGAAACAGACATGAGGATTCCCTTTCTGAGTACAGGATGTTTTAATTAGAGCCACTAAAAATACACACACACTGATATGTTATAGATAAAAAAAGTGGTAGCCCATAGTAGAGGTACCTGGCGACATTGCTTTCATGTCTTTAGGGAATTTGCGGCACACACTGTTGTAGTTTGTACAGATGTGATGCAAACACCATGCAGACAGTTGTTTGGCATTGTGGAACTAGAAGGAAAAAAATGAATTTAGAAAAATGGTAATTCCCTTAGTATGATGTAATTTAATTACTAAAAAAAAAACACTACATGGTCAGTTGCAACACTGTGATGATTTTAAATTACTTCAAGTTTTTAATGCAAATAAAGCTTCCAGATGCATCTCCTGTCGCCTGCTTTCCCACCTGAGCCATCTCCAGGTAAGTCAACACCTGCCCGTCAATGTCCTCGCCCTTCGTTACAAGCTGCAGCAGCTCATCCACAGCATGCTGCTCTGTGAAGGGCAATTACAAAGCTACAGTTTATACTCCCCAATCATAACTTGTTTAATTTCCACAAGCCAGTCATGAACATTTCCAGAAGGCAATCATTGGCTGGGGCCAACCCCACCAGCTCTAACCTGTTAGGGCCACAAGGCGGGGCAGGCAGAGACGGTTGGCCAATACAATGAGCTCCATGGGCTGCAGGTTGAGGCTGGGTGTCAGCTGGCCGCAGTACAGGTACTTCAACACAGCACGCATGCAGGCACTACTGGTATTAGGGATGGATACCTGTGCAGGGAAGAAGGGAACCACAAATGGCATCAACTTTTACTTACGTGTCACAACAACACTAAAATGCTAACATTTGTCAGAAATGGCAATATGCAAAAATGTTAAAGAATCAAAAGAGAATGATTACACTTATTGGCCATGGATTGACCGCTTGGTTTGAAATCAGCCGTTTTACCACCCCAGACCCATCTTTTACTTATTCTTAAACATGTACTATTCTGTTTAAATAGTACAACAATTCATATACTGTATGAAGCTCAAAATTCCTGGTACCAAAATCAACTTAACCTATGGTTGAAACAAGGTCCCCACCCCCAAAAAAAGATGTCACAAAAGGTTAAACACCCTGGTCAAAGGGAATAGCACAGTGCTGGCACAGCAAAGGCAACGAGAGGGTGATGTCACAGTGAAGAACAGTGACAGAAGCTCAGAATAAAGGGCAGTTTCTTCAAAGACGTGTCTTTCATCTGTGCACGATAAAAGCACTGCGGGAATGTGACGGGGAGAGAGAGTAGGTCCTGGACAGACAAGCCTCTGCAGCCTCCAGAATGAGAACATTGGCCTGTTTCATCAATGACAGTAATGTAGGCATACAATGAGTCCTTATGGCCATGGGTATCTTATGGCCAAATGATCAGTCTGCTAGGCTGGAATGCAGTGACCACAATAGAGTGTCATGTAGTGCTGTCACTTAACATCCATACTCCCTCCCCTGAAACAGCCTCTGAACGGCCCTGAAACAATGACACTCTTGTGCTCTGTTCCATGAGTCCTAACCAAGGAATTAAGGGGGTTTTAAGGATATCATGGAAATCGCTGGGGTATCAGAATTTTGCTGTGGCACCGGGGGGGGGGCGGGGGGGGGGGGGGGGGGGGG
>JAODLD010000124.1:13957737-13978817 GCA_026781065.1 Mormyrops boulengeri
TGTTCCAGAAGGTCTTCCAGTGCCCCATAAACCTAAACCCCTCTTTCCTACACCACCCTTTTAGCCATGCATTTAATTTCCTTATCTCGGCTAACTTAGCCTGGCCTAAACAATTTCAATACCAGGAGAGAAAGAAAATAATGAGAAAATACTGAAATGAATTAATAATTATTGTCCAAAATGTTGTCTAGACAGGGAAAAAAACAATACAAGCAATAGATCGCCACTAATTATTAAATTAGGCAGAAGGATTTATTAAATGATTATTGTATGGGCTACTTAGGATTCTAGGTTGCACTTGACAACACAGTAACACGTCTTTTATCACTATTCAAATTCAAAAGAAATTTTATAAATTGAACATGTTATATATTAAATATTTACATGTTACCCGATGTAAAGAACTCTCACTGTCTTACTATTGTTCATATTTATATTTTCTGTATATATTAATCAGAGTTATTCCTAAAAACGCTGTTGCATGCAATGTGGTTAAAAAATGCTGGCCAGGACCGAGGCTTTGTTAAAAGTTCCGTGTAGAAATAAATGATCTTTCAGGCAAAGTAAGTTTGATGCGTTAAATAAATTTCCGAATGCGATATCAGGACCGGAAAACGGCACTAGAAATTCCGTTTCTGCTTTAGCACAGCCTACCGAGCAAAACAACAACATCGGCAAAATGAAACTTCAGTGAACCCCACCTTCGGACTAGAAATAACAGGCTTTCATTCTGATAATAACACGAATGTTCACAGTATTTATTATAGTAGCATAAACAATTTCGACATAAAGTATGTACATATATAATATTTTAGCCAAATACATGGTTTATGATTGTCTCCGAAAATAAAGAAAAAAAACTTTTTAGTAAATAAAGGCGGATCGTATACAAATCGAAACACTTTTTTTTTCAATCTGTGGTCCATCTCCAGTCGAATCTTAAGTTATAATTTATATACAATGGGAGAAAGTTGATCCATTCTTTTCGGTAGTAACGAAATGATTCTTTGTTCGGAGATACTTTTGTAAGTGCATTGACACTTGCATAAAAATGAATTCCCAAATCATATTCAGTTTTATTTGCAGTACAAATGGATATTCTTACCTTCAATGGTCTGTTATACTGCAGGAATCTGCGGGTTTCTCCGCTACGTCCTCCACCCTAATACGAAGTAGAAATCCTTCACTACTCCCTCCACCCTTCTTTTAATAGTTCGCGATTCTTCTTCTAGTGTCTTTTTTTTCAAATCCTCCCAACTACGGTGACCCAATTCACCTAATACGGTTCTCGTTCATGGTGGGGGGATTATTGATTTTTGATCTGAAAAATTGCCATCTGGCTCTCTGTCCTATTTTAAATATGCCAAAGCTTTTAGAATAGAGAAACACAAACAACCTGTAGCAGTGGGTGACTTTGTGCCCTGGTGCTGATGCGGGTTTTTACCTCCTTTTGTTGCTGTCACGCATAAAAAAGAAACACAGCACGATTGTCGTGGTTTTATATAACTCATTAAATTATTTCACTTGATTTTATAGGCTACATTTAACAAATTGTTAGTCGTACATAGGCTATCATTATTCATTTACGAGTGAATTAATGATATGAATATTACATGGTTTATGTTATATAGTGTGGCTACATTATATGGTGCCTTGGCAATATACAAACTATATATCTGTATAACACTGACATTTTTGACAATAGAAATACAATATGAAGTGAGCTTTGCAAGATTTTTAAAGAAAGATATCATCATTAGTTAATCTGCTAATTCAGGGATCTTTTATCTCATCAGCTTCATACGGGGAACTCAATCTGGATTCGTTTGGGGTCGTTGTCTCTCTCAGTGGCTGCTACACCCGATAGTGCCAGCCTGTCTTCAATGAAACATGGCCACTCATTCCTCCAGCACTCACAACAATCACCACACCCACCCATTCATAAAGTAGAGCACCAGACCCCATCCGGTTATACTAGGATGCATACTACGTCTAATAATGCAAGTTTCAAAGTCATTTTCTTAACGATATAGGGATATAATTCCATCTATCCATTCATCCATAATGTAATCCAAAAAATATATTAATTACAATATTCCTTTTACTTTGTTCAACCTTAGCCACCTCAAACAAACCCCATAGCGGAACCCTAAACTAATGTAAGTTAATCACACTATTCATTTTTATGCAAGTGTCAATGCACTTACAAAAGTATTTCTGAACAAAGAATCATTTCGTTACTATTGAAAAAAATGGATCAACTTTCTCCCATTGTATGTAAAACCAATATGCAGAGAAAATGAATCTTCACAAAGAAAAAAAAATGAATGAGACCCACAAGAGACAGAGAAGCAAAGACTGGACAAGGTCTCATTTGACCAGGAGAAAGGGGAAGATGGACAAGACCTGATTCAACCTTGAAGTCACAGTGAACTCTTTTGAGTCTACAAGGAAGACCAGGGGTACTTCAGCACTTACTAAAACACAGGCTAAACACACTGTGGCAAGGTTGCCAACTCTCACACATCTGGAATGACACTCAATCCTTCAGACTCTCACACTGAGAAGCAGTAATATAAATACGAAAGTTACAAAAAAACATTACACCCAATAAAGTACTGGTACACTTCAAGTCAACACTAAGTTCCCTAGTTGCTAAATTTGAGCCTGGAAATCTACCAAAAAAGTGACAGGCCTCTTCCAAAAAGAATTAAATCTAAAAGGTGCTGCCCTCTAGCAGGCAGATGAACATGTCACAAACCACCTATTTTACAGAGAAAAATATTTGGTGAATTGTATTGACTAAACATTTATCTACAAGTGTGATATTTTGAAGTACACATTTAGAGTTATTACCTTGAGCAGAGGTATTATGGAAATTTTGTTGCCACTAGAATGGAGCCTTTTGTGTATATGATACATGCTACCATGAAGAGAAAAGTATTGCATTAGGTAGAGAGCTTATATGATATCTCTATATCTTAAATTCAGAATTAAAATATAAATCTGATGAGTAAAGAAAAGTGACACTGCAGTTCATCAATAAGCATTCATCCTGTACTGACTAGCAGTGAAATTGGAGTCTCTTTCCAGTGTGTCATGGTCAGAAGAGATGTGCAGCAGGACCATGGCAAGCTGTGGAGAACCAGGAGTCCCGGGTAGCATCAGCCCAGCTCTGCTTCCTCCTGTCTCATCTTCCAGCACCATATCCCATATGGGGATGGCACCGGTTGGATAATCTGCATGGCAGGTGGCTCCACTAACTCGTCAGGATCGTCAGGCTCCTTTAGATCACTCAATTTGTCGCTCATTGGGTCAATTAGCAGATTGTCCATGAACTACGAGGTGAGCAAGCAAGAGGCTTGGGTTGAGGAAGCAGACTGGGTGTAAGGGAGATCAGGCAGTCAGAGATGTGGAGCGCAAGGGGTTGCAGGGTATAGTCGCTAGATTATTTGGAGAGTCCAGTTATTCTGTCATGACATGAAGGATGAAGGACACGAGGGAAGGTGTCAGGGGAACGAAAGGGGTTTTATTATAAAAACAGGAGCAGGGACACACAAGGTACAGGCTAACTCTGGGTACAGGCATCAGGGGGAATGACGTTAATGACTGGACTGGGGAACACAGGACTGGGAAGCTCGTATATATGGTACTAACGAGGGACCGATACAATTCAGGTGTTGACGTTCACCACATTCAGATTAGGGATTACAAGAAGGACACAGCTGGGAAAACAGTAGGATTCCGGAGGACCAGCAGCGACCCCTGCTGATCATACTGGGGGATGGATAGGACAGGTCCTGACACCCAGAATTCACCCATCCAGTACGTCCTGGACCGGATGTAGGTCCAGTGCAGGGCACACATAGCAATTTTAATAGACTAGGTGACCGCAACTTCATATTTTTAGACTGGGAGGCAAGCCACCCAGACAGAGGGAAACATGCAAGCTTACACAAAGACAGGGGAGGGGTGTGAACCCTCTGTGCTGTCTGAGGCCTCAGCCACCATATCACAGTTTCTGCATGGGTAAGTAATAATACAATGAACAACCTCTAAGAAAGCTAGACCGTAGTTAAATTAACTACCTATAAATATATGGTGGTTTTGTGGTACTCAAGAACATTGTGTGTTTCACCACACCAAATCAAATTTTAATGAGGAATTGTCATTATCTACAGTAATCACTTTCAAACTTGCTGGCCAGAATAAATATGATAAAAATGCTTTTACTTTTGAATAATGCCATAGCATTCGCCGGGAAGTTGGGACAGAGAGAAAATTGTGCCAAAAGGAATCAGAACAAATGCTATAAAATGACCAGGCAATAATAATTTTAAATATCATAGCCTTTTTATATTATCCTACATCTAAATAAGTTAAAAGGTTTTAAGATCTTTATTCTGTGATAATTTAGTGAATATCCAGTTATTTGGTAATTATTTAAATTACATTACTAGTCCCTATAGGTATGAGAGAGTTTTTTGACAAATCATATCAAATTTATTCATGTCAGAAGTTAATCATTAGTCATTAAATCTGCTTCTACTTTTGATCTCTGAATTCTGAATTCTTTAAATTATTTGGAAAAATGTGCAAATATATACTGTATGCGTCACATTAATGGTGTTTGCAACAAATAACAATACAGGAAGATATTTTTTTCTGATATTTGCTTGGAAAGAGTGTCTACCACTTTCACACACCTGTTTAGATGACTTTTGCTTGGCGCTGTCTGTCAAGTTTCACCACACTCCTTGGACAGAAATGTTTGTGAAACAGCCCATTGAAAGACAGTGGGTTAGTTAGGTGAGCAGATAGAACAGCTGTTTCGAGTGCTTGTATTCTTTTCACAAGCATTTTAAGAGTGTTCCACTTGGATACTATATTTCATGTGTGCACCAAACTGAAAAGGGGATCATTCTTTTTTAAAGTGAAGGGGAACTGCTCCTGCCATCCTCAGTAGTTTGTAGCAGGACAAAAAAGTGCTATTTTAAAGAGATAAGTAACAAGACCTTAGGAGACTTCCTAAAATTTACAAACTGGGACCAACAGCAAATTTTACAATGAGGGAACCCATTGTTGTACAACAGAATATACACTCAGAGGCCAATTTATTAAGTACAACCACCTATTAAAGCAATCTGGTCCTCTAAACAGCAAATCATGTGAGATACCCAGTAGAGGAACCAAAGCAAACTTTCTGAAATTTAAACAGCCTGCTCCTACAAATAGAAAATCATGTGGCTGCAACTGAATACACAGAGTCAGCGAAAGGGTCAGTGGTGGTTCCTGCATCTCAGATTTTCACTCAGTACACCACCCAGAGTTTACAGAAAATGGTACGATAAACTAAACAAACAACATCCAACTCGGTAGTCAGGCATACTTAATAAAGTGGACATCGATTGCATATACAAAAATATCAATGATATTTTTTTTTATAGATTACTTCGGTGTTTTTTTCCAGCTTAGAGAAATACCTCCAAATTAACTTTTTTTTGTTATGTTTTTTGAGAAGTATAGTGGGATTATACTGGGGGCATATTTGTCAGGCTTTCATTTTTTAGGGGTGGCAAAATATTTGTGTGCTTAGAGTGGCAGAAAGCTCATCAGTTATTTTCTTGTCAAATGTGTCATTTGTAATTACACATTTGAAGTAAACAGTGGTGGTTGGACTGTAAGGATAAGGAATCGAAGACAATATTAGTAGATGTTGCAAAAGTTATAGAGGCAAGGTCTACCTAAAAAAGTATCAATTTAATTTTTTTTTCCATGGTGTGCCAGTTGCAGTTGTACTGTGACACGGATGTGGTCAGATAGAGCAGGATGATGTGGAACGGCAACACCACTCTATAGGTTGTGAGGGGCAGTGTGTAGCTCAGTGGGCTAAGCCTGCGTGCTTGTAATCACAAGGTCGCCAGTTCAAACCCAGCCTCAGCACGTCTGCGGGTCCTTGAGCAAGGCCCTTAACCCCCAGCTCCCTGGGTGCCACTACAGGTGGCAGCCCTTCGTGGACAACTTACTCTGCAAAGAGCAAGTTGAGGGAGGTGTAAAAAGACAATTTCCCTATGGGGATTAATAAAGTATCAATTATTATTATTATGATCTGGGTGGGATCATGATAAAAGGGGGTATTGCATTCTGACTATTGCCAAAAATGTATGTAGAACTGGATCTAGGATTATCACTTGCATTTTCCGCATGGATGTCAAAAACTGATAATTATAATCTTGTTAAATTTGGACACAAGCAAAGCCATTTATAAAACCAGCTAGCCATAAGGGCTGTAAGCAGTAACAAGCTAGAATGACTGAGAGATGGCAGCAATTATTAATATTTGTTTGAAGATGAAGAAAATAAGTGATAGAGAAGCATCAGACAGAGGCCAGACCATCACACTTTCTTTTTCATTAAGATTATCGTAACTGGGATTACCTAGGTGGTGCATATTTTTCTTTATTTTTCCTTTATTTTACCAGGAAGGTTCCACTGAGATACAATATTTCTTCTTCCAGGAAGTCCTGGTCAAGATGGCAGCAAATAAGAAAAAAGACAAAAGTTTCATATACATACATACAGAAATGAATTTTGAATATGACCACAGACTAAAACACATACAAATACCCAAACTATACATAGAATAAAATGAATTTATATGAAACTATTCTTTAAGCTCAGAGTTTAGGAGATTTTTGAACACATTCAGAGAAGTCAAGGAATCTAAATTCAATAAATTTTGTAATATGTTCCACTCATGTGGCGCATAACAAGAAAAGGCAGATTTCCTAAGTTCTGTGCGTATGGTGGGAGGCTGAAGGAGAAGTTTAACTGATGAATGGGTACTATATGTATTAGTGCGGAATGTCAACAAACTACACATGTACTGAGGTACTGTAACTTGCCCATTAAAGCCTTTGCAATAAAAACCAGGCAATGCATTTTCCTTCTAAGATATAATGACGTCCACTCCACCATCTCATATAGCTTACAGTGATGTGTTCTTGCTGTTGCACCAGTTATAAACCTCTCTAGATGAGTAGATACGTATCATCAGTAAAGCCGGTAATCATGTCTCAAGTAATCAGTAATGAATGTACATAGGTATATGTAATGAATAAGATTGACTAGAGTCAACCACAAACATACACTTTCAGCATGATGAGATTCCAGTGACAGCATATCAAAGAAATATTGTCTCTTGGAGTGTATTCTGAGGAACTTCATACAATTTACTTAAATGTCCAACATAAAGCACAGACAAAACAAGTTTCTCCCTGAGCCATCTCACCCATGTGCTAGGTTTTCCACCTGATGGGCCTTGAGTCTGTCAGAAACAAATACCAATGGATATTAGGCTGTGTACAGGATGCCACCACAGTGCTATATACAAAGAAGCATTCTCTGATGTAATGGATTGGAGAATACAGAGAACAAGAACCCACCTAGGGACAGGAACCCAATGAGACACTAGGAATCAAGTATTTAAACAAAAAATGAAAAACAAGAAATAAGATATATGAACCAGCTACGAGATGGAGAACTAGGAACTAAGAAACAACTTATAATAAAACAGGAAACCAAAGCTCTGAAATCTAACTGATACACTAAAGGTAAGTTTGCAGCTAACTAACTAACACAGGTTAGTCAAGAAAACTTTGCACAAGACTGAGCCCCAAGCAAAGTTGACTGGTCATATTTTTTACCCCCTGATCTTGGTACCTCTGGGTTGGGGTGTGATCACGAGGATAATCATCCTCAAAGCAGGTGAGGTGTTATCATCTGTGTTAATTTAGTCACAAGCTAACACAGCTGTGTGTGATCCCTGAGTCCTGAAGTCATTCTTTATCATTTCTCTCTTGATACCTAAACTGATCTCTGAGGCATGGGTTAGCAAATTTAGAGACCCAAAAATAAAATAAAACAACATCTATCAGATTACAAAGAGCTTTTTAGTTTAGAGAAGGGGGCTGAGGGTTTTTTTCTGAATTTTCGTTGACTAATTTTGGGGTGTTCGTGATACTGTTGTAGAAACTTTGCATAACTGACACAATGGCAAAATCCTGATAAATCAGATTTAATGTGGCTCTCATTTTCTAGGTCTTTTTAAAGTAAATAACTGTATATTCATTTGTCCTTTAATTTAACTGTATACAACTAATAGTATTATATCCGCTTACACTGGCCATGTAATCCACAAGACCTTAAAGGACTTATAGGCTACTGACATAGAACATGAAATACTGCATGAGCCTGAACTGTTCTTATGTCATGAGTGCATACAAGGCAGATTTACACCAGAGTGTCCTGCCCAGCAGTTTTCCACTTAGACCTATACCAACACTACTGATGCTGGTGGGAACAATAGAGAGACAGAACATCCTGATAGCATTAATGCCTGCTGTGCTCCAGCTGCCCTTCGCTAGGGTGAAGTGCTTATTGTAGCGTCAGAGAGGCCTGTGTAGACTCAATACATCTAAATGATTCAAACAAAGTACATGTGACTAGTTCCATAAGCATGTGAAAGGGACTGGTTAATCCCCACCTGACTGATTTCACTCGGCATTCTCTGTCATCTAATGCTGCCCTGTCCACTCTAACAATGGCTGTCTCTTTGCAACACAAAGCCTGTCGATTCTCTAATTTGCTCTGGCAGTCTCAACACAGAAATACCGATTCATCTTGAACAATAGAGTAGAATACAAGGCAAAAATACCTTCTGTGTCTGAGCTAACTGTGACCTATTTTATTTTAATTACTTTTCTTAACATGCTGTTCTGATTGTAAAATACTTCAGATAGGTACAATTTATATGTATTTTAGGTATGATTGCAGCTCCAATCATGCTAAATAAGCCTTATAGATGATCACAAAAACCCTGCCCCAGTGAAACTACCTTTTATATAACTGCCTATAATATATAATTATGTAGATAAAATCTGTCCTCTTCTACCAGTTGAAATGCAGGAAATAACTGCAGCCAGAAGGAGTCAACTAATATGGCCTGGATGACCTGACCCAACAGAATTGTAGATGAGTAGATGGGGCGTAAAGTGGGTCCAAACCAAATCCGGTTCACATCCTGACTTCTGCCCATTAACAAAATTCCCAAATTCCAGCCTCATCTGTCAATGTCGAACTTTGAAGGATGTCATTCGCCTGCCATAAAGGACTATTAATAGATATTAAAACGAGGAGCCAGGTTTGTCTCACAGCATACTTACTTTCCCAGCTGCACTTTGAGGTCACCATGGAAACAGCAATATGTGTAGTGACTGCCCTGAGATTCTTCTGTGATCTTATGGAAGATTTTTCAGTTTCATTGTTTGTTACGCTTCCCTAGAGGATACCGCCTTAATGTGAAAACATTGCTGAGAAATGTAGCTTGTGTTATATATTTTCACTCCACAGTCCAGGCAGTTAATTCTCCATATTTTAATGCCTTAGTTTATTCACAAACTCACATATTCTTTAAAGGATGGTATTCAGTGGTATTTTCAGTGGAAAGACTCGCCATGTCAAAATGTGCAATTTTCTCAATAATGCAAAGCAGGTACATTATAATGGATGTAATACAGTGCAATAAGGATATAACCAAGTTGCACTGTGTTGCATAATAAGGAACTGGAATCAGATTTGATGAGACAAAACCAAAACCAATATCAAGCAATAAACAATTTTTAGGGGCTGGGCCAAGCCCAGCCCCTAAAAAACAACCATATACCATTATACCTCTTCCACCGAACTTCACAACTCACACAATGCAGTCAGGCAGATAATGTTCTCCTGGCATCCATCAAACCCACACTCATTGATTAGACTGCCTGACAGAGAAGCGTGATTTATCACTCCACAGAGCATGTTTCAACTGCTCCAGAGTCCAGTGCAGAGTACTTTACACCACTCCATCTGACACTTGTTATTGTACTTGGTAATGTGAGGTTTGCATGCAGCTGCTCGACAATGGAAGCCTATTCCATGAAGCTCCTGGTGTGTAGATTTATGCTACGGGAAGTTTGGAACACAGTTATTGAGCCAACAGAGTATTGCTGACTTTTACACACTATGCGGCTCAGCACTCGGTGACCCCTCTCCAGTGCCGCCCCTCCCTACATGCAGAACACGCGCTGTGCGTAGGGCCCCACAATCCATGGGGGGCCCCATTTTCTGCAAGGGGACGCATGCTCTGCAAATGCGCAAAGGATGCGCATCGCTGCCGTAAGGCGCACTTAGAGCACCAAGTCAGCCCAAGGCAGGAGAGAAAAAAAAAGAGACGAGTCATCTGACACCGCAAGGTTATAAACCTAAATCGCATTTTGTGATAGTCATTTTACATTTACATTTACATTTACCGCATTTAGCAAACGCTCTTTTCCAGAGCGACTTACAACAAGTGCTTAGTAGTCTATGACTGTTCTTCAATTTATAAGCTAGACATAAAATCAACAGCTGTCAAGGTCAATTTACCGCTAAGAACGTTGTATAAAAGTTGTTAGGAAAGAGTGCACAGGAAAAGGAAATGATTGTTAGTGGATTTTTTTTAACACTAATTTTTTTTTGTAATGGGGGGGGGGGGGCCTCAAAATAAATTTCTGCTTAGGGCCCCAATTTGGCCAGGGGCAGCACTGCCCCTCTCTGTTACCTTACATGGTCTATGGTTCCTAAGCACTTCCACTTTGCAATTATACCACTTATATTTCACTATGAAATATCTAGCAGGGAAGAAATTTCACATACTAAATTACTGCAAAGGTGACTGCCTATGGAAATACTGTTTTTGAATTTACTGAGCTCTTTAGAAAGATTAATTTCTTCACAAATGTTTGTAAAGCTGATGGCATGGTTAGATGCTTGATTTTATGCAGCTATGGCAATGGGTCTGAATGAACCCCCTGAGGTTTGTCCCAATACTTTTTTTATAGCTGCTCTTTAAAACTATTAATCATCATTTTGCATCTTTACTGAAATCTTTGATGTTTGTAGACTCTGCTTTTTTTCCTTTTCTCATTTCTTCCTGCAAAGCTATGATTGTCACATGACTGTATGGTTATATTCTCATTTTTTTGATTGTTTTGTTGTTAGAAACTTAATTCTGAAAGGATTTTCAGGATGCAATTTCATAGATTTCATTTATATTTAATAACATCCAGAAAAATCCATCATTTAAATAGTCATGTGAGGTATAGTTGGTGGCTATCTGTATTATCTGTTGTTTCTGTGCCTGATTGTAGAGGTAGTGAGTCAGATAAGGGCTTCTTGTGTTTCCATGTCATATAGCTGTGCACAATCTGTGTGTGTTTTGGCACTGATTTCTGGCTCTTTCTCTCACTCCTTCCTTCTTTGGACAGGGTGGGAGAGCAGTGAGAGTCAAGCTGTGTGCATGTTGCCTCACAGGTTTTCCAGACTGGCTTCCTGAAGACGCGTGAGTGCTAGCATGATATGCAAACATATACGCTTCCAAATCTCCTGAATCAACCCATCTGATTCAAAGAAATGCAGGCTTTTTAAAATTTCCTTTGTCATTACAAAATTGATTGGAATATGATGGCTTCCAAGATGGTTTTTACATGTTTCTACAAGAATATCTTTATGCATGTGATCTGTTTCCAGTGGGAAAAGTTGTTAATGAACAGCCAAATGTTTGCCTTTATTTCTGCTTCATTAAGCATTAAATGTATAATCAGTGGTGTGGTTTTCGTGCTTCTGGCAATATGATTCAAATATTAGAAATATTAGCTATCTTTTTAAAGAATGCCCTTTTCTGAATATTTTGTAGTTAATCCTGGACACATACATAGCCCATACATATTTTAAGTTTACTCCTATCATAAATACCGTATTTATTGCTATCTTGCCTTTCTATGAAAGATACACATATTTAGGTTTTTATTTACCAAAATAATTCTGAGAGATATGATATGAAAAATAATATTACATTTTTCATTCTATCTACCTCAGAGTACAGATGTCTCTCTGAATTGCTTAATAATCAGAGCTCTTAAAAACCCCTTAAATTGATCTTGTCTACTAAACTAGGACATTGACTTGAGGACTAAGCATGATGGTGCAACCCATTCATTGAGTTATGTGATGTTCAAGTACGCTTTCCTCTTTCCATGCAAATATTCAGTTCAATTAAATGATTTTCAGTGTGCACTGTGAGGCATTGAAAAAGAGAATGACAGAATTGAATTACAAGTGCATTTGAGGTGTGCATAAATCTCATGTTGCCATGCTGTTTGCTTGTTCTCTGCGAAGTAAACAATGCTAGAAGACAGAAGCCCATGCAGATTTGTTTTCTTCTGGCGTCTCCTCTCCTCCTTTCCTGCTGGTCACATGTTGAAGTCCCTTGGCCTGATTTTCTCCTCGCCTGCTCCCCCATTGGTAGCAACCACCTCAATAGCAGTGTCTCATCTCTCCACCCTAGACATTATGCGCTTATTTTTGGTACCACTTTAGATCAAGCACACATCACCAAACATTTATATAAACTCAGATTACAAATACCGGAGACAGCAAGACTAGATTTCATCTTAACCTTATTAAAGGATGTTTAAGTGGCCATAAGCACCAACATTCTTTTTTATTTCAGGTAAGCATGGTGTTTAGGAAGACACTGAATAAGGCTGGAAAACACCTGACTAAAACTTTATTTCTGCTTTTGAAAAATAAATGTCTGAAAATTTATATGTAAAATGTATTAATTACAGACCAAATGATAAAAAAGTTCATATTTTGCAACACTCAGCAGTGTTAGGGTGTTTTCATATTTCACAAATGCAAAGAAGAAAATGTTTTAATAATACATATTATGAAAGAGCTGATTCCTGTCTTGAATTACTGACATTTCAGGAAAATAGAATGAGCTCTTTCATATAAAATATGCACAGTCTCACAATGTCTCTGTCAATGGGAATCAAGTTCTGTTCATTTAATCCCCAATTTAGTTTCTTTTGTTTTTCATTCAAGGTGCCACACTTGCACAAACTCAGGCTGATTTCTTTTTGCCTGTTACTATTTGTGCTTTCCATCTACATACCAACAATGTGAACATACAAGACCACCAGAGCTCTGACATAAATGTAAATTGCTAAGCAACCATGTGATTCTAAAGCAGATGGCAGAGCATTCATGTTTATTTAACAGCTGAGCATTCAAACAGAGATCTTAGTTTTTTCTTAATTGACACCATGAGTTGCATCATTCAAAATTTTTATGCAAATGAGATTTATCTTGCCTTGATCCTGAGTTTGAGTGTCTGAAAAAAACAGTGTGTCCCACTGACAGACTCTGTGTGGTATTCACCATACACTTCATACATTTCATTCATTTAACCCTATCTATATAGCCTTCTTCATTCAGTCAAGGCCTTTCTCCTAGTGCTGTTATAACAATAAACAGAACTGTGGTATAGAAAGTATGTGGTATATTTTTCTTGGTTCAGGCAATGTGGTCCAAAAATCCTCATGTTTTCATCTTATCTTAATATTTTGTTTACTTGAACCATGTATCCCCTCAGTAATCCTTGCTCTCAACAAATGGGTATAGTTGTGTAATATACACTATATGGACAAAAGTATTGGGACACCTGGCTGTTACACCTACAGGAAATTTTACAACATCCCATTCTAAATCCATAGGCATCAATATGGAGTTGATCCACACTTTTCAGCTATAACAGCTGACACTCTTCTGGAAAGGCTTTCCACAAGTCATGTCTTTATGGACCTTTCTTTGTGCACTAGGGCACAGTCATGCTGTAACTAAAAAGAGCCTTCCACAAACTGTTCCCACAAAGTTGGAAGCAGAGAATTGTCCAAAACGTCTTGGTAGGCTGAAACATTAAAAGTTCCCTTCACTGGAACGTGGTCCAAAAATGATAAATGCACAACTAAAGCACTTGCATTATTACATTATGAAAATAACAGACTGAATAGTTCATCATTCATCAATAAATAATGCTGGTGTGATCATTTGTAAATTTGTTCTGTGACCTAGCCTTGACAATCATCTGTATGTTTCCAGCTTCAGGTTAGGTTCATATTGGACAATGGCAATGTTAGTTTTAGGGCCTCATCTGAAATTTTCATGTAGGTGAACTAGGAATGTACATCGATGAATATGTTTATAACATTTATTCGCAGTTCAGCTGTTGTGGATTTTCTTGTTTATAAAAGATATTCTATACTCATTTTAGCTTACTGCCATTACAACAATAAGCATGCTGGCTCTTTACACCAGTTTAAATTCAAATTTTTTTTTTTCTGATAAAAGATGGACAGAAACAGGCCAATATTAAGTAGGGTAACACTTATATATTGTATCATTTTTTAAGCCCAATTTTTTGAGATGTTATTTAATGTGATCCTATTAAAGATATCTATGTGAATAAGATACTCAAATGGCATGTCACACATCCCCCCAAGCAAACTTAACCCACTTTCAGAATCCAAAAAAAGCGTTTATTTTCTCTGAGTATTGGAAAGGTTTCATGGCATTTTTTAAAATTATGTCTTTCATGTTAATTTGCAATAAAAAGAATAATTAAAATTCTTAAGGAATCTGCTGAAGTTGAAGCTGTCTCTCATTCACAAAATCAAGTGGGAAAGATCTATTTCTGTTTCCCTCATAAATAAAAGATGCTTCTTTATCTGTCTGCTAGGTTTTCTGAATGGGGCCATCACTGTTAGGTCCAAGGAAACAAACTCTGTCGCTAGCTCTTTCTCTAATAATGAAAGAGGCCTTGAGAAACATCAGTCTAAAATAAATAAAAAGAAAAGAAAATGTAAGAGTAGCACTCTGGGAAGAAAGGCAGTGTTATCATTTAGAATACAGCCTATAGGATCTGCCCACTGAACTCTGAAGCGCCCAGTGGGTCAGTTTCTGCTTTGATTGGTGTGTGACTGCAACTCTGTACTGGGTAGGTGGTATGCAAGATGGACAAATGGATGGAATGGTGAATGGTTTATGACCTGGTTTAACAAATATATATATTTTGACAGAGGGAATGTATAAGTTGTCAGTAGATGTAATACACTATATTGCCAAAAGTATTGGGACACCCCTCCAAATCATTGAATTCCGGTGTTCCAATCAATTCCACAGTCAAAGGTGTATAAAATCAAGCACCTAGGCATGCAGACTGCTTCTACAAACATTTGTGAAAGAATGGGTCGTGCTCAGGAGCTCATGGAATTCAAGCGTGGTACCATGATTGGACTTATTGCACAGATGGCATCCTTTCATGAAATTTCCTCGCTACTAAAGATACCATGGTCAACTGTTAGTGGTATTATAACAAAGTGGAAGCAATTGGAAACAACAGCAACTCAACCATGAAGTGGTAGGCCACATAAAATCACAGAGTGGGGACAACGCATGCTGAGGTGCAGTGTGCAAAAGTTGCCAACTGTCTGCAGAGTCAATAGCTACAGACCTCCACACTTTGTGTGGCCTTCAGATTAGCTCAATAACAGTGAGTACAGAACTTCATGGAATGGGTTTCCATGGCCGTGGGGTTGTTTTTCAGGGGTTGGGCTTGGCCCCTTAGTTCCAGTGAAAGGAACTCTTAATGCTGCAGCATTTGAAGCCATTTTGGACAATTTCATGCTTCCAACTTTGTGGGAACGTTTTAGGGATGGCCCCTTCCTTTTCCAGCATGAGTCTGGTGTGGAAGAACTTGACTGGCCTGCACAGGGCCTTCACCTCAACCGGACAGAACACCTTTGGGATGAATCAGAGCGGAGACTGGGAGCCAGGCCTTCTCGTCCAATATGACCTGAAGCTGCTTTAGCTGCAAAGGGTGGGTCAACTCCATATTAAAGCCTATGTATCTAGAATGGGATGTCATTAAAGTTCATGTGAGTGTAAAGGCAGGTGTCCCAATACTTTTGGCAGTATAGTGTATGTAATTCTTTGTCATCCTAATTTCTAGGTTGATCACAGTTCCTAAAAGTAAAAAGTGGTTGTGAAATGCATTGCAATGACTCAAAAATAAACCAATGGTTTATATATTTTGTATTGACTGCAATTAAGAGGGTGTAGCATAAAGAAATTGAGATTCTAAGCCAGTAACCTTTCCATATATGGCAAAATGAATAGCCTGCTTTTTCAGCTAATCTATAGATTATGGCAGGTCTGCCGATACTGCGGGTAAGCTCCACAAGAAACAAAGAAAACTGGGAGCAGATGGGACTAACTCGGAGATAGAAGATTACAAATTCCGCAGGGCACTGCTCTCATTAGTGAGCATTAAAGTATTCACAACAAAATAATGATGATTATTATTACATTGAAACTGGATATAATTAACAATCGGTAAATATTCATATTATAAGTCACCACATAAAAATAATGCGGACCTCTATAAATGGTATTTGTCTCTCTGATTTTACTGAAATTTACTATTACAACTAAGTATGACTGCAAATGGATTCCTACCAAGACTGCTGAACTTCACATAAGACCTTTAATCTCATATTATGGTGGCAGATGCTCCACCTGCTGGACAATGTAAGAATTGCATTCACCCAGCAGACACAATATTCATTCTACAAAACTGTACTTTATTTGCAAAATAGAACACAGAGTCAAAATGAAATAAATCAAATGCACATACTAAATAATTTTATATATTAAACAAATACAAGCCTTTAAGAAATATATGTAAGGTTGTGATCATAAAAATGCACAATGTACTAACACTTAAATTGGCAGCTTGGATATTATATATATATATAAATAAAAGCAGTTCAAACAAGCATACATAGACTACACAATCCTCTAAACACCTGTATAATAAATACGCTTCTTTTAGCCACAGGGACGCTGCAGAATGCTTTAAAGCGGATGGTGGATCTATGTGAAATTACAGCCAGTACATCAGGTTTTATGTGCATATGAGCACTCTGCAGGTTATTACATAAAACAGGAAATCTGCCATCCTGTTTAAAACCAAGCATCAAACCACCATGAGTTCTGATCTATATTTTTTTTATATATTTTCTCATGTAATGTCAAGTAATTTGGCTACACCAGCCCATCTGAGATTGCCTTGTGTATAGCTCTCAGTTGGAACACCAACACATATGACAGACTGGGTGTTTATACTCCTTTTCTCTGGCCAGACACTGTATAGGGAAATAACTGCACAGTCTTGCCAGACGTGTCAGTTTCTTGCAGATGACCTCAGTGGTGTGTAAAGCCTATTCTTGCGTGTAGCGGATGATCTCACTTAGGTCATAGCCGGTCACAGCGAAGGCATATCCTTCCCCATCGCAGAATTTGGCTCCGCAGATCTGGGTGTCAGTGACACACTCGCTGTAGAGGTGTTGGATCTAAGGGGGGGAAAAAGAGAGAGAGAGACTTAAAGTAATGGACACAGAGCAAGGAACATTGAGACATTGAGGGGCTACCAGAACACTGAACACTGGAAGTGGTACAGCTGGCATTCACCTCCACACTGTTGGCCTCTGGGATGGTGGTTAGGTGCCAGACTTGCACCAGGGAATCCTCAGCAGCAGAGAGCAGCTTTGGAAAAAACCAAGGAGGAAGGGTCATACACTAAAATATTACGACATAACATTGCAAACAACATTAAATTACTCATAATTAAGTGCTGGTTGAAGGACTTGTTATTCCATGATAAGATAAAAACCTGTAGAACTTCTGAAGAGTCTACTTAGGCTTTGTGTACTGTGGTATGCTGCTGTTTAATTTATGTTTGCCACTGTAACAAAAAAAATTCCCAGTCAATGCCAATAAAGTACATCCATCCATCTCTAAAATAACACAGATAAACACTTTATGTTGGTGCAAATGCTCAAAACTAACAAAAAGTCTCAACTATGATGGATGTATGCAGAGGACTGAATCAGTACATAATCTCTGACAGCCTAGAATAAAATAATGTGACAAGTCTCCCCCCCCACCCGCCACGCCTTACTAGGCCAGAGAAGGGCGCAATATCGAGGGAGTAGATCCAGCGGGCATGTGCGTTGACCTCAGCACGCACTATCCCAGTGACAGCCTCGTAGATGCGGATCTGGCCTGAGCCGTATCCAGCCACTGCGGTGCCTTTCCACAGCTTCACCGAAGAACAGCAGACACTGGAAAGTACACAACAGGGCAAGCAGAACATTAGGGGGTTTAATTCATGTAATTGATATTCTTGCTTTGTTGTAAGATGTTGTGTAGCTCTTGCTCCTATACTGCTGACACCAGTACCAGGACAAGATAAATGCAATGTAATGCAATATTCTTAATGCTAAAAAATGAGAGTAAAAAATGTCACACACTTAATAACAACAATCACTGGTGCACAAATAAAGCAGCCCACCCCACCCCCCTCCTTCCGGTTCTTATCCACCTGCATTTTATTCTTCTTATTTCCTGCTGTCATTTCATTCCTAACATGCTTTCTCTATTTCCCTATTGGTCACTCACTCAAAACCGGGGATCTTGTTGAGCAGCTGGAAGTCTTCTCCAGACTTCCACACACAGAGTGTGCCTGAGTCGTCCGCCGTGACCAGGTCAGCAACACTTTCCTGAGAAATAGGAGAAGGAAGTGCCTGAAGTGACAGTGATTGGTTAAGGCAGATAGTATCCGGCATGCTATATAGAACAGCAAGCATGATGGTCATTAAGAATGTGGACTCCTTACCTTGCTCAACTCACAACTGGGTCTTGCCAATTATACCCTTAAGCCATGCATAAGCTGAATTGCCCCAGTGAAATATGCCAATTTATTAATGGGTAAAAGACTAACTGCAATAAAATACTGTAATTACAATATAGAATAACAGTGCTTAAACGGGAAACAAATTTAAAATGCAGAACTGCTGTCATGGTCCTAAGATGTTTATTTAAATACTTTCAGGATATTTGCTGCCTATACTTAAAGGCACAATAACAGCTTTGCATGCTTCTTGGATAAAAGCAGTTCTTAAACTAATGAGTACTGTCCATTTTCTAGGGTAAGTAAACCAAAGACTGAAGAAGTTCTATAGCATCCCTGAAAAGTATTACAATCCTGGTGTCATTTGACCCACAAGCCCAAGTTAAAGCTGAAGGTTATACCAGACTCCCGGAACATTCCGACGCCATATCTGTAATGGACTCCCTATGCTCCTCCAACACTTCTGACAGCATAATGTTGCTCCCTTTGCTGGGAATGTCAAACACCAGTATGAAGCCGGTTGATACTCCTGCCCAGAGAAGTGACAGAGAGTGAGGCAAGTCATGGTGCAGAAAGGTGACCCTGGAGGGGGGTGATGGTTTGAGTAAGGTCTGTCCCACCTTCAAATATGAATTTGAATTGGATGGAATTGGATAGCATAGTAAGATTTGGGCTTTGATGTTTGCTTTATATAAAACTTTATTTAGCAAAACAAAAAAAATCACTTATTCATTTTGTACTGCAGAATGAATACAACTAATAATTCTTGATAAGATAGAGGTACTCACCGACACAGATAAAGTTTTCCTGTACAGCAGCGATTCCCCGAGCAAACACAGCCTGAGCTGGATGTGCAGAACTAATATTAACACCTACAACTGAATTTAATTTCAGTTATGCAAGGTCTATACTCTATCATATGTATTTATTTTTACTGCTGTATAATTATTACTATTATGCACTGTCTCATAATTTTTCCAGTTTACCTACAATTTTGACTTAAAGTTAGACCTAGGGAATGAATCTCTTTGGTAAGCTGGGGACTGCCTGTACTGATTATTGTAACAATTCTGTTAATTTTTATATTGTTCCTTTCACAACATAATTCCTCCAAGGCACTTAACAAAAGTGTGCAGCAATACATTACAAGACGTACCTGTTGGTGTCTCAGGTGTATCTAGGGCATGCCAGTACACCATGATGGATCCATCTGACTCATACATCTGGAAGCCAAATAAATCAGTTACTTATAGCCATTGGCTAACTGTGCAATGGCTTGAACAGCACAATGTAGGCCACAGCTAACACACCTGGATTCCCTTTTGAGAAGTGAGAACTAACAGCTCACGGGAAGGAAGAACGCACCACGATGCCTGCAGCAGAAAAACAGATCACTACAGTTGCCACACACATCCACAGTTGGGGGTTCAAATACCCCCTCTGTTCTGTGTCTGTGAAATTTGCATGTTCTCTCTATATTGCACAAGTTTCTTACAAATACTGTAGTTTTGTTCCGTTATTCAAAAATATGCAATTAGGAGAACTAGCATATCTAAATTGCTCTTAAAAGTGTGGGTCCTTTGATGGATGATGGGTCCATGGGGTTGGCTGCAGTATTGGATAAGTGGTTAGAGAGATAAGGGGGGGATACACGCATATTCTTGTAGCTCCAAGAACCTGCATGATGAGTGAAGAACTAGCAGCAATGCTGCCCTCTTTAGACTGCAGCTGGCGATGGGAGAAGTTGAGGCCATCCCAGGAGGCGCTGACCATGTTGACCACATTGGCATGCACCACAGTGAAGTAGGTGAGGCAGCGGGGGGCAATGCGGAGCACACTCAGATTGTTGTACAGAGCAGAGGCACTGCTCTTGATCTGGATGCTTTTCTCCTTGTGATACATGCTTTCTACCTCTTTATAAGGAAAAGGAAAAAAGGAGGTCACAAAACAGCAGAAAATGAAAAATACTGCATGAACACTACAAACAAATTGCTTTCCAGAATATGTGATTTTATGTACACTGCCGACTAGAAGTGTGGGCCCACCCTCCGATTTTTTGAAAAATAAATGATACTAGTCAAACTAATATTACACTTCAAATATACTTCAAACAAATGTAACTGAATGTTTTTCAATATTTTATAGCTTGTAGTAACACATTATTTAGCCAGAAAGGCCGAAATTATTGGTTTTGAAGAAGACATATCAGATCTAACTTTAGTGCATTGACATTCACTTTGTGTTGGAATTCTATTTACTAATGTCATAACTTGATTTGTTCTTGGCCTCTCTTGATTAGAACATAAGAACATAAGAAATTTACAAATGAGAGGAGGCCATTCGGCCCATCAAGCTCGTTTGGGGAGAACCGAACTAATAGCTCAGAGTTGTTAAAATCTTATCT
>JAODLD010000124.1:14005158-14016471 GCA_026781065.1 Mormyrops boulengeri
GTGTGTGCTTATTACATGACAGCTTACATAGATTGCAAAAACATTTTAGTTCAAATTCATTCTGGATAGAATTGTATTAAGAATATCTATTATTGGGGTAAAAGAAACACAACCAAAACAATACAAGCACAAATATTTGACAACTTGAAAAGGAAAGAACTTTCTCTTTATTTTGGTGGTTCATCAATAATGTGAAAAATAAATTAGACCCATCTGGCAGTATGAGAAAAGTTCAGAAATACAATGATAAAGTGACGTGGAAGTTAATTGTACAGATTTATGCCATGCATGGATGCCTTATTTGCTTGCATTTTAAATATTCTTCTTTATTCTGTATATCTCAAACACTCCCTGAAGTAATTGCATCATGACTATATGTAATTGACTATTTACTCAACAACTTTACTGTCTCTTGAGGATGAGAGATAAGATTGTTACGTTTCCTGTCAAAGTAATGGGAGAAAAATGCCAAAACTTCACCCTTGCTAGTTTACTGTTCCATTTGTATCAAAATGAAAATGCTATTTTCTAAAAAAAAAAAAAAGTGAGTAGAGAGAGAGAGAGAGAGAGAGAGAAAGAGAGAGAGAGAGAGAAACACTTCCTGGTGTTACGCGGCCTGTTCTGAAACGAGTTTCCCCAAACTCATCTTCTTGAAGCTGACTTGGTGGTTTGACACATTTTAGATTAGGTAATTAAAAAATAAAAGTAGAAACTGAGGAAGAGATATTAAGAATGGAAACCTGAGAAGACTTGTGAGTGAAGGCAAGCAGTCTTTCCAGTATGTTTGATTTTTTTACCTGATTTTTATAGTGCAATGTAATGCAGAATCACTTGTCATTTCATAAGAAAAAGAATTACCTTCACAGACAGGAGTTTTAGTTATCATTAAAAATACAAACTAATTGTTTTGTGAGTGTATTTGGGTTTCCCAAATGAATACTGTTGTGCTTAAAATCTGATCTCATAGAATTGCGTGCATGACAAGAAAACTTTTAGTTTTATCCCTGAGAAAGTTTTGGAGCTTATTTTTATTTGGGTCGGAGTAATTGTCCTATTTTACTTTATACTTTCGGCAATAAAATATTGGCAATTCTGGAGCAAGAACCATCCAACTAATCTGATAGGTCATGTCATATTATTTACTGTGACAGCTTCTGCACTGCTTTTAGTTTAAGAATCCAAATTAAAGTAGAATACATATTAAAATTCCCAGAAAAAAATACATCAATTTTAAAAGCTATGTCTCTTATCCTCATAAACGTTACATATACCCATCATATTATCTTTTTGTTGTCTGCAATAAAAGTGTTCCTGCAGCTTGACAAGTAGAGCATTGCATTAACAATGTAGATGTTGCTGGTTTGACTCCTAGGGAGAACACATAAATCGTAAACCTTCCCTCAATTTTAAGTCGTTTTGGATAACTGTGTGAAATAGATGAATCACATGCACATGTGTAGTCTTGTAAATGTAGGTAATATCCAGCAAATCCTCTGCAAAACAATACACTGTTACATAAAATGAATAAACAGCAAAGAGTCCATCTTATGTAGGACATTTCTTGGCATTAATTACTGTTAGCACATGGTCACTATGTTCATACTGTAACTGTGAGAGTATTGCAAACATTTTGTGAACATAGCAAAAAATGAGAATACAGAATAAAGAAAATGTGACTGATCCATTATAGCCATGAAACATAACAGTGGAATTGTTTAAGTCATCATACCTGATTTGCTTGGCTACTGGATTCTCGGGAGTTAATCTTTTGAAATTAATATACTTGATTAAGTTTTATAGGTCACAATTAATCACTTGATATATAATTATTTAATCAAATCTGAATTTGACAAAATATTGCTTTAGTTTAATTCCCTCCAAGTGAGTTTGATAGCCTGAATGGCCTCCTCTCGCATTCAACTTGGGCTGCTGTGATTATTCAACGCAGTCGATGACGTCAACGCTGAAAATGCATCGGCATCAATATTTGAAAAGGACGCATCATTTTTAAAAATTATTGTAATAAATTACCCTTTTGATTTTACAAATGCTTCAATTCATTCTAAAAACGTTTTCCTTTAATATCACTTTATGGAAGTTCTTCAAATTATCTCAAAACAAAAAGGTGATTGTACACTGCACAAAGTTTAAATGGCATACCACGGCAGCACTAGAGCTATGCACAAGTACCTGAAGAGGAATTTATGGGAGCTATTCTGGATTATGGGCTGCCAGAAGAGGCAAAACCACCTTAAGTGCTGTCTATTCATGTTTATTAAATTACAATTAGTACAGGGAGCTTTTAACATCTTTTGTCCTTATAAAAACACTCATTTTTTAAAGCCATAAAGGTGTTTGCCTGCTACCTTAGAATCTCCACTGAAAAGTGTTTGAGAAAATGTTTAGGCTACAATCTGGGTTTATTCTGCGTGTTTGATGGTGCTAGTGTAACACCGATGTGTACAGGTATGTGGTCATGCAGCTTGGTGGGAACAATGTTGTTATCATAAACTAAAGGTTACGGAACGAAAACTGACAATAATTTTTGACCTTTTTTGAATTTGTGAACTGAAATAGAATTGAAAACTATATTTACCAAAAAATGGGCTTTAAACTGCAAAAAGTACCACCACTCGCCAGTGTCTTTTTATCTTGTTTAACCACAATGTCTCCTCTTTTAAAAAACGATGTGGGTATTGAGCTGTCCCTTTCTTGACTTCAGTGCTTATGGCTTCCATGATTTACCAAAACAGTCGCAAGTGGCATGGTCCGCTAACCGAATTTAATAAGCATAAGGATACACTGGATTTATACATATTACTATAACTTTTGGGTGTCACAATACTCCTCTCATTAATATTTTATGCATACTACTAATCTTGTTATCGAATTGTGTGTGTAAATAAGGTACACATAGTGCTGAAAAACTGGTGTCCATCATCTAAAGCCCCGCATCGACAAAGAGTTTGTTCTTGTTAAAGTAAAATTAACTTAAATTACATCGTCAATTGTATTTTTGGGAAGAAAATCATTTAAATTAATTGGCGAATCTGTAAAATAGTCGATAGATTAATTGATAGAAAAATAGTGGCAGCCCTACATTCAGCTACATTTTTCTGACATTAATTTTGCAAGGCTGGAAGCACATGGAGCTTAAAAGTATCAGTATACATTATATTGTATTACCCTTCGACTGGTTAGAACTGTGGTCAACATGTCTCAACATGATCAATGGAAGTCAATTGGTACAAAACTAATATATGTGTTTGGATTCAGTACAAGCCTTTCACCATGGAATTCTAAGTCAGTAGCAGTCATGAGTAAATGTGCAAGTATCTTGATTAGTCAGTATGTGGTGCTTGTATGGGCAAGTTCAACATCATGGAACTTGTTCTGTAGGCCTAGAAGCCACTCTGGTCTAGTAGCAGGTTTAGTCTTTCTAAAACTGTTAATAATCTATATAATCACATTATAATATTTACTTGCCTTTTTTATTATATTTTTTTTAAATATACTTTATTACAAAAATAAGGTAAAGGGTGTGTTTCCATATGCATAGGTACTTTGGGGCATTCAGGCTGATAGACTGGGAAAAAAATGACCTAATGGTTAGGATTGTGTAATAAAATTAATGTTACCTTCCTAAAATTATGCTGGAGTGCAACAGAATCATTTTATGGTTAAAAATTTAAAAACGTGCATACGCGTTCAAGTTAAAATGTAACTCTGCTGCAAATTTAATGAATTAAAATTTTGGGTAAATGCAGTAGGCCTATAATCCCTTTTAGATATAGAGTCAGTCAGGTGTTCCATTTATAATTTATTATTACCAGCATTCACAGAAGACTTCGTACAAATGAATTAGTTAAGCTGGAAATTTGTAAGTATTAAGTTGATACAACCAACGTGCACTGCATTACCAAAGAAAAACCACAAGAGAATTGAGAGAAATTTTGGCATATTATACAAAACAATTTAATTAGTAAGTAATTTTAAATGTATGCACTTTAATATGAAAGATATAAAAACCTAAAATAAAACAGAATAAGAAATGACAACAAGCAGTGAAAATGCATGGATTGTAAAATTTACAGACATCCATCTGTTCATAATTCATAGCTGCATACAGCAAAAGCTTTAGAGATCAGATCCCCTACTGAAACCAGGCTACAGAAAACTGCAGTTAGGATAAAGGCAACATTAAAGCAAGCCAGAGTACACATGGACATGCTTAATATCTCCCCTTTAGATGTGTGAAAAATGGTCTTAGAAAAAAAAATCACCAGCACTTTATTAGCATAGTAGCCCTTCAGGTCTTCAGTTAATGAGCGGTGGTTAGTTTATTATTAAAGTAACATGGCAATTTGAATGAAGCACAGCAAGCAAACTCTGCTAGCTAGGCAAGTGCATTTTCACACAAATGTTGCTACTTCTTTGGGAAACCTTAAAGTTCAATGATTTTTTTTCCCTAACCAGTTTCAATGAACGTACCACATTAAGGGATAATACCAGGATAGACAATTATTTGAGTTATTGTGATGATGGGCAGAACGTAAGGCACACACGCCTCACGCCATTTCCTTGGAGTTTATGTTGGACAGGTTCACACTCTCTGCTTCGTTCTCTGCCTTTTCTCGGGCCTCTACCTCTACATGGAAGCCCACCATGAACTGATAAACCAGAACGCCAAATACTGTCCCCAGGAAAGGTGCAAATATCGGTACAAGGAACCAGTAAGACTGAGCCCTATAAAGCAAGAAGAAAACCAAGTTTTACTGTCTTTTAAGATAGAGCTTAAGAAAATGTGTCTGCAGCCACAAGATTTCATGGATATCATCAGCAAAGCAGCATAAATTCAGTTAAAAAAGCATTTGAAAACTTCAGCAAATATTATCAGTACCGTCCAAAAATGATAGTTTTCTATTAATGCAAATGACTATTTTCCATAAGGTTTTTATACATATATGGAATTACTCACGTAAAGACCTCTGCACCCCAGCCAGCCATTGCAGTGAAGAGACGAGGACCCAGGTCTCTGGCAGGATTGACGGCATACCCAGAGTTGAAGCCCATGGACAAGCCGATGACAAGCACAACAAAGCCGACAGTGAAGGCCTCTAGCCCATGAGGAATAGGGTTGTTGTACGGATCCACAATGGCCAGAATACACACAATGAGGGCAGCAGTTCCAATCATCTATGGAACAAGGAGCAACATAAGTGCTGTCACTCAGCAAATGTGCTTGTACTCGGCATATTTTGCAATATGTGCCATATTTCAATTAATTGGAAATGCTCAAAATTAATGCTAATAGTGTTACAGTGACATGACAATAATATTAGCTTCAACAGGCATGCAACAGTGAGGAGAGGTGGGTCTGCATAGGCACAGATTTGGAGTGTCCACAGCTCCACTTAGGACTAACCTGGTCAAAGAAGCCGTTGATTATCGTCAGATGTGTGGAGGGGTATGTAGCAAAGATTCCTGCGGTGGCATTGTCTCCTACAACCCTGAGAATACCTGGGTTATATTCCCACAATGCATCTGGAAAGAATACATTTAAAAATGAGGACCTGGGAGCTGACACAACTGACACTTCCCCAATAAAAGCATAGCCTAGCTTTGCCACAAAATAAATAAATATGTTAAACAATGTTACACATAAGCATTGCGCTTGCACTTATTATTTTTGCTCTTTATGAATAATCACTTACCATGGTACATTCCATAAACTACTCCTGAACCCAGGAAGGCACCTATAGTCTGAAATAGGAAATATATTGGAAACTTCCTCCAAGGTTCTCTCCCAAGTATGCACAAAGCAAATGTCACAGCAGGGTTTAAATGTCCTCCTGTGGAAGAAAGGTATCAACTGATAACTGAGACTGAAAAGTTGAAAATTATCCATTGCAACATGATTTTCCTTCTTCACTCAGGTTATAGTTACAATTTAAACCTGGTATGGAAAAGTTCATTTCTATACATGTACAGAAAACTAAATCTCAGATTGTCTATCATTATATGTATTGCATTTCAACAATTATAGCAACAGACAAAATTTGGAGTCTTCAGACACTTTTGCTTCTATGTCTTGCTGGAATCTAATAGTGATCACTAGATAAAAGTATTGTGATGAGCCTCTCACCTGAAACCTGTCCACATACCAAGATCCCAAGAGTAGCAGCAAAGCCGAAGGCGAAGTTGACGGTAAGGAACAGCCCATGGGATCCATTACTGAGCACCAGCTGGGCCACGGAGCCACAACCAAACATCTACCAACAGAAAAGTATTTGTGAGTATTATCATCTTTACTCAGGGAAACCCAAATACACTCACCCAACAATTAGTTTGTATTTTTAATAATCAGTACAACTCCTGTCTGCAAAGGTAATGATTTCTTTGTCTAGATAAGTTACTTTTATAGTGTGCCAGTTTGAGCTTTAGTTTACATATTCGAATAAAAATGATGCTTTGTACATTTTTAGATAGATAGATAGATGCCCCTTTAAAGTATTGTTAAACAATGCCAGATGACAATGATTTCCAGTAGTGTAACACGAATTGTGATGTTCGGTAGTGCCAGCCAAAACCACCTCTTTCACAACCACCAATACTGTACACATTGCGAAAGCAGAAAATAAATAAAAATTCAGAATGTCTGATTTCAATACCAGCAGGAAAAAATTAGAAAATATAGCAAATTAAGTGTACAATAACGTTGTGGAAAGTTTAAAATTGACATGTGTTTTTTGTTCCAGGGATATATAATTAGAGGTCATAAGGGTGCATATTTGTGGAATTTGTAAATCAGAGACACATTGTAGAAAAACAGGATTGTGATTAAAACTTTTATGTAAAACAGCAGTTATCTCAGACTCTGGCCTTCTAATACTATGACATACTAAGGATCAATTTATGTCATTACATGGCACTGTAAAAGTGAGATGCAGGGCACTGAACATGAGGAATTATATGTCTTAGCAATAATCTTCGTACATTTCTACAATTGAAGAAGTTTGGAGTTTTCTCACCTTTTCCATTCACGTTGTAATTAAAACTAAATTAAAAATGGCAACAAAATGTTTATGAACGTTTCCACCCAAAAAGTGCCAATCTCAGTCCTGTTATCAAAAGAACCAACCCATTGATGCAATACAGTCTTATGTTGATTTCACCAAGGTGAAATATATTATAATATAATAATATAAGATTATTATTTTCCTGCCCAGAGACACAGTCAGACCTTGTACAATGCGGCAGTCTTAGTATATTTTGCTGACCAGGGGGTCTCCCTCAGTACATTTTTCAGATCGTGAGTATTATTCATTAATCATCTCCCAATCGAGTTGAACACACGCCACGATTGACTGATTAATGTGTTGGGAAGCTCTGGTTAAATGTGACATATTTCATTTTTACGTTTTGGTGAAGGTTGGCAACTGGGGTGACCACAAACTTACTGTGAGGGACATAGTCAACCCTGGCTACCCCTTAGATCCGCTCCTGTTCCTGCTATATTTCCTGAAACAATCTTGAGTTGAAGTTTCATTAGCAGTCCATGGCCCTGTACCAGATTGGGAGTTGAAACATGGATGGATGGAGTTTTTGTTTCACTGCTGGCAATGGATTAAATTGGAAAGCCATCTTCTTTATGGTACCTTGCATGCCAGAGGTCTTAAGTCTTCTTAAAAGTGTTCTAATTCAGTGTTTGAGGATCATAATAAAGCTAGAAACCAAATACTTCTTGTCAAAGTTACCATCATTAAATAAATAGCTATCTGTTTTCCAACTGTTAATCCAGTACAGGGTCATTCAGCACCTGCAGGGGATCTCCCTAGATGGGATGGCAGTACATCACACAGCAAACACATGCACACATTAACACAAATCACTCCATGGGCAACTCAGAGTGGCTAGTTTTCAATTCAATTCAATTCAATTTTATTTGTATGGTGCATTTCACAAAATTACATTGTCTCAAAGAACTTTACAGAATCCCTGCCCAAAGCCCCCAGTGAGCAAGCCAGAGGTGACTGTGGAAAGGAAAAACTCCCTAGAAGGAAGAAACCTTAGGAGGAATTCATCCTCCTAAGGCTGGCAGGGAAAGTCAATTGATCAAGATGGCAAAGTCCCAATCTTAACATTTGAGTCACAAATTGGGGGACAGGGAGGTGATGACAGAGCAGGGGTGGGATTTCAAATCCAACTTTGGAGGTGAGGCAACGTGCTAGTCCCTGCAAATACTTAAATATTGGAATTTACTGACATATTGTCTCACCAACTGTCTCAAAGAAAATGATGGTCTTGCATCTATAAGTTCATTGTTAGTAACTGTCTAGTGAAAGTAGGAACTTACCCTATGACTTACTGGGCATATTTGACAAAGTATTTCTTTATCTGAGTAGGTATTTGCAGGGTGCTCAAAAATAAATGTAAGTTGTATTAACTCATTCATTATGAGTAGCTATTCAGCTGACGTGAAGAAACACAGACAGAACCAATGAAAATGTAAAAACTTGGAACATACAGTGGAATGGGGATTTGAATTGTTGACCCTGAAGATATGTAGTGGCAACTGTTCACACCCTCTTTCACTTAAAATTGAAGCAGATGCAATTTTGCAGTGGGTGCAGTCTTCAAAAAGAACCTTTTCATATGTATGTGTATCAGCAATGTCAATCATTTCCTTTTTGTCACAATAATACTGTCTTTCATGTGCCCCTCTCTACATAGATACTGGTGTGAGGCAATGATAGGGGATAATCACTCCCTTTCAATATTAAAACTCAAATCAGTTAGTGGAGACGATTGATGTGGGGCAAACAAGTTTGAGGTATGCACATTTTTGATACCCTGAGGCCACTGGTAATTGTGAAATATATTGCAGGATTAATTTAACTCAGTTTTGCCATATTTATTTTCAAGACCAAAACGAGATGTTTATCAGCAGTAGCAAGTACTGGCAAGCAAATCTCAGCTTTTGTGTATTTTCATGGCTGTCATGTCTAGTCAGTTTCCTGTACATCTCTGAGGGCGTAGGGTACAGAATTTCCCGGGCACTAATATGCATGTTTATGTTTGAGTGTGATGGGGGGGGGGGGTCATTAAATTATATGATATCAAGAAACTGAACTTGGCAAATTGTGTCTTTTAAATTACTTATAACTAAACCAACTTCTGCATCAGTTTTGCTTTTGTACAGAACAGAGACGGAGTGCTCAAAGACAGCGAACTGGTTTGTATTCCTCCTGAGCCTTGCAGGGACACAGGACAGTGTTATGCGAAATACACTATGTTATGTCCTGAATTTTGATTTTTAATTGATAACATACAACAATCCAAGGGCAAACTTTTAAAATATTTTAACTATGTTTTAAACTGTGGGAGAAGTAAATATATAACTGCCTGTTCATCGTCTTTTGTAATCTGCATAAGCCTTGAGGTCACACTCACAAGATTTTTTCTGATAAAATGTACATTTACATTAACATTCACATTTACATATACAGCACATGCTTTTGTCCAAAGTGACATACAAGTGAGGCAAACAGCACATAGTTACATGCAAAAATAAAATACTAGCTGCAATGCTTTAAACATACACTATTGTGCAAAAGTTTTAGGCAGTTAAAGTTCACTGGTTGTAAGTCGCTCTGGAACTGCTAAATGCTGTAAATGTAAATATAAAGAAAATGATCTTCATGTTGGTATAAAAGTATATTGTGTCTGTCAAAATGATTTAGCTTAGCCATTTCATAATCTCTCCTATAGTCACCCCAGTATTTGCAGCAACCGTCCATAACACCTATGTATTCTTTTGACTCAACCACTCCCCTACCTTGTTTGACTAATCAAATCTTCATTGTTTTAACTAATTAACTTAATGAACGAATGGGTTTAATTAATTAAAGTGGTTGTGAAATTTAACAAATACATGGAATGGCTGAAGTGCCCCTGAGGAGAGGTTTAGGAACTATAACAGTATTCTTCTAGCCATCCAACAGAACATCAGTAACTTTTTGGAAAACAGAAGAAATACTAATTAGTTTTTTTGTGTTACTCGTAAGTTCTAATGTTAAATTATGTTCTTGTCTGAGCCAGCATACACTTAATACCTGGATAAGTACCTTTAAACAAATTCTTTGACTGGCTAAGATTTTTGGACGGTACTGAATTTAGTGTGCAAAACAATCTGGGATGTATCAAAGTTTTTTGAGCCTTCATTGTTTAAATTGAGCATTCAACTAAATGCATATGGTTCACAATCTTCCAAAATAAAATGGGACAGAACATACCACCAGGATCAGTGTTCCCAGACATTCAGCCAGAGCCTGACGCATCAGCAAGTTGCGGATGTGGCAGGTATGTAAAAGCTTGTCCAGGAAGACCTTCTGTTTTCCCATGATGAGACTTTAAGAGGCGTCCTGAGAGAGTCGGGTAAACTCCAGCAGCTGAATGTTACTAAGGAGGTCAGGGGAAACCTCTTAAAACATCAAGACCTTCCCCCTAAAAATCTTCCAACCACACCCTCCCTATTACTCCCTTTGATCAAACTGTTCACTTCAATTTGGTGCAATTGTTTTATCCCCGCCCCCTGACACTTACCACTTCCCTGTGCAATCCCATTATTCCTAGCCATTTTTTTAAGATATAGAACTATTTATGCTTTGTAAAATCACCACAATACTTTCAACACACTTCAAGAAATGTATTTTTTTGTTTTGTAAAATTTGTTGTCTAAATGTCACTCTTTTTTTTAAACCAGTGAAAATTCAGCATATACAAACTGTGGGAAGTAAGGAAGTAACAAGGTGCAAATTTACATTTAAAATACATTTAAAACTGTCTGCTCATAATGGACAAAGTTTAAGCTCACAATGTACAATATTCTATATTTTTTACTGAAAACTACAGTAGTAGTTATATAATATTAAAGACACAGTTTTAAGTCTAATTTCTTCGGGGTTGAAAAGGGATCATTTTTACTATTGTGCTTAAAAATACTTTAAGAGGCGTCCTTATGATGAATAAAATAATGGAAACACGATTTCCCTTGCCCGGACACGGGTCACCGGGGCCCCCCCCGGAGTCAGGCCTGGGGGAGGGGCTTGATGGCGAGCGCCTGGTGGCCAGGCCTGTACCCATGGGGCCTGGTCGGGCACAGCCTGAAGAGGGTACGTGGGTCCCCCCTCCAATGGGCTCACCACCCGTAGGAGGGCCCAAAGGGGTCAGGTGCAATGCAAGTTGGGCAGTGGCCAAAGGCGGGGACCTTGGCGGTCCGATCCTCGGCTGCAGAAGCTAGCTCTAGGGACA
>JAODLD010000124.1:14073535-14092139 GCA_026781065.1 Mormyrops boulengeri
CGGGGCCCCTCTCCCAGCCATCTCCCACCTGTACGAAAAGCACATCATCCGTCGTGCGAACAGCATAGTGAGGACATCAGAGAGTATCATCGGGGCCCCTCTCCCAGCCATCTCCCACCTGTACGAAAAGCACATCATCTGTTGTGCGAACAGCATAGTGAGGACAGCAGAGAGTATCATCGGGGCCCCTCTCCCAGCCATCTCCCACCTGTACGAAAAGCACATCATCCGTCGTGCGAACAGCATAGTGAGGACATTAGAGAGTATCATCGGGGCCCCTCTCCCAGCCATCTCCCACCTGTACGAAAAGCACATCATCCGTCGTGCAACAGCATAGTCAAGTATACTACCCACCCCTCATATGCACTGTTCTCTCTCCTTCCGTCTGGTAGACGGTTCCGCAGCATCAGAACTGTAACTACCAGACACTGCAAAAGCTTCTTTCCTCAAGCAGTCAGAGCTCTCAACTCACTGCCACCAAAGGAATGTTGAAACCCACAACACATAAACACTACAAACTGGACTTTCACACTATGCTTATTTGCACACCTCAATTGAATATTTGGTCAAATATGTCTACCTCATGCCAAATTTGCACTTGTTATAACTGGCACGTCTTTGTCTTGTCTTGTCAACAATATGCTGACCATAACTTGAACCTGGTATTTTAAATACTACCTGCACATTTCACTTAAACTCTAATTGCACTACCACTTTGTATTGTCTCTGTCCTGTTTACTATACATAGACTGTTAGTTAGAACTAGTTTGTCTCTATTCATAAAAATTTAGTTAGATTTATTATTTATGTGAAATTTCTGTTTTATATTTTAGTACTGACAATAAACCAATCTTGAATCTTTATTTTCTGAATTCTTTTGGTTTTAGTTGCTGGAAAGGAATGATTCTTTGTGAGCCAATTACCCAGTTTACAGGTTTATGGAACATTTTGACTGACTGGAGCATTTCTTGCACAGGATTTAGATTTTGATTAAACAACCGACCAGAATAATACTGCACTATTTAACTGGACAATTACTACTTGCCCCAAGGGTCACCTATTTACTGCCATTTATTGTGTCATTCCCCATATTGCAGTGTTTGTCTTTCACCTTGCACTCTCTTCCTTAGCGCACTTATTGTTCTGTCTTTTGCCCTGTTGTCCCCCATGACCCTGTCCCCTGCCCTGAAACTGTGCACAAGAATTTCATTGTGTTTCTTGGAACACGCACGAAAAGACAAACTCCACCGTCTCCAATGGTATTGCTACATAAATTGTGGCTCCAAAATACACCAATCTACTGGCACTGACATCTGCATTGTCTAGATGGATGTTCATCCAGTCTTCCCATTAGACAGAGCGCCTTAAACTTCAGCGAGTCACTGCACACTCTCACCCCACCCCTCTGCTAACTTGTCTCTCATTGTTTCTTTTTCCATTTTGATTATTTGCTCTCTCACTAATACGTCAGCTCTCTGCTGTGCATTTTCATTGCTGACAATAACATTGATTTTCTCCTTTGCACCAAACCTCGTGAGATTCAGGTGATTTTCTCTTTAGGCATGCCCCATAACTTTTCTTGCTTATGTAAACTTTGCTCTTTTCCACAAGGTGGGGATATGACTGTATTTATAATGACAAATTATTGTACTATGTTGTGCATTTGAGGACCTTGCTTGTAGCATTCTTTCACCACTTTGCTCCTGTATTGCTCTCTTAAACCAAACTCTCTTTTCCTGACTAAACTGTTAGGGCTACTTATGCCTATTTCCTAATTTTCCTCACATGTACTGCTATGTTATGATGTCATCATCCACGTTGACCAACTTAACTACCATGACTATTGATTTTCGGTCCTTGCTTTTACTGTTTTCACCTGCCAACGTGTTTCTCGCTCACCTTGAAGGTCACATTCTTAATCTAGTCTGTTTTACTATTCTGCTTGCCAGCTGCTTTTACTCTCTCAGACCATGTGACTATTCTGTTCTCTTTGCCACTTCCTTTGTCCCATCATTTTAACAGAAAATTATCTTTTTCCATAACATTTAATCTGTTGATCCACTTGGCCTATTTCTGTAGCTCTGTCTTCTCATCCTGTGCTCTGCTCTCCTGGAATGCTTGCCTCTGAGCTCAAAATTCTTCTCCCTCCACTGCAGTCACCCATGGGGTCCCCCAAGGTTCAGTTATTGGGCCACTGCTGATGATTTTATTTATCTTTCGCCTTGCCCGACTGCATGATTAGACACTAAAATTTCCACTGTTATGTTGATGATTCCCAGATCTATCTCAGTACTAAATCTGCTCATTCACTCAGCTCTGTCCCACATTAAAACTAATCTACAGTCAAGACCTGAATGACCTAAAAATTTCTCAAACCCAGCAGCAATAAAATTTAACTTAACCTCTAAATATAACCTTTGATTTCCCTCCACAATTATTATTTGGCAGTATTCTCTTCACCTACTGTCCGTAACCTAAAATATATTCTTCATTTCATCTGCGTTTATATTTCTTCAGACTGTCTGCAGGTGCAATGCTTTCCCTTGGGAGCAGTTCGCAGCTTTGGTCAAGGGCCCAATGATGAAATCACCCTACAAACCATGAGATTTGAATCAGTGAATTTATGATCACGTTGATGAAATCCCCATCAGCAGCGAGAATTTTCTCTGAACATGTCAACAGAGAATGCTGTATGTCCCACCTCGATCAGTATGGTCTTAATTGTGGAATTTCTGTATGTATAAATGTAATGCATTTGCAAGTAATGTAATTGCTCATTTTATTACACAGCCTTGGCACATTGTGGATGACACCACCAGAGGCCGCCAGTGAGCAGACAGAAGCAGTAGTCTTCTGGCAACTTCTAGCTCTGGGCTCAAGCCAATGAACACACCAGCTGATTGTTATACGCTGATTAACTAGGTATTTCAGCTGGCTGATTTTCTCCATTTGTACTCAAGTTGTCAAAAGCCATTCTATGGAGTTTTGTGTGGATTAAGTCTGCTTGCCATTTTGATTTCTGTTGGAGCTCGGATGGAATGGCACTGCTGTGCTGCCTATGGCATTGGGAGAGTGACGCCTCTGCTCTGTGTGTGGAGTTGGACTGTTCTCCCTGTGTCACATGGGTTTCTCTTGCAGTCCATGGATATGCATTTTGGCATCCCTTCAGGGCATGCTACAGCCTTCTGCTTTATGCTGCCTAGGATTACTATCAAAGCTTATCAGCTCATTTGCTACCTTTCTGCATGTGTGCTTAGGCCATCCCTGAAATCTGTAAGTAGAACAACTTTGATTTTATTTGACCTGTTCAAAATTAATTACATGTGGCTTTACATACATAGTCCCTTAACCACCGGTCAGACTACATGCCACAGAATTGTAAACAGCAATGGACACAGCCTATATTACAATTTCTTTCACCATCTCTATGAAAGCTATACAAGGGGCTCTTTGTCATTTACTTATTTACTTAGCAGTAGCTGATTAACAAATATTAGTTGCATTCCTATTATCTTGTTAAATTAACTTGAAAGACAAATCACATGCATTTAGTGAATTATTGGTTGGTTTGCTCTTTTTTTCAAATATACTAAAAGCTAAATATTTTCAGGGTGTGTTTTGGGTTCGTGGGATGTTCACTCTGGGTCTTCATTACATGTGTGATATGCTACATTAGCTTCAAGTTCAAGGTCACCTTGTTCAACATGTTCACACAATTTGTCAGTCCATATCAAAGCCTTTAACATTACTAGCTGTCAAACGCCAACACAATGAATGCAATACTTTTTCAAGAGGGACAGGAAGACCAAACTCAATTGATAAAACAAGTAAAATTGCAGGAAAATTGCTCTTCTTCTTCATAACTTCTTCTTCCAAAGAGTCTTCCTGGTCTGAATATAATAATTGCAGCAAAGACAAAAGCCACTATTTTTCTATTCATAAGCTAAACTCCCATGGGGCCATCTGTTTTTGTTTTTTTACAATATAGAGAAATGGTGCTTTTTTAACTGCATCAATGTATGTAAATATATTACAAATCACTGTGATAAGGTCAAAAGGTACTGTATATGTGATACATTAACAAGCTTCAGAAATATACAAGGGACTCATTAGCTTTGACACATCATTAACTTATAAATGGACATAGAATATGAATATGTTCTGAGCAATGGAGGACAAACTCATTTGGGGATTGGAAAAGATTTATCAAGATGTAAATAACTTACTGAAGAGCTTCCTTTAATGCCGTTTATGTACTGCTGGACCGCTACAGTTTAAATGTCTACTCCACTTGGTTTCATGAAAAAAGTAATATTTAAGGATTCACATTTTAAAGTGAACTGAAATGTATTTTATTAGGTGAGTTACGACCTGTGTGCAAGTAAAGATGTGCCACTGATACCATCAGTATGATTATCCATTTTCCTGAAGTCCAATGTATGATTATTTGCTAATAACTGCAAGGTTTAATAACCACATGGTTAAAAACAATAATTAAATTGATCCCTATATATTTATGGATAAACAGCCATTCATCTTCTAACGACTTAAACATTAAACATTATTAAATAACACACAGAAGCCACCACACAGTACGTGGCACACCTTCTGAACTTCTGAATTTCCAGAATTTTAATCAGTTCCTCATAAATCTTCAGAGGATTGTTAGGTTGAACATGATCCCTGAGAGTCGGTAGGAGTTCCGTACTCCAAGAGATGGAGTTAGATGCACAATGAACAACATTAACAAAGAAAAACAAACACAACACATAGCAGCAGCAATGCGAAGCGGCTGTCTGCGGCACCATCCTGATCGAGTTCCATATTGCCAAATCAGATTCACACCAGTAACTGCTCTTTCAACCTGTTTTGTGCTTTGCGTAATGTGTTGTAAAGCCATTCGGCAATGCACAACAACAGATACGCAAAGCCTTTTGAATTCAGTGTAATGCTACCTGGCGATGGTGGCCTAGAGCCACAGACCATTTTGAAACACCATGTGCCAAACACTCCCCCATCCTGCAGACACTACTGCAACCTCTCAGCTCTTACAGTGGGTATACGTCCTTCAAAAGAGGGCAAAACATAAAACAGCAGAGGGTCCTGCCTCATTGCATCATAGAATCAATTTCAATCTACACTCCTGCGGAAATCTCTGTGATATATCTCACTTTAAAGTCTATATGAACTGTATTAACATATTAACAGAGTGACCACCAGTTATTTTATTAATTTGTTAATATGCTCATATACTCCCTAGCCAAAAGTATGTGGACTCCCGAAAATCAGATTCATATGTGCTTGTGGAACATTTACTTCCAAAACCATGGGCACAAAAATGGAGTTGGTCCCCCCTTTGCAGCTATAACAGCACCCTCTCTTCTGAAAAGGCTTTCCACTATAGATTTTGGAATGAATTGATTTGTTTCCATTCAGCCGTAATAGCATTACTGAGGTTGAGCACTAATGTTGGGTGATCAGACCTGACTTCTAGTCACTGTTCCAATTCATTCCAAAGGTGTCTGGATGGACTTGAGGTTAGGACTCAGTGAAGGCCAGACAAGTTTCTTCTGCATCAAAATCAGCAAACCATTTCTTTATGAACCTCACTTTGTGCATGGGAGCAGTATCATGCTGAATGAGGAAAGGGCCTTCCCCAGTTGGAATTGCACATTTGTTCTAATTGCAATTGGAATTGCACATTTTTCATTATATGCTATACCACCATTCACTTCCATTCACTAGAACTAATGCCCAAACCACCTGAAACCAAACTTTCAAGGTTGTACTGTACTTCCAGGCATGTAGCATTTTCCTGGCATCTTCTAAAACTAGATTTATTCAAGTCTAGACAAGCTGAGCTGTTGTTGCTCCAAGACGTTTCCATTTCACAGTGACAGCACGTATTTTTGATGTAGCACATTTAAAACAATATGAGTTGACCCAAAGTGCTTTCCAGTTTAGAAAGAGTTAATTAACAAATAGTGCATACATCGTAAGATATAGAAACAAAATAACATGAGTAACGATGAAATATAAAAATAAAATAAGATGAAAATGTGCATACAAGAAAATAAAATAAATAAACAAAATGAAAATAAAAACTAAACTTAAGGAAATGTAAAACAATAAGCAACAGAAAAAGGTAATAGGGAAAATAAAGGCGTTATTAAAATGTAATTAAAAGTAACTTAATAATGGACTTGACAAAACACTGGGAGAACCTCAAACTCCAGCAAGGGAAAATAGGTGGGTCTTTAATTTAGATTTAAACTCAGTAAGTCTGGGGGCAGATACAGAGAAAGCCTGATCACCTTTGGTTTTGAGGGGTGAGTGAGAAACTGAGAGGAGCTGTTGTGAGGATGACCTAAGTGACCAGGGGGCTGAATATGGAACTAATAGGTCTGAAATGAATTGTGGGCCTAATCCATTGAGTGCTTTAAAACAAATCTACTCCATATTTCAAAGGTAGCCAATGCAAATGAGCTAGAACAGGAGTAGTATGTTGTCCAGTTAAAAGTTTAGCAGCTGCATTTTTTTTGTCATTAACATTTTTTTTTAGAAGATACAAGAAATTTTACACTTACAACATATCAGGAACATATAAACCACACAGTTAGCAGCTGCATTTTGTATCATTTGAAGTCTAGAAAGTGTGTAATGGGACAACCCCAGATATAAGGAATTACAGTACTCAAGCGGAGAGGTGATAAAAGCATGAATAACTTTCCAGCTCCTTATGAGATAAAATCGACTTTAACTTGGCTATATTCATCAGACTGTCAGATGACGAATTTTATTCATCTCTCCAAAGAATGCATTTCCATTGTCCATCGAGTTCGATGGTGGTGCTTGTCACACCACTGCGATTAATGCTTGGCATTATGCACAGTGCAGTTGTTCGGCCATGAAAACCCATATATTGAAGCTCCCAAATAATGGCTCTTGCACTTTGAGTAGTGGAATTTACTTGCTACTCACTTCCTGTAGTGGTGTTTATCCGCTACTCACTTCCAGTAGTGGTGTTTATCCGCTACTCACTTCCTGTAGTGGTGTTTATCTGCTACTCACTTCCTGTGGTGGTGTTTATCTGCTACTCACTTCCAGTAGTGGTGTTTATCCGCTACTCACTTCCTGTAGTGGTGTTTATTTGCTACTCACTTCCAGTAGTGGTGTTTATTTGCTACTCACTTCCTGTAGTGGTGTTTATCCGCTACTCACTTCCTGTAGTGGTGTTTATCCACTACTCACTTCGCCATTTGGCAATCCCATTTTGTGAGCCTTCATAGCCTGTTATTTAGCAGCTGAGCTGTTGTTGCTCCAAGACATTTCCATTTCACAGTGCCGGCACTTATTTTTGACGGGGGCAGTTCTTGATGAACTGACTTGGTGGAATGGTGGTATCCTGTGGTGGTGCCATGCTACAAATCACTGAGATCTTCAGTATGACCCATTCTACTGCCAATGTTTATCTATATCTGTAGGCATGGTTTTATTGAATTCAATCAATCAGTAAGTTTTATTTTGTATAGTGCATTTTCACAACGTTACATTGTCTCAAAGCTCTTTACATTATCCCTGCCCAAAGCCCCCAGTGAGCAAGCCAGAGGTGACAGTGGTATGGAAAAACAGTGGTACAGCAGCAGGGAAGGAAGGAAAGACATCACAGGGACAAAGGGCGGGCAGGTCAGAAGGACGTCACAGGTACTAGAGATATTTCTGGCAGCAGGGTAGGCAGAATGTCTTGATGTTTTTCGTTGGGTCTCCTGGCAGTACACCCCAGGAGGGGTAGGGGAAATAAAAAACTGCACTTGTTAGCAATGGGTGTGGCTGAAACAGATGACCCCACTAACTGGAAGAGAAGTCCACATACATTTTGCCATGTAATGTATATAACATGATTGTATGATTATTCACAATGATCAGTGCTAGGATTCTGTAATTAAAACTGCAAGTAAACATGCAACCCATGGTTACTTAGGTTGTTTATTGTATGTTAGAGATTTAGCTGTTGTATTAGGTCAAACTAAACCAGAAGTTTTCTTTGGGGTTAGGTTTATATATTGATGATGTGTCTGTAAAGAATTATCAGTATTACGAGCTCCAGTCTAGGTTTGGAGCCCGTCAGAAAAGAAAGGGAAAGGGGAAGGGGAGGATAAGACAAACAGAAGACGGAGAAAGGGAACACAAGTAACAAAGGGGTATATTTTTTTTGTATTTTTTATATATTTTATTCACTCCACACAGACACTTCGCAAACACCAGGTGCAACAGGACTTCGGGAGTGACCCAGGCCAAAACAACAAAGAAAACAACTAGCGGACACGTCCCAAAACTAGTCTAAACCTAAGTGCAAAGGAAATAATGGAAACGTAACAACAATACTAATAACTATCTCCCTAACCAAACAAACAATAAATCAACACGTCTCGCAGAACAAAAATGGCAGTCACTCCTTACGCACCAAGTTACAAACAAACACAGCAAAGCAACAGTGTCCGAGGGGGCAAGCAAAAGAGTTGTCAATAAACAAGCGGGAGATCAAACCAGAGAAGCAATCAAAACCAAAGCAAAAGTACAGAAAAGGGCGAAATCAGAAAACCAATAACCAAAACTGTCATACACAATAAATCAAACCAAGAAATCAAACCACAATAATCCAAACAATGAGCAAAAGCCGCAGGAGTGAGGAACAGTGGCCTTTTCTCTTTGGAAACCGGAAGCCAGGACCAGCGCGGAGGACGGAGGTGGCGGGACCAACATCCGGAAGGCGGGGCCGAAGGAGCAGCTGGAGACTGGAGGCAGAGAACAGGTGACCTGCAGACGCTTACGGCACGTAACACCTGACGCCACGTTACGTCAGATCCTTCTCTCCAACAGTCCCTGTATGTAGAAGAGCTTTATACAGACACTAAGGCAAGGGACATTGTTTGATCACAGCAAGTCAGGAACCACAAGACAGTCATGACCCCCAGACTCCTCTTTGATCACACGATTGTGCAATACTTTGGCTGCCTCAAGTGTATTTGCATATAGTCAAACCAGCACCTTGTCAAAGGCTTTTGTTCACTTGAATGACATTAGGTGAAGACTGATGGATTTCCTGAATAGCATAACTTACTACAGTATAATGTGCTTAACTACAAGTTATCACACAAAAGTTTCTTACAAAATCTTACAACAAATCCTACATGTGTTTTGCTAACAATTTGGTGCACAATGTATGGCACTGTCTAAGTAACCAGCAGTCTTTCATCATTTTTGCTTGGTCGTGTGTCACTGCTAGTGTTCACAAAACACATTTTCGTGTGGATCAACTGATCTCTACTTAATAACTAGAAACATATTAACATTTTCAAAACCAGGAAATCTGATTTTCTCCTGTTTGTGTCGATGCTTGTAGTAACTTGGGGGACTGTTTTTGTTGTATAGGGATTTTAATGGATCAATCCATTTTCCAGCTACTTCTCCTAGATGTGGTGTGGCCTAGAACCTGTCCCAGGTAGTGAACAGGGCAAAGATCAACCTGGATAGCCTGCAAGCTCATCTCAGTGCACATACATGCATACATTCATGTATTACAGAGAGTTAAAGAGCCCAGCCTAACTGCGTCCATCTGGACTATTGTATGGAACAAGGGGTACCCAGGAAACCCACGTTACAGACAAAATATTTAAACTCACAGAGCAGAGGTGAACCTTGGTCTCCCAGCGCGTATGAGGGCAAAGTTGTCCCTCATACAGCCTGGTTGTTCAACAACCAGGCTGCCCCTCTATTAATATAATATTCATGTAATAATTTACCAATCCAGTTTAAGCATAATCTAATGGGCCAGCTCAGGCTGTCAGCCATGGACTGCTCTTCTCTGTCTCTGTTATTAGTTGTGGTTATGCATAGGTAACACATTCTGCTCCTAGGCTAGTTCCAACTTTGTGCATTTTTATGGGATGTAGATCTTCCTCTTTTCTGCCTGTAGCCAGCATCAATTTGCTCAATTTAATATGAATAGTTCCTAAGCAGTCCATTTGTTGCATATGGCATATTATCATGTTCATTTTCTTCGAGAATGGACCTTGCCTATTACCAGAAACATGAAGCTTCTGGATTTTTAGTGATTAGGCCGTGCTAATATTTAAAGGAAAATTCACATAAGCTTTCAGGAATTCGCTTCAGCGAGTTAAAAATCTATTCCACCCTTGACAGGGACACAAATAGCCTAATTACGTTTATAGAATGAACAGACTTTTTATGAACATTAACACTATGCCATCAATAAATATATAAATTTTGCCATGTTGTAGAGGCAAGGGGTCAGATAAATACCCTCTGAGAGGCAAGATTTATCAAATCAAACTTGGGAAATATACAGAAATGGCCAGCAGGGAAGCAGCAGCCCCTTGGGGGGGGGCATCCTCCACATTCACAAGGGCGGAAGCAGCAGCCCCTCTGGGGGAGGGGAGGCATCCTCCACATTCACAAGGGCGGAAGCAGGAGCCCCTCTGGGGGAGGGGGGCATTCTCCACATTCACAAGGGCGGAAGCAGCAGCCCCTCTGGGGGGGGGCAACCTCCACATTCACAAGGGTGGAAGCAGCATGGAGCTGCAGTAACACAGTAAAAGAGGGACACACCAGCTTGCCAGTTACTCTAAGCTGTTTTACTTGGGAAATGACCTGTCCAATGGTTGGGCTAATTCTTGGTCACCAGCTGTGGTCTGTGTGGTCCTCATCACCCCCTGCAGATTCCCAGCGGACAGTAATGTCACAGTATATGCTGTTTCGCATATCACAAAATGGAGACACCACTCTCTATGGAAAGAGATGACAGTCTTAATCCATGTGAAGCTATGATGGCTATAGTGTAAAGGAATCAGTTAAGGAATAACATCTAAGTGACAGAAAACATGGATTTAGAGAAGTCAAAATTATTTGATGTGGATACAGAACAACCAGCAAACCACAGCAAATAAGGAAAGGGAATGAAATTAAATGAAACTTAAAAATAATCTACGTAAGGAGCAATGTATGCCACAGGAAGGACAAAGCAGCATCATCATCATTCGAGAAAGATAATGTGTTTATGGATGTCTCTATGTGAGCATCACAAAAGCTTAGGTATGGAAGCCAAGCATATACACGTGAGGCTTTAATATATCACTAAGCCATATTGCAGCTATGTACAAAACCTGACTTGCATTTCTACACCTGGAGCTTGCTCAGAAAATATATACTCAAATACAAAAAAAGTTAAGCACCTGGAAGTAATGGTCTGATTTGGATGTAATTGGTACACGTGCAGATCAGCGATGGGTATGTAAAGGATTCGATTTGCAAGGAGCTGGCAGGTCTAGTCACCAGACACAGAGGATGCCTCTTAGACGCATTAGACAGCATTACCAGCAGTTGACGTTTGATAGGGGTCGCATTGTGGGTTGGCATGAGGCCGGGTGGTCTTATTGTGCTATTGCCTGGCATGTGGGGCATGCAGATGTCACAGTCGCCTGGTGTTGGAACCAATGGACACGTGAGGGCACCCACACACATTGTGAAGGTTCTAGTCACCCAAGACAGACCACACCAAGGGAGGATTGTCATATTGTGCGCCAAACATCACAGAACCCCATGACATCTGCGTCTGTCATCCGAACACAGATGTTGGACTCTCTACGACACGCCATATCATCCTGCACCGTGTCTCGATGACTAGCATCAGCCGGTTCACCTTCCCATGCATAGGCTGCCGTTAATGCCAGCACAGAGATGGCTGCGTTTGGAGAGGTGCCGTAACCGGGAGGCTTGGACTGATGATGAGAGGGGGTGTACCGTGTTCAGCGATCAATCTCGACGAGTGACCGTCATGTGTGGATATGGCAGTGCAGAGGGGAGAGGAACAATCCTGCCAATGTTGTGGAGAGACACACTGGCGTTACTCTTGGCATCATGGTGTGGGGAGCCATAGGGTATGACATCATGGTGTGGGGAGCCATAGGGTATGACATCATGGTGTGGGAAGCCATAGGGTATGACTTCAGGTCATCTCTGGTTTTGAATCAGGGGACCCTGATGGCACAGCGCTACGTCAGTGGCATCCTGCATCCGCATGTCTTACCCCTCCTGAGACAACACCCTGGAACAGTCTTTCAACAAGACAAGGCCCGTCCACACATGGCACCTATGTCTATGGAATGCCTGTGTCATGTTGAGGCCCTCCTGTGGCCAGCCAGGTCCCCCGATCTTTCCCCAATCAAACATGTGTGGGATCAGCTTGGATGTCAACTCAGAGCCAGTGCCAATCTGCAGGATCTCAAGGGCCAGTTAGAACAGCCGTAAGCTGACTTGTGGCAGAAGAAGATACAACAGCTGTACGACTCCCTTTCGCACTGTATTGCCCCATGTATCCAGGCCCGGGGGGGTGCCACGCCCTACTGACATGGGACCAGCAGTGTGCCCATACTGCCAACTCTGTTGTCCATTTGATCTGATATTATAATCATTGCGATACAGTCATATGACCTTTCACCACGCGCAGATTCATTTAATTTCCACCACTTTGTCTGGGTGCTTCACTTTTTTGTCCCCGAGTGAACATTAAAGTTAAAGTGAGTTCAGTGAGGAGTGAAAGAGATAATTCCTTCTAGGGCTACTGAAGGGGGATATGATCCAAATTTACCACAGTATACTATGGTAAAATATCCTTTGTTCAGTTACGTCTCCCAGCAAAGCCACCAAGGCCCCAATGCCCATCCTCTCTCTATCTACATCATTAATAAACATTCCTGAATTTACATTCTTTCTCATTCCTACTGAAATGACACCTAGATTTCGTGCGCTCCCCTGCAGAGACCCTGTCTCGCTGTAATCCCTCAATGGAGAAATTGTTTCCCCAATTAACCTTTTCTCCTGCCCCCCTCACTGTGTCATGTTCTCCTACTCATTATCACAGGGAGTTTCTGAAAGTACATGCATCTTGTCCAGTTCAGTTCTTTTATACTGCAATCATGAACATCCTTGGTGTTTATTGTATTTCCAATGTGCCTTTTCTTGTCTTAATATTTTGTGCCCATTTAATGTTAATCCTTGCAAAACCAGGATAAATCTCAGACTACACCACCAGTAAATTACATCCCCAAAACACATTACTGCAGATATCTCTGTCTTGTGTTGTAGTGAATTCAATAAAGAAAACAGTCAATTCACAAATTATTCATTAGTCTACGAGTGAGCTGTTTTCTCTCATGGACAGAGAGCCTGGATCTCAGCCGCAGTCGTAACCCTTTCCCTCGCCCTACACATATCTGTTTTCCTCCTTGGGAATCCATCATGTTTGTCTTTTTTGTCCCTCCCAGCTGCACTGTGTTGCACTTCCATCTTCAAATTAAGTCCCTCTAATTCCACACATTCCTTTACCTTGTATCTCTATTCCCTATTCTCCGCAGATCAGGTGTCACAATCACAAAAATTGAACTATTATCCCGTCATTGTTGCTGCATACACACATAATGCATTATAATGGTCAGTACAAGAATTTAAGTTTCTTTGTACTGCATTATGAAGGTATCTGTAGTGCATTATAGATGAGAGTTTCATAAAGTATCCATAATCGCATAATAAACATGGCTATAATCTGTGTCTTTTAATAGATATTTATTGCCTTGTTTATAATGCTTTATGAATGCAATATAATGTGTTATGAATATGTTCATAGATTCCCATAGACATGACATTCATAGAAAGTGTTATGATAATAATAATATTAATAATAATGTAACTAGACTTCCAATATTCTAACAGAGTGTGGATAATTGCATTCATATTTTAAACCCTGGGCAAACGGTAACTTTAGAGCAGTAATGATAAATTACTATCACAGTTAAAATGGTGTTCAATACAATGCACAAAAAATAATGAAATAAATGTATAATACATACAACTGTAGATGTATAGTTATGTGTATTAATCATACCTTATTGTTAAAATTAAGATGTTCCTAAATTAAGATGTTATTAAGATGTTCCTAAATTAAGATGTTATTAAGATGTTCCTAAGAAGCAAACACAGGTAAAACACTGGCATAGAACTTAGTATGAATACAAAAATACACTCACAACCACATTTCATTATTATTAAATAACAAGGTATAGGAAAATCAATTTCTGATTATGAAGAAAGCATTACAGCAACCGCATTAACAGTTGATAGATCAGGTAAGAGTCTTGTGTTTATGTATGTGTACGTGACCTCAATCAGTCAATCAATCTATCCATCTCATAGAGAGGGGGGAATTCATTACCATTCTGCCAAGCGTTTTCACAGCTGTCCGAGGGTGGATGCATCAAGGTTAAGTGCTGCTGCAATGGGAAGCCTTTCTATAAAAGGGTCAGCAGTATAGGAATCATTTAGATTGTGGGGGAGAATGTGTCAATCTAAATGCCAGTGCTTACTGATACTTTCAGATTGGATGTCCTTCCTGTGCTGATCAGCCAGCTAAGGCTGATCTCAGACTGCCACACATGCACATGCGATATAACTTGCCTTCAAATTTAAAGGCTACCCCTTTCACAGCTGTTGAGCTGCAATACATGCTGGATGAATCTTGCAGCATTCCACTGACTTCTCTTCATTTAATTATTCACCTGGCACTCAGAAATCAAAAGCTGGAAAGAAAAGTAAAGGGGAAATTTTGAGAGCATACTGAAAATCATGGTAACACTTGTTACCATGGTCATGTTTTTAGTTTATTTATAAACGCATTTATAACAAATAATAATACATCCATTAAGCCATATAAACATGGTTATAAATATTTATCAAAAGGCATAACGCATTATAGCCACATGTATTATCCATTACAAATGCTTTATGAAGCTGTCATCTATAATGCACTATTGACACCTTTATTGGCATAACTCTCTGATAATCAGGGAATTCAAACCCCTCAATCACTTCTAAAGGGGTGAAAAAGTCATTGGTAAAATTTGATAAAAGCGACATGTTCTTAACTTACTCTGTGCAGTAGTCTTAAGCAAAGAAAATGGGTTATTTATTAATCAATCAATTGGTTACTTAATTCATCTGGGTAGTAAGTGTATGTAAGTGTATATATCTCAGGAAAAAAATCACAATTTTACATTAGAGCATAAACAATTAAGAGTAAGAATAAAAACTAACAGGATTTTTTTCTGTTCTCCAAAATGTTACTATTATCTCCTTGGATGCTTCCCAAACCTCTCCTCAGGCCAGTTACCCCAGCCATTCCATGTATTTCATAAATTCCACCACAAATTTGCTTAACTGATTAAATTTAATCAGTTACATGATTCAATGAGGTATTGTAGCCAAGCGTGGTGTGCCAGTGGTCAAGTCAAAAAACATATTTTAGAGGGTTATTGAAAATACTGGGGAGACTTTAGGAAAGAACATAAGAACATAGGAAATTTACAAACGAGAGGAGGCCATTCGGCCCATCAAGCTCGTTTGGGGAGAACTTAAGTAACAGCTCAGAGTTGTTAAAATCTTATCCAGCTCAGATTTAAAGGAACCCAGGGTTTTAGCTTGCGCTACACTAGCAGGAAGACTATTCCATACTCTAACTACACGCTGTGTGAAGAAGTGCTTCCTCAAGTTCATTTTAAAATATTCTCCCACTAATGTCCACTCAACAGCATCCCAACCATATCAAAGGTTTTGATATGGCTTAGCTGACATATTTTGACAAAGATATAATCAGTTATGCACCAACAGGAATCTCATTTCACATTTCTTTTTCCCATGACCAGTAATCCAAGGAATGAAGCTGCTTTGGTGCTCGGTGCAAATCGCCTTAAGGTAAAGTATGTAATAAAATACACAAAAGTATTGGGACATCTGGTCATTACACCGACAGATTTTTTTTTGACATTCCATTCTAAATCCATAGGCATCAATATGGAGTTGGTCCCCCACTGCAGCAATCTTCTGTGAAGGCTTCGACGAGATTTTGGAGCATGTCTGTGAGAACTGCTGCCTATTCATCCAGAAGAGCATTTGTCAGGTCAGGTACTGATGTTGGACCGAAGGTGTTCGATGGGGTTGAGATCAGGGCTCTGTGCAGGCCATTCAAGGTTCTCCACACCAAACTAACCCATCCATGTCTTAATGGACTTTGCTTTTTGCACTGAAGCACAGTGATGCTGTAAGAGAATAGGGCCTTTCCCAAACTCTTCCCACAAAGCTGGAAGCATAGAATTGTCCAAAATTTCTTGGTATGCTGAAGCATTAGGAGTTCCCTTCACTGTAACTAAAGGGCCTAGCCCAACCCCTGAAAAACAACCCCATATAATTATCTCTCTTCCACCAATCTTTACACTTGGCACAATGCAGTCAGGCAGGGTAACATTCCCCTGGCATCCATCAAACCCAAACCTATCCATCAGACTGCCAGAGAGAGAGAAGCATGATTCCACAGAACACTGTTTCCCAATACTTTTGCCCATATAGCATATACTATCAGATATTGCTCACTGGATGTCATTATAGGACAGAAAAATAGAGCAATGAGCAAACAGCAGTGTTGAGCTCTAGAACTTGTGAATTAACTTGCTAGCCTGCTAGTGGCACTCTAGTGAATTTCAACAGGCATGTCAGGCAGTGCCATCTTATGGTTTGTTATATATAAAAGACTTCATTAGTAATAAATCAGGCCAGCTACTTTTGTTTCTAAGGACAAAATTGGTCAGGGTCAGGGTGCGTTCGTCTTGTCACTTATGGCCAGCAGGTGTTGCTGGTCACCCTGATTTTCTGGTCCTGGGTTTCTGTATTCCCCTAGTGTTTGTTATTAGTTCTTTGCTTCCCTGTTTTGGTTTGGGTTAGGGTTAGGGTTAGGGTCAGGGTGCGTCCGTCTTGTCACTTATGGCCAGCAGGTGTCGCTGGTCACCCTGCTTTTCTGGTCCTGGGTTTCTGTATTCCCCTAGTCTTTGTTATTATTTCCTTGCTTCCCTGTTTTGGTTTGCCTTGCTTGTCCTTCAGACTCTGTGTTACGTTTATAGTGCAGTGTGATGGATATTTCCTAGTTTTAGTGTTTGTTAGAGTTCCCTTGATTGGTGCTCATTTATTGTAGTTCATTCCACCTGTTGCCTGTTGCCCTGCTCCTTTGTTGACTGGCTGATGTTGTGATTATCCTTACCTGCCCATTGTTGATTGGTTGATGTTGTGATTATCCTCACCTGCCCTTTGTTGATTGGTTGATGTTGTGATTATCCTCACCTGCCCTTTGTTAGTCCTCGTTACCTATGTCTGTTCCCCTGTGTATTTACTTTGTAGTTTCTTTAGTTCTGATTGCTCCCATCTTGTTTTGAACCCCTTGCGGTCCCTTTTATTTGTGCTTTTCCCCACTCTCTTCTGTTTTCCTAATAAACCCCTTTTATATCAGAGGCACACTGTGGATCATCACCTTTTTTCTGCCTGTGCTGTACAATGCCCTGCCACAACAAAAAATTATTTCTATTAACCAAACGTTACTGTTTTGATAGCCACTGAGCCTGGGTCAAAGGGAGATCTGACCGGTGAGCTTGATGTCGCGTATTATATGCATCACAGCCGCTGGTTGCCCCAACCCCAACCCACTGCTTAAGGGGCAGCCAGTTGAACTTTCATTACGTTACTAATGTTGCAAAACCCATTTTTCATTTCACGGTTAATATTATAACACATGTAAATCACAAGATTATTATTCTAAAGTTAGGGCAAGCTGTATGTAAATATTACACACATTACTAAGCCTGTAATGACACACGTATTTTTGTATTTTCAAATTACAAATGACTTAAATACATTTTCTCACATCAGTGTTTTGTATTTTATTTTCTTCATTTCATAAGCAAGTATTTGTAATTTGTAAGTATACTTCAATGTATTTGTGCCCATCTCTGCCTATACACACACGCACACGCACGTCGGGTATACCTATCCTTATGAGGACCGCTCAGACACACGCTTGTCCTTCAGACTCTGTGTTACGTTTATAGTGCAGTGTGATGGATATTTCCTAGTTTTAGTGTTTGTTAGAGTTCCCTTGATTGGTGCTCATTTATTGTAGTTCATTACGAGCCCTGCCTGTTCCCCTGGATTACGACGTTTATCACCCAAACATTACCTGTATTCGTCCGTGTTGTTGGACTTACGTCATTGCTCCGGTAGCTCTCTTCCGTTGTTTCGGAGAGCATAATAAATCCTGTTCCCTGGACTGATTCGCTATAGCGTCCTCCTTATTTTCCATTGACCCCGCCATGACACTGCATGAATGCCTTACTAGATTCTGAGCAGTGTTTAGGGTCGTTGTCTTGTTGAAGTATCCAGCCCCGGCGCAACTTCAACTTTGTCACTAATTCTTGAACATTGTTCTCAGGAATCTGCTGATATTGACTGGAATCCATGTCACCCTCGACTCTAAAAAGATTCTCAGTACCTGCACAGGCCACACATGATGGAACCTCCACCAAATTTTACTGTAGGTAGCAGGTGTTTGTCTTGGAATGCTGTGTTCTTTTTCCGCTATGCATACCGCCCCTTGTTATGTCCAAATAACTCAATTTTAGTTTCATCAGTCCACAGCACCTTATTCCAAAATGAA
>JAODLD010000124.1:14092239-14109301 GCA_026781065.1 Mormyrops boulengeri
TAGCTTCTGTAGCCGGGGATCGGACCGCCAAGGTCCCCGCCCTCGACCACTGCCCAACTCACAATGCACCCGACCCCTTTGGCCCCTCCTACAGGTGGTGAGCCCATTGGAGGGTTACAGTATCATGTACTTGTAAATGTCTGATAGTATTGAATGATCAGGTTTGAGTTTGATTGTACCAGTGTAATGCCCAATATAGTAAAAATTAATTTCAGTTTGATTGTACCAGTGTAATCCCCAGTACAGTAACATTTCATTTCAGTTTGATTGTACCAGTGTAATGCCCAATATAGTAAAAATTCATTTCAGTTTGATTGTAGCAATGTAATGCCCAATACAGTAACATTTCATTTCAGTTTGATTGTACCAGTGTAATGCCCAATATAGTAACATTTCATTTCAGTCAACATGCATCTTCTCTTTTTTGCATTTCACTTTGTTGGACCACCTACAGTATATGTGCTCTTGTGTCAGTGATGTTTATGGTGGTTTAAAATAAATGTAAGAAACACTGTGCTATAAATCTTGCCACATTTTTCTCTGCCTCAGTGAGATGTGTGGTTATTGTTTTGCAGGTTTTGTTGATTGTTAAGAGAATTTGGTTACTGTTACCTCTACTGGGGTAAAGCAACAGCGAAAAACTGTAACTTCATCCTTCAGTGTGAAAAGGAAATGTTTGTTTCAAAGCTCTTAAGAGTGGTCTAGTTGCAGAGCCACAGATTATTTATGTTCTCCTTTTGGTCTTTGCAGTTCACAAGAATAGTTTCAATGCATTACTTGAAATAAATTCTTTTCAAAACCAGATATGTAATTGCCATACAGAACGTTGTATCATTATAATAATAATGATATGCTATTGATGCCTGCAGGGAAATTCTCTTTTTGCCTTGCCCATTCTGCTGTCAAAAAGACACACAGACAAATATGCGTGTGAGAGCTAGGGGTCAGCCCCCTGCAGTGCATGCGAAGCTGGGGTAGAGCTGAAGATCTTTGCCCGAACCCGATGGGACCCGAGGGGTTCGGTCAGGTTCAGGCTTAATTTCTATCATTTTACACGGGCTTGGGCTTGCGCGGTAAATGAGCGGTCAGGGGGGTATTCCATGAAACTAGCTAAAGAAAGGCAGACTTTCCCAAAAAAGTCAGACTCAAACTATTGTCATCTCTAAACTTAGCTTCATGTCGTTACACTAACGCGGTTAAGCTTTAACTAATCAAGGCTCATACAAGACAAACTTGCATAGTCTCACTTAGTGCGCACACCCAAGATATTTAAGAAGCCCAGATGAATGGATGAACAATAGATCAATCAAATGAGTCAGAAAGCGTGTTAAACGAGAGCGGTGTTTTTTTTTTCGGCACAGAACAAACGCTGCTGATGGAGCTGTATGAAAAATGAAAAGATGTAATCGCTAAAAAAGGCTATACTGTGGCCATAATCACAGCCAGGGAGTTGGCTTGGCAAAGAATTACAGACAGACTAAATGTGTAAGTTACGTGAATGTCAGAAGTGCCTAGTACAGTGGCATGGTGGTACAGTGGTTTATGCTGTGGCCTTACACTGCAAAAGTTCCTGGTTCGATCCCCATAGCCACCGGGGAACCTTCTGGGTTGAGTTCACATGTCATTCTTACTGTATGATGTTATTCTGTATTATTTGATCTCTGTAAAATACTTTCAATCACATGCATGTGAAATATTCTGCACAAATAAGCATATCTTGTCTTTGATATTTTACTAATAAACTTTCAAAGTACACAGTAACTAAACAAAATATAAAAATATCTTCCTGTTCATATTATTTTAACTGATTTTTTGTCAGTTTCTGTCATTGCAGTTCATGTTTGACCTTTGTAATATGGGTACTTTTACTTGAATTACTTTTGGAACTAATTAGATTGCTGAGACGTGATTTTTTTATAGGCTTTATTATATTTATTACACGACATGAGTAGTGAGAGCACAGAATTTCGTCCGACGGAACGATTACAGCTCTAAGCTGGGGTTACAGGTCTATGGACATGTGACTATTCTGCCAAAGCCAGTCTTGAACTGGTGACCTACTGATCACAGACACAGAGGCTCAGCCTGCTGAGACACACACAACCCCTGTGATGAGGGTGAAGAAGTATGATAAAGAAAAGTCAAATGGGCTGAACGATGCACTTTTAAAGGAAGGTCTTTCTTCTGGTCTTTCTGAATAGTAGAAAGCATAAATAGTATGCTTTGTTTTTGTACGCCAGCTGTCTTAAAGCTGGCAAATATTGATAAAGGAACCTCATAATACCTGTTCTTCATTTCCTGATCTATTCTGCGTTACCACAATCTGACCTGTCAACCATCACATGCAAAAATGGGCAGAACCGAAGAGAGTTTTTTCAGCTCCTAATTATGGTTTTAAAAACACCTACACACATATCCCTGATATTTATTTATTTTATTTAAAGTTAGCATATCCAAAGTGTGGCTTTGGCAGCCTCTGTTATCTTCAGCTGTTTTTCTGTTCCAGTTGTCACTACTGTATAACCTCACTTGCTGGAATTGCCTTCACTGGAAGGTTCTGGAATGGAGGTATGACACATCACTACCATTAGGGGGAATGATAAATTCTGACCATTATGCATCTACTGTCCTTCAAAATAGTCTCAGGATTTCAACAATGTTAAAAAGAATGAAGGTAGTTTGTAATATAAAATAGGCAAACAACATTCTACATTACAATTATCCATCCATCCATCCATCTTCCATCCACCTTCCATAACCACATATAGAATACAGAATTAGTGTGTAACAGAATTATTGTTTTGGCTCAATTAAAATTTGAATTTAAACATAAAATCTGACATTTTGATCCATAATCTCTAAATATGCAAACCTGCAATATCAGAGTCATAGGTGCTTAAAAGAAAAACAAATTTTAATTTGCCAAATTTTTCAGGTTTCTAAGCTGATGAAAAAAGGATGCTGCTATTACTGGTCTCTCGAGGGGAGTGAAGTAAATAGAATAAGCCAAAATTATAATGAACCGCTAGATCTGTGATCAGGTGATCCACCCACTCATATGAGCTTTTCTAATAAGAAATGGTCGTGTGCAGATCTTGTTTGGTTTGAATGAGCATGCAAAGCGATATCAGTGAGAGTGGTGTATTATGGACTGCTATGTTAAATAAGATTCCGTGGCTTCTTATTTGAATTTGCCTTATTTTCCCATTCCTTTCATTTCAGTAATTCTTCTATTCAATAGGTGCAATCTCTTCTCCACAGCAACACATTCTAATTCAAGCAGTGAGACAAGTAGAGCACAAAAATATTACATTGTCATAACAGGCATAACATTTAAAGACTGGGGGTAGGTATTCAGGGACTTTATTTAAGGAGAAAGTCTTTAACCCATGTGGATCATATCATAGTGCTTCTGCTCATGCTGCTGTTAATTAACAGCTTACAGACAGTGAACTGTAAAAATAGTTTTTAGCTGATGGACCTGCTTCGTGGCTGAATGCACAGTTACATAAATCTCACATTTAAGTCAATTGATATTTTAGTGGTCATTACTGGCAATGGGGATTCCAGATTACTTAACCTGCACCTTGTGGATGTGGAAGGCAGAATGCAACAGTATACACATACACAATCTTTGCTCAGAATGCAATGCAGAGGTGCCATGGTGGCAAATTGCTGCACTGTTCTGTGTCATTACTTGCTATACTCAATTTTATGAACTCTCCTGCAGGATTCAGACTATGAAAGAGACTTGCTGTCTTCTTCCACAGTTAGCTAGGCATGCTGCATAGCGATGCAAGGATTCAGACTATGAAAGAGGTTTGCCATCTTCTTCCACAGTTAGCTAGGCATGCTGCATAGCAATGCATTTTGACACTACTGAGGAGACAATAAAGGGTCTCTCCTGTGTTATGGGACACTGTAGTAAACTTATTTATGAATCAAAAAAAGGAGATAGTGTCCCTGACAAACCAATGTTTGTTTTTTTCATAGCTCTTCGTTTTTGAATTTTACTCTTATTTTTACAATACTTTGCACATTTTACTGGTTTTCCCTTGTTATATAAACATTTCTTTTTTATATAGCTCTTTGATAAAAATAAGTTAAAATGGTTATGTTTATATTATGTATATATATTTGCTGGATATTTTAACAGAATTTTACTTTTGTAGAATCTGTAGAACATTTTAGTTTCTTTACCTTTACATCTATTCCACTCACTTATAAAAAGTAATACTCCATTAATACTCCATAAATACTCCATTAATGCTCCAAGTCCATTATATGTTCAGTAAACAATCATGAATTGATGAATGTTGTTCTTTTATTTTAAATAATGGTAATATTGCCATTTGTTTACACCACTATGTATTTGATTTAATGATATCAGGTGACAGTGCAAAGTTATTTAAGTGTTAGTTATGTACTGATCCCATGTTCGTTCATCATTAATCAATCATAAAGTTTAATGTATTCAGGCAGGAACTATATTAGTTGATTTGTACTTGAACTCCGAGTTGAGGGAGGCGTAAAAGACAATTTCCCTACGGGGACTAATAAAGTTTCAACTATTATTATTATTATTATTAATAGGATAAGCGGTTACAGAAAATGGATGGATGGATTTGAACTTGAGTAGTAACTGAGTTACTAAGTTACCTGTGCCCCCACAAGTAACATGTCACTGGTCATTTTTATAGCACAAAATTATTTTCCTAACTGCCACAGCTGGAGAGTGTATTGCCAGATAGTTAAAGGTTTCCTCAATAAAGCCGAATTCCAACTTTAGCAAAGATGGCATCAGCATAAATGGCTTAATGCTGCCAGTAATTGCTGATGGCACATAAATATGTGTATCTCTATTCTGATGCCGATGATTCTCTCTTCACTCTATGCAGTGCTTGTGAGTAAAGCTTTCTATCACTTTACTTTCATTTACAAAATTGTAATGCTGCTTCAAATCACATTTACATAACTGTGTTCCAAAATAGTAATTGCTGAATGGTGAAAAGCCAGATGTGTATTTATTTGTTTGTTATTAGTTAATATTAGTTAATAAACGTGATTCTGATTCTGAAATTAAGATTACCCACAACATGATAATACATCCATCCACCCATCCACACATCCATCCACCCATCCACGCATCCATCCAACGGTTTGCCTTCAAACTGCATATCTGTTGCAGTGCCACTAGAGGGCCATGAGCCTGAACTCAGCCAGTTATAGTGCCCAAGGTTGGGGTATACCCTGTGCATTGCAGGGCATGTAAGAAGGAAAGCAGGGTACTGGGGGAAACCATTATTGCTGATATTGTTCTTCTGTTGTGCCTTGTTTTAAACAGAACTTTAGTTTGCAATCAGTACGAATTTATTAAAAAAAAACATATTAAATGTAAAATTTAACAAAGGGAAGGTAGATGTTCGAATTACAAAAGCAGGATGAAGTTTTAATTTATCAAATTGTTTTAAGTGAAACTTTTAATAACGTTGCTCACGGTACTGAGTTCTTAACTCTGCTCTGAAGTCTGGAGAAAAGGCAAACTTCCCCCAAAATCAAAGCAAGACAGAGTTAATCCTCCTCCAGGCTTTTAATAATGAAAAATGTATAACAGATAGGGTTACTGTGAAAAATTCAAGGACAAGACGGAAGGAGTATCATAAAGTCAGCCAGTCTTAAGATAGCCATGCTTGTTATATAACCTTCTTGCAGAACAACAAACCATTCTTATCACACTGCAGCATGCAATATATTTTAAAGTAATTTAAAAAATATATTTCAAAATAAACATTATTAATTATACCATACAGTTCAGTTTATGATGTAGCATCTTGAACCTGTTAAAGATGCTTTTAAAAAATCAGCATCATCGTACTGCTTTTCTGGGTGAGGTTACAGGCTTGTCCTGAGCCTCCACTAAACAAGTAAAGAGGGGTGGATGGATGGATGGATGGATGGAATACAGAGACATTCCCATACATTGTATGTGCACAACATGTATATTTGTTTAATCAAATTAATACGATGCTCCTCTTTAAAAAATCTGAGGCATTAATTAGGTGTGATTTCATCCTCTGCTTTAATGTTACTCAAGCCTTTCAATGAATGCCAAATGATAAATGGTTAGCATATAAGAAATCTCCTGTTACAACATGTTGGATATCTTGTTTCTTTGTATAAGCAAAACTGAGTAAACCACTCTTCTTTAAATTCCCAAAGCTGTTCATTAACTTTAAATTCGTAGATAAATCCATGCCAAATGGATTTTAAACAAGCATAAAAATACACCTCTTCAGTCATATAATGTGTGATAATGATTTTGCAAGTGTTTCCTTTTAAAAAATATTGCCATTAGTATTAAAATGACATTTCTCTGTGTAATCCCTAGCAAAGTAGATTAGGAATGGCTGAAAACAGGAGTTTGCTGGCAGCGCTGGCAGGAACCTCAAAGGGGGAATGCCTTTCTGCACTCATATGCGACCCCCCCCCCGTTTAAAGCGAATGTCTTCATTTTCGCTGTCACACAGACCCCTTTCATGGAATGTCCAACAATTCCTGGGGGATTTCTTGCTTTTTTATTCCTAATGCAGTCAATCCTGGATTGAGCATCTTCAGGACAATGGTGATGTAGGGTTAGGGTTAGGATTAGGGGTTAGGATTAGGGTTAGGGTTACATAGATGTAGGGTTAGGGTTAGGGTTACATCGATCTAGGGTTACGGTTAGGGTTACATCGATGTAGGGTTAGGGTTACATCGATGTAGGGTTAGGTTTAGGGTTACATCGATGTAGGCTTTAGATTACATTGAGAAGAGACGGACTCCTCTGCTCAGATGTGGTTCACCTGTAGTATTTCTCTCCTTTTAGTATTATTGTTTTTTTTTTTAATTTATCAGAATCATGATTTAGTGTGTTCTCTCCTATCAAATCAATTTAATGATTTAAAATATTATTATAGTGACATATATAATTTTTATATAACCAGAGGTGGACATTTCATGTCCAGAAAGTAAAAATCCAGACCATGATTTTGTTTCAACCAACCAGTTCAGTATAAACAGTCACAATCGCAGAGTATAAACAGTCACAATCACAGAGTATAAACAGTCACAATCACAGAGTACTCAGCTGGTTAATTGAAACAAACTCTTGGTCTTGGTTTTTACTTTATGGACCTGAACTACCTACCTCTGTGTATAACATTATTCTATTCAGAGCTTCTTTTAAAGTACCTTAAGTACTTTAAGTTAAAAAACTCTATAGAGATAAAATGGATTTAAATTCACATGTCCTTCATTCACAGCATAAAATATATCTGAACCCACTTCACACGATGTAGAATTGTCAGAGACTCTTTGCTGGTAATAAACCTGATCTGCTCATGTCATTAACAGAAATGATAAAAAGAACCGTAACACCAACAAATAACACCTTATATGTGTCGTTCATTATCGAACAGCCAATCCACTTCCTCTTATGAGGATAAGTCAACTAACTATTATTTTAGCATCTTAGAACACACACTGATTCCTATACTAGAATTGTTGCTATACTATACTAGATTCCGACTTGATTCCTACACTAGAATTGTGCTGTGAATGATTTGGACTGGGGTTGTAAGTCCAGACTGTCTTACAAAAAATAGAGAAGCATTTTTCTGTTAGTTGAAAGGATCTTCCAAAATGGCAAGTATCTAAGAGCTGTAAGGCCCAGAGCTAGTGCATGTTAAAGTAAGAAAGCCCAGAAAGGCCAATGAAGCCCCCCAATAAACCGTCCCCCAGCAGTATCAGGATACACTGCATCTGCTAATCCTCTGCTGAGGTCTGATATCTGGCAATTAGCTTTCAATCACAGCCAAAAGCAGAAATAGATTATCCTCAGGTCCCATCCTTTAGACCTGGATGTACATAGAATGGAGGGGGGGTGGGTATCTGTTGAAGACAAGCGAGCATCTTCCATGCATCAGTTTAGTCCTCAGGCTGCCTTTCCCAGAAGACACTAAGCGATGCTGTCATTGATGCTGTTGGAGTCTGCATGCTGGGGGACAGTCTACATGCTGGGGGACAGTCTGCGTGCTGGAGGACAGTCTGCATGTCATTTTTATTTATTTGGTGTCCTTGGGGGATTTGGGCAGAAAATTGGGGCAAGGGACTACAAGAACAACCTTTTTGGCAGATTAGGGTAAGAAACAAAAAGAAAATCAGGGAAATGATGGACAGGTGAGAATAATTATTCAATAAGCTATCCCTCCTGAAGATGGAAGGCTGCCTTGCACTACGCTGTACAGCTGGAGGGTCTGCACTGGTTTCACAGCCATGGAGAAGAGTATGTTTCTATGGAGGGTGTTTTGTGATAATATTCAATAAATGGATATCTCATTTAAATGATTATTTAAATTATAATTTTAATTATTGTTTATAAATAAGTCATTTAAATGACTATATAAATTGCAATTTAAAAGATGCCAGCAACAATTAAAATTCTCCATTTATCACCATGGAGTTGCTCCCCCCTTTGCAGCTATAACAGCAGCCACTCTTCTGGGAAGGATTTCCACAAGATTTTGGTGTGTCTAGAAGTTTGTACCCATTCATCTGGAAGAGCGTTTGTAAGGTCAAGCACTAATATTGGATGTGAAGGCCTGGTCTGTGTCTCACTCCTGGGGCACGGACCAGGGAAGCAGGAGCAGGATTCGAGGAGCTGGGAGAATATGGGGTTTAATCGAGGAAAACACGTTCAAGCACTTACAACCACACAACGTTAAGATGCTAATGACCAGACTGGGGAAACATTCTCTAACGCAGACTTAAATACAGACTAATTAACAACAACAAGCAGCAGCTCAGCTGGTAACACAGGGATTCCACACAAGGTATGGAAGGGGCATGGGACACGGGAGGACCGGACGACCGGGGCATAACAGTCTGCAAACTCCATTCTAGTTCGTCCCAAAGGTGTTTGATGGGGTTGAAGTCAGGGCTCTGTGCAGACCAATCAAGTTCTTCCACACCAAACTCACCCAACCACGTCTTTATGGACCTTGCTTTGGGCACTGGGGCACAGTCATGAGAAAGAGAAAATGGCCTGCCCCAAACTGTTCCCACAAAATTGCAAGCATAGAATTGTCCAAAATATCTTGGTATCATGAAGCCTTAAGAGTTCCCTTCCCTGGAACTAAGGGGCCCAGCCCAACCTCTGAAAAACAACCACATACCATTATCCCTCCTCCACCAAACTTTACAGTTGGCACAATACAGGTTACGTTCTCCTGGCAACTGTCAAACCCAGACTTATCCAACAGACTGCCAGACGGAGAAGTGTGATTAGACATTTCACAGAACATGTTTCCACTGCTCCAGAGTCCCTTGATGGCGTGCTTTACACCACTCCATCCGACACTTGGCATTGTGCTTGGTGATGTGAGGCTTGCATGCAGCTGCTCACCCACGGAAGCCCATTCAATGAAATTCCTGGCATAAAGTTTTTGTGCTGGGGTTAATGTCAAAGGAAGTTTGGAACTCTACAGAGTGTACCCACTTTTACGCACTATGTGCCTCAGCACTCAGCAATCCCACTCTGTTACTTTACGTGGTCTGAGCTTCTGTTGTTGCTAAATGCTTCAACTTTGTAATAATATCAGTTACAGTTGACAGTGCAATATCTAGCATGGAAATTTCACAAACGGGTATCCTATGACAGTACCACGATTGAATTCACTGAGCTCATCAGAGCAACACATTATTTCACAGGTATTTGTAAACCTGACTGCATGGCTAGGTGCTTCATCTTAAACAGTTGTGGCCAGGGGCGTTGCTGGAGATTTTGGGCTCCATGATGGCATATCATATTGGCCCCCCAGTCCAGACCAATCCAAATTTTGTTGGCCTCCTGTCACTCAGGGGCCCCTGGAATTGCTCTAACTTTCCCCGGCTATGGCAATGGGTCTGAATGAAACACCTGAAATCAATGATTATGGGGTGTGTCCATATAGTGTAGCTATAGTTAGCTATAGTTAAACTTTATTACGGTCTGTGGATTGTTTCGGCCATCCACGGTAGGTCTTGGAACGTGTCACCTGCAGATACGGGGGGCTGCTGTAGTAAATTGTGGCCACAATATATGTAATTTTTATAGTTATGTCATGAGCTGGGCTGTGTAGTCGTTCTAAAGTTATGAGAGTTTATTTAAGATATTGGGAAGTTAGGAAGCTTGTGTAGTACACTTTCCAGTCTTAAGTTAGGCAGGGTCTCCAGCTTCAATCAGCTAGCTGGCATGAGATTTTCAATTCAAGGCTAGTCTCCATATGCATTTACATGTTGTAACAGTTTAACCACCATGAAAATAATCCATAGGGTTTGCAAACTACCCGTACCCTGATTTTGTTGTTAATTTTAGATTTACAGTATAATGGAATAATACAGATTTGTAGTAAGATTTCTTGCGTGACCGTGAGAGTCTGAAAGCGTGAGTGTCACACCAGATGCGTGAGAGTTGGCAACCCTGAGTTAGGATAGGAAAAATTACTTAATTAGGAACTGTTCATCTGAAATGGCTTTTTTCCTAAACCCTAGGTAATATGGCCACCACAAAGTTAATGATCTGCAAGTTATGAAGTTTCTGTTATACAGCCCCAGGATGGAACAGACATAACGCAGTTATATATAAGAATTCAATCGATTAGTCGAGATTGATCTGGTGTGACTTAGTTTGCAATGTAACCAATCGGATATTAGCTTTTTTTAGAGACCGCCCATTGAGTTTAATGGTGACTTTGACAGATCATTTAAATAGTAGCTGGTATCATTTAAATTGTAATTTAAATAATCATTTAAAAGGCATATTTGTTTATTGAATATTGTCACAGAACATCCTCCATATGTCTAAAGAGTTTTCAATTCTTTGCAGTTGACAAATGGTACAAGCTACAGAAGAAGCTCAGCTAGAGACTTGTGATGCATTCTGTATTTTTGCTTTATTGAGGCAAAATAGCCAGAGAAAGAGACCCATGCTTGTTCACAACTTGGACCAGACCTGTGTGCCTTTTGAAACCGGATTATTGGCATCTGGGGTGTCACCAGCCCACCTCAGATAAAACCAGATAGACTACATCAAAATTGTTAAGACATTCAGGAGAATGACAGGAACAGGAATAATTCAAAGAGTAAGTAACAGCGACTACTTGAGCCCTGAAAATACCAGCATAAAGATCAGATAATGGCATATTCTTTACGAATGAGCAGCAATGAACAACAACAAAAGAAGAGCTAAAAAGCCAGGGCTCCGGTTTGCAGAAACCAACAGGAATATGAAGAAAAGCATCAGACGTGGCAAGCAAAAGCTACACAGATACGTAGGCACCAGGAGCACCACGATACGTAGGCACCAGGAGCACCGGGATACGTAGGCACCAGGAGCACCGGGATACGTAGGCACCAGGAGCACCGGGAAATGTAGGCACCAGGAGCACCACGATACGTAGGCACCAGGAGCACCGGGATACGTAGGCACCAGGTGCAGCACGATACGTAGGCACCAGGAACACCACGATACGTAGGCAACCAGGAGCTGAATGGCCAGCAAAAAATGGAAATATGAAAAGGCACTACAACACCACCAGAAACTACAGTATCAAGAAAATACAGTAAGACAGGAAAATCACCAAAGGCTGGGCAAGGAAAGCCAGTTGTGGGAGATGAACAACAAATAGATGGGTGGAATATCTGAACATCTAAATAGACAAGCATCATCAAGTCAGCTGAGACCTGCTGATCCACAACAGAAAAATACCCAGCGAAGAAATTAAGAAAGCAATCAAGTAGCTGAGAAAAATAAAATCAGTGAAACCTTACAGAAGCTCTCAGTGCAGACCTAGAGACCACAGTGATGCTATACCCAACTGTTTGACGGGATACGATCAAGGTGAGGACCTGAGTCAGATAAGGATACACATTTAAGCCTTTTCTTTTTGTTATTGACTGCTTCATGAAGTCATCCACAACACAAAAGCGGAACTGATTCCAGGCAACACTTTGGACACAGCTTTATGACCAGAGCTATCCCATACTCATCAGCCAATGCAGAAAATAAATGATGTGGCAGCCACCTCTGCAGAAATCGATTTTAAAATTCATAGAAGAAATCTTCAAGGCCAGCACAAACAGTACAAACCCAGCCAGACTGACAGGCAAGAGGTAGAGTCCTATAGCTTCTTCTGTGTCATCGACAAGCAAGGCTTCTCAGATGCTGATGTAACAGCAAAGACTGGCAAAGCAAGAGCTGAATTCCTGCAATTAGGCAGCATCTTAAGCAGTAAGGTAATTAGACTGAGAATCTTTGAAATTGCTGTTTAAAATGGTAATTTGTTATTGTAATAATGAAACAAAGTTGCAATAATAACATGCCATAGAGCTGAGGAACATTAGAGGAAGGTGTGCATATACTAACAGTTGTGTGAGTTTGAAATATGATGAACCCATGCAGTACATTTAACACAATCTATGAATACGGACCAAATGAAATTCAGAGCCACAGTATCCTGAAACATAAACAAGTAATGTGAGGTTTAGGTTTGAAAATGATTAAATAAGATTTTAAAATGGCCTTAATCACCTAAAGATATGCAAATCATATTCTTCCACATGGATAAATATCCTTATATTATAGCACCTGTGTATATATCTGTATATCATTTGCATGTATGAATAATGTATAGTGTTAAAGAACAGGTACTGTGTATCACATTGCACTAATAAAATAACCATTAACAGATTTCCTTTATTCTTAATTACTACTTAATTAGGCCTTTTAATACTACTCATATTGTTTATGGAATTATTATTCTATATTTGTTTCATTGTTTTATATTGTTTTTATTGCCAGGTATTTGTAGTTGGGAAAATTTCAGGCTGAAACTGTGAAGGTCCCTGTGCTTGCATTACAAACATCAAGTGTAGCACCTTCCAGGGGTGTGGAGCCCATGTGGGCACAAGGTGGCATTGCATGCCTGTCCACTGAATAAGATAAGATAAGATAGATCTTTATTGTCACTATTACAGAATAGTGAACAATATTCACTATTCTGTAATATATCAGTATGCACATGCACATATTCACACACACTACAGGCCATTTAGACACAACAATAGACATAAAAGCGGAATTTTGGACTGAAAGATACTAGATGTACACAGAGAAGGGGTGGGACTCAAACCCCCCAAAACTGATGGTTACAGTGCTGCTGGCTGTACATACATGGATCTGGGGATGGCGGGGGGGCATCCCATTTGCCACCCCATAGTATTTGCATTTTGGTTAAATGAGACTAAAAAAAGCTCCTTTTATTGCGTGACACTTCTTCTTCTTCTTCTCTGTGTTCCTGATGATGTGCTGATAAAGAATGTGCTCTCAGAATAGAAGTAATGCAGAAGTTTGGGCTAAGTGTAAGCTTGGGCTAAGTGTAAGCTTGGGCTAAGTGTAAGCCTGTTACCTTAACTGCAAGAAAGTGATATATTAAATGTATATTTGATAATTCCACCACTGCCTGGATTATAAACAATGTAGATTTAGGGTGTTTAGGCACCTTCAATAATCCCTTATTTCCCAGATGCCTTATATTCATATTTAGCATTATGTACCACCACAAAATGACCCCTGGTCCCACCCTGGCCAACCCCCTGAAAATTTTCTGGCTCTGCCACTGCTGCTGTGCAATTATCCATCCATCCATTCATTTACACACATACACAAACACAGTTTATGGGCAATTTAGAGAGACAAATTATCCTAACTGCATGTCTTTCAACTGGAAACCAAAGTCCCCAGAGGAAATCGGCATGACATTGGCATGACGCAAAGCAGAGAGAAAATGGCAACCCCCCCAACTCTGGAGGCGGATGTAAGAGTACCCGCCACTGTGCAGCCCTTTATTCTTATTATTTCAATGCATATTTATTTTGCAGAAAATGCCATGAATGCTTCTGGATATTAGTTGCAGTGGTAGCCTCAATAATACAGTGACACTGGATTCCTAACAAATACAACCCTGCCAGAATGATAAGTATCAAAGCCATTATTATTATTAATAAGATTATTATTGTACTACTACTATTATTATTACAGTACAGATTTGGACAAACATTATTTTTACAATTTTATCATAGACTGATATATGTGCTTGAAAACAGCACTGAACTTTGGAAAACGTTTTGTATGAAATGATACTCTATCCATGTCACCCCTCCTGCCAGCCTTGCCCCCAGGTCTCTCTGTCATCAGGTTTACAGGCTTCATCACATATCCCTGCCCCCCAGTTAATTACTCCCAGCTGTTGTGTGTTAGGTCCAGTGTTCCCCGTGTATATAAGTGCTCCGTAGTCCTGTGCTCACTTGTCTGGTCATCGTTGCTTGTCCGCGCTTCTGTGCTTGTGTCGTCTTCCTGAATAAACTCCTCCACGTGGGGTTTGCATTGTGAGTCGTCCCGTTCCTGTGTACGTGACAATCCATATTTATGACAATAATAAAAATATCAGTTCCAAGCAGCTATAAGATCCATAAAAATGGTAAAAATGGGAGAGCTTTAAAAATAAATGAAATGGTGTCCGTTTTTTGGATGATGGTTTAGATCATACTGTATATTGTAAATTTCATTCCTGCCCTAGAAATAGCACAACACATTATTAAAAGTATTAAATTCCATTAGCTATCATTCTCCATCACTGAGACATTGATTACCTTAATGCAAACTCATGGGCATTAAAGAAATTTGCTGCTCTGATGGAAGATACAGAATTCATTGAAAATTTATGCTCACAAAAAAATATTTTAGCGGCTGTCAAATATATAATATAATACTATATATATATAATAAATAAAATATACATATAAAATATATAAATATATAATATCAAAAATATATTTAAAATAATATAAATATAAAAAATAAGATATAAAATAAAAGTGTGTATTTAACTAAATGGTCTGCTCTACAGTATTATTTATGTATCTATTTAAAAAAATTCAATTAATATTGTAGTTTACAAGTTCCCTGATTTATTCAACAGTGAATTACCATGTGATGGTATTAGACACAAAGATAATAATGCAATGGAAATAAAAACATTTTACTCTAGTACAATATCAATACTATTGGACTTTAAAGCCTTGAAGCTCAAACATTGATTTTAGTATTAAAAGCATTCCATCATCTGCATGCATTGGCTTGTCAAAATAATAATTACATGTCCCTTATCAAAGTAGTGGTCAGTTTCCAGCTTATTAATACACTGAAAGTGAACAATAGCAATGTCAATATAGTCATCATATTTGATGTCACTGTGTTTTGCAGCCATGGGCTTTACAATATAAATTTCCAAAGTCAGGGACACATATTTACATGCGGTTTATAATGTGGCAGTATACATTATATATAAACATAAAGCTGTTTGTAGTTGTGATATGAATGTAAAATACATCAATTTTATTCCACAAAACATATGGAATGGGTTGGAAAAAAGCCCTTGGCTCTCACATGTCAAATAAAACTTAACTATTATTACTTGACTTCCACTAAATTGCTTTCACTATGTTACATATATTCACAAAGTTGCAATTTTAATAAAAAAAACTGTTCTGAGAACAAGTTTGTGAGCTTTTAAATGTTTCAGTATGCCTTTGTAATTGATCTAAAATGTGACCTGGTCATCACTGTTGTTAAATCGATTAAGATTCTAGCTGAACATCTGATTGGACACTGAACACAACACCCAGAAGGCTACAGTACTGACCATTAAGCTGCTGCGCTTCCATTGTCACACAAAACAAGTCATGAAAAAGTACTTTTTTTCATGCAGTTATGCAACATTCACTGCAAAATAATGTGAAGATTGGATAAATGGCAACATCTGCATTAACAGGAACTCTAAAAACATAAACATTATACAAGATGAACAAAATCTTTGGTGGGTAGAGTGGAAAGTACTGTAGCAATGGGGAACTTCACTATCCCACTCTGGGAGAAGACTCACAGCTCTTTTATACAAAATATCATTTACATATACAAATATAACAAATATACAGCCTTACAATATACAGCATCATTAAGTAGTATTTACTGAGCTATTCATTGGATATACACTTCAAATATTTTTGGGGAAAATTTGCTTTTAGGTAGGTGACGTTTAACAAGTGTTTTCCAAGATAAAGAGCAAGTCGAATAAGGAAGTTCTCGCAACAAGAAAAGCACCAGGTCATTAGCATCAAACGGCAGCATTTTATTATTTTTTAAAATAGTTTTTATTCGGCTGGTTTTATTTTACAGTAAAACAGTGTCAATAATAAATGTCAGATTCAATACAAAAACAATGTTATGATACATTAAGGAAAGGAATGGTGGCTTTGAGATTGTAAAAAGATCCACGTTAACCTTTGCTGAGGGATTCAACCTGATCTGAAATCCTTCTTGTGGTAATTTAATCCATTCAGCCCTGACAAAACCACACCCAGCCTCATCTGTTAGGGCTCTCGGTGGGCCAGAGGGCAGCAGAATGTCCTCCGGTAGCTCTACGACTCCACACTGGCTGGCAGAGTAATCGTATCACCGTTGGGCCTGTGAGTATTACCCTTAACTCTAATCACTCGAGGGGCACCTGCTGCTGGCTGACCTGCTGTTCTCATATCCCAAAAGGTGCCATTACCGATATTTACATCACTGTCTCTTTGTCACACAGAGTGCATGATGGGCTGTCTCGATACTAACCAATTTGCCCATAGGGATTAATATTCTATTCTATTCTATTCTATTCTATGCTGCATCGTTTATGTAGTTCTCTCATGACTCTCGAATGAAATTAGTGTTTTTCTCAAGGGGTTTAAGATCTACCCAATATCTTTGACTGCCTGTCAAAGACTGCCTGCTATACTGGTGAACTGGTACATTGGAGGTGGTATGCTGGTTTGCTGCTATACTGGTAAACTGGTACTTTGGAGGTGGTATGCTGGTTTGCTGCTATACTGGTAAACTGGTACTTTGGAGGTGGTATGCTGGTTTGCTGCTATACTGGTGAACTGG
>JAODLD010000124.1:14166318-14196316 GCA_026781065.1 Mormyrops boulengeri
GGTTCTCCCCAAACGAGCTTGATGGGCCGAATGGCCTCCTCTCGTTTGTAAATTTCTTATGTTCTTATGTTCTAACCTGCCAGGGAGCCCAAACCCCAAGAAAAGCGATTGGATGGGTGAATTACTGTATTAAAGATTCATTATGCCCAACAATCATTTTTAACACATATCTGGAATCATAATGCCAAAAATTCCTTCATTGGATATACAAATGGAGATTATATATAATTCTGTTTGGAACTCCACTTCACTGAAGTAGCTTTTCAATACATTCTTGTGCTGCTCTGCAAGTACAGGAAAAGCATGATTATATTTCAGTTAAAGTAGCACTAAACATGGAATTACACAGACAGACCCCCTAGTGCGAGAAGAGGCATCTTGTGAAAATGCAAAGAATTACAAATCAATCATGAGTTCAGGACTCTCCTAGTCCTTAACTGTAGCCGAGCTCTTGATAACCATCATCGCATTATTAAGCTAAATTGAAATGGATTAAGCTAGTACTGCCCATTTGAGAAGATCCAGACAACCGTCAGACTTCTCATTATGTAACAGGTTACAGTAGCTTCCAACTAGTTCTGTATTGTCGCCAAATCATTAAATATAAAGGTCATATATTCGAGTCAGTGTTACAGGACATGATTCCTGTGCTGCTCACTTGCCTGGTGTATTTGTGAAACTGGGTCTGAAGAATTTGCAAGTTCATAAGGCAGAGCCTTTCCATTAGGTACCTCAATTCCTTTATGGAACTTGGATCTTTATAAGACGTACATCAACTATATATACATACACACACACACACACACACAAACACATACATACGAGTTATATATATATATATAATCACCTGCTGTATATATATACAGTATCTCACAAAAGTGAGTGCACTCCTCACATTTTTGTAAATATTTTATTATATCTTTTCATGGGACAACATTGAAGGTATGACACTTTGATACAATGTAAAGTAGTCAGTGTTCAGCTTGTATAACAGTGTAAATTTGCTGTCTCCTCAGAATAACTAAACACACAGCCATTAATGTCTAAACCGCTGGCAGCAAAAGTGAGTACACCCCAAATGTCCAAATTGTGCCCAAAGTGTCAATATTTTGTGTGGCCACCATTATTTTCCAGCACTGCCTTAATTCTCTTGGGCATGGAGTTCACTATAGCTTCACAGGGTGCCACTGGAATCGTCTTCCACTCCTCCATGACGACGTCACGCAGCTGGTGCCTTGCGCTTCTCCACCTTCTGTTTGAGGATGCCCCACAGATGCTCAATAGGGTTTAGGTCTGGAGACGTGCTTGCCCAGTCCAGCACCTTCACCCTCAGTTTCTTTAGCAAGGCAGTGGTCGTCTTGGAGGTGTGTTTGGGGTCGTCCTGCCCTGCGGCCCAGTTTCCGAAGGGAGGGAATCATACTCTGCCTCAATATGTCACAGTACATATTGGCATTCATGGTTCCCTCAATGAACTGTAGCTCCCCAGTGCCGGCAGCACTAATGCAGCCCCAAACCGTGACACTCCCACCACCATGCTTGATTGTAGGCAAGACACACTTGTCTTTGTACTCCTCACCTGGTTACCATCACACATACTTGACACAATCTGAACCAAATACGTTTATCTTGGTCTGATCAGACCACAGGACAAGGTTCCAGTAATCCATGGCCTTAGTCTGTTTGTCTTCAGCAAACTGTTTGTGGGCTTTCCTGTGCATCATCTTTAGAAGAGGCGCCCTTCTGGGACGACAGCCATGCAGACCAATCTGATGCAGAGTGTGGCGTATGGTCTGCGCGCTGACGGGCCGACCCCCCACCCCTTCAACCTCTGCAGCAATGCTGGCAGTACCCATCACCTCTGGATATGACCCTGAGCACGTGCACTAAACCTCTTTGGTCGACCATGGCCAGGCCTGTTCTCAGTGGAACCTGTCCTGTTAAACCGCGGTATGGCCTTGAGTGGAACCTGTCCTGTTAAACCACGGTATGGCCTTGAGTGGAACCTGTCCTGTTAAACCGCGGTATGATCTTGGCCACCGTGCTGCAGCTCAGTTTCAGGGTGTTGGCATAGAGCATTATATTGCAGAGGGGGCGCCATGGTGGCCTTTCATTCCTGGAGACCAGGGTTCAATTCCCTGCTCCTGCTCAGTGTGTGTGGAGTTTGCATCTTCCCACATCGTTGTGGGGTTTCCTCTGGGTTCTCCGGTTTCCCTCCAAACACACGCTATGTTGCCAAATTGTCCATAGGTGTGAATGTGTGTCCTGGGTTTTCCCTTGCCTTGCACCAATAGTTTCTGGATCCCTGTATAGGACAAGAGGTATAGAGAATGAGTAAATGATATTGTGCTTTAGAACTTTGCATGAACTTCCCTGAATACTGAATCTTTGTGATCGATATTTGAACTTTCATAAGTATCCTGTTTGGCTTCACTGAACTTGAACTTAATAGATGTAATTAATAGATGTAATTGTATAGGAAAAATGTTTATAATGTTTATAATGAAGACAGACAGCTCAGTCAGCATATTGTGAAATTTTCTAAAGGCACATTTACAGCAGAAAATTTAAGCAAAGTAGGCCCATCTGTTCTACTTTAGCTGTTAACCGGATGGGTATGAGACTAGAGCATTTTGCTAACAGTGCAAAGTTCGTGGCATTAAATCCCCAGAAGCACATGTAAATCCTAGCCTGTCCCTCTATGATACGTCATCTTGGATAAAGAGGTAGAGGAGAGGTAAGGAGTGTGCACTGATTATGGTGCATTGCCACACCCACCACATGACAAACCACTTCAGGGATGAGAACCTGAGTGCAGCCATGCGGCAGGCAATACCTCAGCACCACACTAATCCAAATGGACCAGTGTGAGTTTTTTTCCAGTGGCTGGAGTGTGGCTGGATGCAGATTAATGTCATACCCAGGATGAAGCAATTGCAGGTTAAGGGCCTTGCTCACAGGCCCAACAGAGTAGGATCACTCCAGGCATTCATGGGATTTGAACCAAGTTGCTGGCACAGAGCCCTAGCCTCAAAGCCACCACTCCGTCCCATAAAAGCAGCAGATAAATGACACTGGCACAGCATCACTGGTGTAGTGTTATGTGGCGTTATTACATACCATCTACCACATTTGCTTTTACAATACAGGCCGAACCTAGGGCCCTTCCCATGCAGCCTAGGCCACAAGGCAGGGCATATCCTGGATGGGATGCCAGTAAGTGTCTCTCAATACCGAGAATGCAAATATCATACCTGTGGTCTTGGCAAGACTGGTCTTGCTAACTTGCTTCCCAAGAATGAATTTGGGGTGCAATGAATCATGGGATTGGTCTCATTTGGTGAGGGTGCAACCGATGTATACTTAACATTTGGTATTTGGCAAGAACGACATTCAGGGATTTTCATCATCATTCTGTACTTCTGTTCTTAGTATGGGAACTGGTCTTCGGCAATGGAAGATGACATAAAATGGGTACGAGAGAACACAAGTACGGTCAAGTATGCATATTGAGAAACACCTAATCTTATACTCGTTACAAACCTGACTGCATGTCTTTGCACTTGGGGAACATATCAAATGTGCTATCAAACTGTGTCACCCTGTGACTCACTATCTGACTCATTCTGCCAAGCCACATGTCACTGAGGATTTTAGTAGCTGTTATAATTCTCCATGGTTGTTTTTGTTTCAAACGTCCCTGTGAGTCTGGAAGATGATTGGTTGGTTAGATGATGTTTCATATATTGGATGAAAATCCTATATAATGTATGTTGTATATGACAATACAATACAATAATTGTCACAATACAGATAGATGGTTTGAGACTCCAATTCACCTAACCCTAAGCCTAACTCTGCCAGGCAGCACAGTGCAAATGCAGGACAGCACTGTCGACTGCCTGACTGCACACAATACAGATAGATGGTTTGAGACACCAATTCATCTTACCCTAACCCTAACCACACCAGGCAGCACAGTGCAAATGCAGGGCAGCACCCTGGAATATGGATGTTTTAAGAAACCAGTTCATCTTACCACGTGCTTCTGGACTGCAGGAGGAAGCTTGCGCAGGGAGAAAATGCAAACTTCACACACAGAGAGGCTGCAGATTTCAAATCCCCAACCCTGGACACGTCAGGCAATAGTCCCACCCACTAAGCCAGAATAATGCCCAAGAACATATTTGTTTACATCAAAATAAAATATTGTAGGAATGCATGTAGATGGAATCCATCTATAATGCAATCTTGTGTGCTGGTCTGGGCCATGGGGACCCTGGAATCTATCCCAGGCAACTTAGAACACAAGGCAGCAGTATACCTTGGCTGGGACAAGGCAGAAGAATTCATAGTTTATGTCTGTATCCTAACATAATATTGCTTTAGTTTCCTCTTGATCTGCGTGTCCAGTAAAAACAGCATGAACTGAAATATATAACATGTCCCAGAACTGAGCAGGTGATTAACAATTTAAAATGTTCAATTAGAGGTCAATTTCTTATAAGAGTTTATCAATCCTTAGCTTGGCTTGTTGCATTTATGTTTGATAAAGAAATTTATCGTGACTACCAAAAAAAGTGTATCGCGCTAGACGTTATTTCAACTGGCTAAACGAGTGTGTCACAGAATAAACATAACCGCAACCAGTTCTGTTGTAAATGGTTGTTTTACGTTTTGTTATATTTTTATATAACCATGTTTTATACTGTATTTCAGAATTGTTACCGGAACTATGTGTTCTTGATAAAAATATAAAGCAGGGAAAGGTTAAAAAACTGAATTTTTATTTAATAAACTCAAATTTTATGTTGCTAACGAAAAGATGCATTTTGTCTCGCAATTAATTCATGAATTAATTTTCAGTAGACAATTGTCCATTCAGGGCCATGGTTTGTCCAGACAAATACTCTTGGGAAGTGAAGTGCCTGCCACAGGACACTGATCCATTACTCCACTGCTAGAAACACGGAAAGGGATACTCACAAAGGACAATGCAGAATTTATATCATTGGATAGTGTTGGGAACCTGAGCACTTTGTGTAGAACATTCAGGCACTATGCAGCCTGCTTTAATATGACTTTAGTTTATATTTCTGTTAGAGACACATTTTGTAGGTCTGCTTTAAAGAGGTCATTGTACTGCAATTACGTGATTGCAGTGGCAAAGTGATTTTGAAACCTATTAGTTGACATGTTTTGCAGTCTCGTAATAAATTATATTTTCAGACATGGTAAATATTTTATCCAGTGACCCCATTCTGTTTTTTGTGAAATCTGTTGAAATTACCACATGATCCACTGAGAGAAATTTGCAGGAAGATTAAAACGGTGTAGAAATGCATTTTTCTGGTACCTTGTATTTACAGAAGAAGTAAATACCACAGTACGGTTAAAGTGTGTAGTATGGTTTTTCATTACCTTGAAATTAAACAAATGCTTTAAAATAAGCTGGAAAAAAGCCAAAGCAAATGTAAGTATGAATGTAAAACACAATCTGCACGTGTTAATCAGTTTGATAAGTGTGACAAAATATGACGTGATGTGCAAATAGCCTCATCCCGCTTCATATGCTGATGTTCATGTCATTGGAAAGAAACTGTCAGTTTGGAGAAAAAAATTATACAGCCAGGAACAAGTTGTGTATGCATTTGGATGGCAACATGTTCCTGGTCTCCCCTCCATGAATCGCCCCTCAACATGGTTGGTGGACTTTGTGTGTCCCAGAGATCCTAGGAGCTGTATGTCAGGGGCAATAGCTACTGATAGGTTCTCCCAAGGCAAACATTGTTGTTATTTGAGGTATCAAAATAACAGCAATTCAAATATCCCTCAAAGTATACAACCAAGGAACCAGGAACTTCACCTGGAACAGGGTACCAGGACCCTGCCTTGGAGCCAGGCTTGGGGGGGTGGCGGGAGCATGTCAGTGAGTATCTGATGGTGGAGCCTTCACCCATGGGGCCCAGCTGAGCACAGCCTGAATGAGCCATATCGGTCTGTTCCCCTGGGAGGCCCCCAGCTGCAGGAGTAACCATAAGGGTCCAGCGCAGTGGGGATCGGGGAGCACTCAAAGGCAGAGGCCTTGGTAGACAGCTATCAACACTGGCTTTAAGGCCATGGAATGCAACATCTATGGTGGGATAGGAGTCTGGGCTATTTGGGAGGTACAGAGATACGGTCTATATATAGTCAGGCTCACCTCAATGCACAGCACGGGTCCTGGCACCAAACTCCAGGAGAAGGGCTGGACTCTAGTCCACTCTGGAGTTGCCCTAGGTGAGAGGCTTTGGGCAGGAGTGGCTCCACTTATAGCCCTCCAGTTTGACACTTGTACGTTAGAGTTCACTCTGGTGAACAAGAGAGTCGCCTCCCTTTGACTTCGAGTTGAGGGATGGGCTCTGACTGATTAATTTATTTTCAGTACAAAATTGTCCATTAAGGACCATGGTTTGTCCAGACAGACACTCTTGGGAAGTGAAGTGCCTGCCACAGGACACTGATCCATTACTCCACTAATACGAACACGTAAAGGGATACTCATAAAGGACAATTCAGAATTTATATCTTTGATTATTGCAGAAACCTGAGCATTCCGTGTAGAACATTCAGCCACTATGCAGCCTGTTTTAATATGGTTTCAGTTAATACTTTGGCTAATGACACTGGCTCTATGGACATGGAATGTGACCTCTCTGGAATAGAGTCCAGCCCCTCCCTGGGAAAGGAGCCTGAGCTGGTGTGGAGGTAGAGAGATACGGTCTATATATAGTCAGGCTCACCTCAATGCACAGCACGGGTTCTGGCACCAAACTCCTCTTGAGAGGCTTTATCCGCTCTGGAGTTGCCCTTGATGAGAGGTGCCGGGAACGTGTGGGTCTACTTATAGGCCCCCGGTTCGGTGCTTGTTCGTTGGAGTTCACCAGGTGGCTCTGGGTGAAGAGAGCAACTGAGATGTCAGCTGATCACCACTTGGTGGCAAGTTGGATCAAATAGCAGGTGAAAGTGCTGGACAGACCAGGTAGAACCATAGGTACAGTGAGGTGGCGACGGGGTGCTGCAGGGCCTTTGCTATACATAAAGTTCTACTGGGGCACAGGCCCCCACCCATTTTCTGTAACTGCCTGTCCTGTTCAGCGTCGTGTGGGTTCTGGAGCCTCTCCCAGAGGCTACGGGAGCAGGGGAGGGAACATCCCTGGAACTCTTGAAGCATGGTCCCAGAGCTGAGGCAATAGTGCTAACCACTGAACCACCGTGCCGACCCCTGCACAGCCCCCCCGCCACCATATCTACAGGAGTCAAGAATGTTTGCACCAAATCAAAATCAAAATCATGGTTATTATTTAAAAACTTACTCTTAGTCCTGTCGTGTTATCATTCCCCAATCCTGATTCTTGTTTGGGATACTTGGGTTGCTGTGTGTGTGTCACGTGCACCAGTTAATCATACAAGTAACACCTTACTTGAGGGGGCACAAAAAATATCATAATACGCTATTACTTATGCACCATATTAATTAACCACAAACTAAGTCTCATGTTAATTCATCATTAATGAATTGTCATGGATGTTTTATCTGGTGCCGTTTGAACCACCTGCAGATCAACACTAACAAAACCAAAGAGTTCAGCGAGTCCAGATTGAGGGGGGCGACATAGAGGTAGTATGCAGCTACAAGTACCTCGGACTGCTGCTGGATGACAAGCTGGACTGGCCTGACAACAGCGGCCATCTGAACAAGGAGACCAAGAGCAAGCTGTATTTCCTGAGAAGGCTGCGGCCATTCAACATCTGCAGTAAACTACTGATGACGTTTCACCAAGCAGTGATTGTCGGTGTGCAGTTCTATGCTGTAGTGGGATGGGGGGGACGGGGGGGGGGCAGTACAACGAGGAGGGACACTTCACGGCTGGACGAACAGATCAGACGGGCCAGCTCTGTGGTTGGTATGACGGTGGACAACCTGGCAACAATAGCTGGAAAAAGGACATTGAATAAGCTGCTGGCTATTTTGGAGGATGTCAGCCCACCCCCCCCACACACCACCCTCAGCAAACAGAGAAGCCTGTTCAGCAGCAGGCTACTTCTCCCCAAGTGAAGCACAGACAGATAAAAAAAAATCCCTCATTTCCCGTGATATTGCTCTTTACAACTCCACCCTGGGCGGCGGCCGGAGAGGGGGGGGAGAGAGACTAATTTTATTTTATTTTTGCCTTTCTCCTTCTCTTCCTTTTTTCTTCCTGCCCAGCACCACCCCCCCTCTTCGGAGTTAAACTTTATTTTACATTAAATTAAAAGTACAGTGTGAAGAGTGTGGCCACTCCGAGGCTAATTTTATTTAGTCTCTTACAGTATTAGTACCCATTACTCTATGAGTCAGTCATCTCAATGCATGGTTATAACAGTATTTCATCCTAACATAACTAATTCCTAATATCATGCATGGTGGGTCAGTAATCTCACTTGTATGGTCATACTAATGCTAATGCTTTTTATTTATTTACTTATTTATTTATTTTGACTTCGAACCCGAACCGTTTATACAGCACGTTCAGAATAGGCAGTAGCTCCGTTTTAAAGTACGTCTATGCTTTATAGTCTCTTCTGTGTGTTTTTCAACCTTATATGTTTATATTACTATCTATCTCTATCTATCTATCATCATCATGCAGTTACTATATTTGTTACTATATCTATTAATTCTGTAAACCTTTGTGAACTGCTGAAGGAACTATTGAAGGAACAAGTAATGAATAACACAAGGGAAATACTGATCTCATGTTTGTTCGTCATTAATGAATCGTGATGCATGTTTTATCTCATGCAGTTACTCTATTTGTTACTATATCTATTAATTCTGTAAACTCTTGTGAACTACAGAAGGAACTACTGAAGGAACCACTGAAGGGATAAATGAGGAATAACACCAGTTAAATACTGATTTCGTGTTTGTTCATCATTAATGAATAGTAACGTTGCATCTCAAGTAGCAGATATATTAGTTCAGGGTTTGTTCATGATTTGTACTTCAGTAACAACTGAGTTATTACTAAATATTTGCCCCGTCAGCTAAACTGTTACGGTGTTATCATAATACATGTACACTGCTCTGCAGGGACAGTAATGTGTGCACCGCAGCGTACGGAATCAGCCGGTAAGGTACGCACCTCAGCTTGTATTTTGGGTTAAATTGCATTGCTTTGACATTGTGGATAAGAAAAAAATCCATTCTTTTTCCTTTATTAACAATCTGAATTAGTACACTGCCAAATACAGGAGCTTGTTAAAGCTTGAACGTCAAATTTTACTGGGACACAGCAGATCAATAGAGGTCTAGTGATGTCCGTTTCAAGTTTCAAGTTTTATTGTCATATACCGATAACATTGTAGCATCATGACCCGCAATGAAATTCTTAGACTCGCGTTCCCCCCAATTTTACATAAACATATAAAAAGTATACAGATAAAAAAAATGGGTAAAATAACATTATTAGAAATTTAGGATTTGCAAGTATTAAGAGAATTTAATATTTATAGTATTAATAGCGCAAAAAATGTAGTGAGATATTTAGAATGTGGGGTGCAAAATTGTGCAATGAGGATTTAAAGTGCATTGTTTAAAGTGACATTGTTTAAAGTGACATTGTGAAGAGTCCAGTAGTTGTGGTGAGTGTATATTGGTGTGTGCAGAATGTCAGCAGTTCAGAAGCCTGATGGCTTGTGGGTAGAATCTGTCTCTGTGTCTGCTGGTGCGAGTCTGGATGCTCCTGTACCGTCTGCCTGATGGATTGTGGGTATAAACCGTCTCTGTGTCTGCTGGTGCGGGTCTGGATGCTCCTGTACCGTCTGCCTGATGGATTGTGGGTATAAACCGTCTCTGTGTCTGCTGGTGCGGGTCTGGATGCTGCTGTACCGTCTGCCTGATGGATTGTGGGTAGAAACTGTCTCTGTGTCTGCTGGTGCGGGTCTGGATGCTCCTGTACCGTCTGCCTGATGGATTGTGGGTAAAAACTGTCCCTGTGTCTGCTGGTGCGGGTCTGGATGCTCCTGTACCGTCTGCCTGATGGATTGTGGGTAGAAACCGTCTCTGTGTCTGCTGCTGCGGGTCTGGATGCTCCTGTACCGTCTGCCTGACGGCAGGAGCGTGAAAAGTCTGTGGCTGGGGTGGCTGGGATCAGAGAGGATCCGCTGCGTCTTCCTCCTACAGTGCTGCCTGTAGAGGTCCTGCATGGCTGGCAGTTCAGTCCTGGTGATGTGCTGTGCTGATCTCACCACCCTCTGCAGAGCTTTGCGGTCCAGAGCGTTACAGCTGCTGTACCAGGTGGTGATACAGCCCATGTACTGGGAGCATCTGTGCAGGAGATCTTCAAGTTACACCTCCGGCAAAACTTCTCTTGCATTCCAAGGGAGGCTGATGGCATTGCGTCTGAATGCACTGTGTTCTGTGCCTCCATTGCTGAGGTAGCTCTGCAGAGCTGTGGCCGAAATGTTGTTGGTGCCTATGGTGGCAGCAGCCCCCGAACTCCATGGTGAACACCAGTGCTAAAGGGAGCCATCAGGCTGAAGGAGGAAGCCTTCTGAGCTTGGTTAGCTTGTAGGACTGACCCCCTGAGGAGCTGGAGGAGGTGGCTGGGGAGAGGGAGGTCTGAGCAGGTCTGGGGAGAGGGAGGTCTGTTTAGACTGCTGCCCTCGCAACCAGCACCTGGAAATGCAACAGTAGACGGATGAATGAATGTTACCCTTTTTTCAGTGACTTTGACAGCATATGGTCTAGTTTCCCAGTGCACCTATTGCACATAGCCAGTAAAGATCTTCAATCTTAAACATTGTCAACTGTAACACATGCATTCTTCTTTACAATGTCATGCCAGTTTTCTCCAGAAAATAGATTTGATGCATCAGATTTTTCATGGGATAAGCTCATTTGTGCATCATTGTTTGCACGATAAAACACAGTAGTGATAATAATCATCGCCTGCAGAAATGAGCATAAATGAATAAAAACAGTGAAAAGAACAAGAGTGAGTTTCCCGAAGCCTTCTTAACGCTACATCGTTCTTAAGTTCTGTATTAAAAGATAGGACTTACGAATGACGTAGCGTTAAGAAGGCTTCGGGAAACTAACCCCAGAAAGCTTTACTACAGGCGGTACCTAATACACACACTTATTACGTTTGTTCAGCTAGACTGTATTGTTTTACACTTGGGTGATAACTCTCTGTTTTCTATGTAGCAAATTACAGTTGTGTACCTTAAATTTTTCAAGGAACACTTTTGGCATTAATAAAATGAGAGGAGTCCAAGCGTTACTTTTTACGAGGGACCTTCTGACATTAACAAGCCACTTAAGCACTGGACCTTATGTGTTTATCCACTTCAAGAGTGCGGCTGCGTAATTCTGAAGTGGCCATATTCTTAAATAAGTCATATTGTGTCACTAGGGTTAATGTCAACAAAAGACCATCTGTGCTGTATTTCCAATGCAAATGAAATATCCAGTCTGAAGGGACCACCCTATGAATCACATAACACCTACTTCTATAGCATTACTGAAGTAACTGAAGCAGATGACTGTTAAACTATTGATGGAAAATGTCCCAGAGTATGCATAAGGACAAAGTATTTTCCTCAGTCTTTTTTTGTGATATACTTTTCAAAGATATATTCACCCCAATCACTTTATATTTCACCAATCCATTGTGTTTATGTCGCTGTTATTAGCACGTAATTGTCATTATTCTTCCCTGCTGCCTGTCTCTGTTCGCAAATGTACATTCAGATGGCTTTACACAAAGCTGCTTGTTCTCAGTGTGTCACTCCATTGTTCCCTTTTGCTCTGCAGACTGTGCCAAATGTGTCATCTGTGACCAGGCCTGACTTGCACGGTAGTTCTGCCCCACTGCAGTCTGTACCTGAAGTGTCCTGCTGATTTTAGCGGACATGCATTCGTGACCTTTCAGGAGGAGCATCACCACTATAGTCACTCAGTCTGTACCTGAAGTGTCCCGCTGATTTTAGCGGACATGCATTCGTGACCTTTCAGGAGGAGCATCACCACTATAGTCACTCAGTCTGTACCTGAAGTGTCCCGCTGATTTTAGCGGACATGCATTCGTGACCTTTCAGGAGGAGCATCACCACTATAGTCACTAAGTCTGTACATGAAGTGTCCCGCTGATTTTAGCGGACATGCATTCGTGACCTTTCAGGAGGAGCATCACCACTATAGTCACTCAGTCTGACTAGTTCCCGAGTCACATCCCTGTTGTTTCTGTCACACCGTGCTTCTTTTTATAAATTTGTTTAATAGCTGGACTGAAGGGCTCCTTGCAATGCAAAATGAGTTAAATGCACAATAATGTTAGTTAAAAAATGTGTTTTTTCCCTTTAAATTTAGTTTTAAAATACAATTAATTTGGTATTTAATATTTACATAGTCCCCTCAAAAATTTTTATAACCTGTGAAATAAATAAATAAAATTTGTTTAGAGTCCAAATATGGACGTATACTCGTACACTACCAGTCAAAAGCTATTGCACACACTAAGATTTTCTACATTTGCATGTACTTACAGTACTTAGCATTTATTAAAAAGTCTTTCCATGTTATAAAGGAAACTGTTGTTTTACTTATATTTTCATTTATAGTTGTTCACTCAACTTTCCAGTGCTTAACAAGAATAAACAATCTGCAGTTTATGAAATAAATGGAGAAGTGGTGTGCAAAACCTTTTGACTGGTAGTATACATATGTGTATGTGTGCATGTTTGTGTGTGTGTGTGTGTAGTGTGTATGTGTGTATATATATCTTTCTATATTGAATTGCCTGGCAGTACAACAGCATTGAACAGTCTTATTATGCACTTTGGAGGGTGAAATCTCAAAGCTCCATGAGATGGTACACGGAGAAACGTTCTTCTTAAACTGTTGGATTATTGGATCTTGCAGTTTCATGTGCAATGGTGAGCCCCAAAGGCATCTTTACCTGCGAATGAATCGAGCCTTTTGGGAATACTCCTTCTATATCCCACCGTTCAAGGGGCAGAACATTCCATAACATTCCTAGTCCAAGGTTGCCCCTGTCAAATTCAGAATACCACTGGTTTCTAATACCACTGGTTTAAATGTAATACATGCAGGTCAAAGAGGATTTACAAAGCAGTGCTTTTTCCTTTTTATTTGCATTTTACATGCTTTACATACTCAAGCTTTATAATATGTTCTGTCCGTCCCTGTCAGTAACTTTGATTTAGCATTTAGCTTTACGTTCTGGAATGGATGGCCTTGTCTACTTTAACTGCTGGCCTTGTTAATTTAGCATAGTGGGAACATTGGAAATTAATCAATACTACCCTTGAAGGCTGTCCTTGGACATGGCACTATTGTTTATTGGATATATTTTATGAATAATGTGTTATTAAGACAGTTTAAATGGCACTAAGAGTCAAATTGCATCAAATATTTAGCTCTGTTTCAGGTATTATCTACAGCTACTTTTTTAAAGTGTTGGATCATGTATCACTTTTGTGTTCAACATCTTCTAAAATAATATAACAGCTGAATTTTTTTTCGAAAAGGAATGCATGTCGTTAACATCAGTTTGCTCTGTTCTGTTTTCTCATCAATGCCAATTCTCTTGCGCAGAGATAAAAGATACAAGCTTAAAACAATAAGTGAATAATACATTCCCCTCAGAAAACAAACATGGAGTCTCTGGAGGAAAATGAAACTTGTTGGACACGACCACATAGACTGAAGAACAAAGTATTTTCAAGGGTTATTTGCAGTCGGCTACATGTAAGCTAGGGCTTACATCTTAAGGTGCACATTGTACTGTAGACACGATACTTTAAAATAATTAACCAGCTAGTACCAAAAGATTGGAGATAGATGAAATGCTCAAAGAATCTGTCTTCCCTTGTAGCTGTGATCTTTTTCTTCCTTAGAAGCAAGACTGCAAACCAATTTAAAAGCTAAAAGTGCCAGAGTTCAGTGATATGATTGGGTGCCACCTGTCATGGATGTCGTTTTTTTTTGCCCAATCCTTGGCACCTACTTTTCATCCATCCATAATTTTTTTGGCACTCACTATAGGGTGTGATGTATGAAGAGAAATCTATACTGAAACATGCTACATTAGTGAAAAATGACTTTTGTTTTCCCTGATACAAGAAATGCTGCTGCAAGGAATGGAAATACGAAGGGAAAAAAACCAAAGGTGATCCAATTTAAATACATATGCCTGCTGCAGCCTCACCGCCCCCCAATCTGGAGGCTGTCTAATGATGAACGCACTGTAATGAGGCAGAGGGGACTTAAAATGGCAGCAATCCAGAACAGGGCAGTCTAGGCTCATGTTGAACATCTCATCAAATTCTTGTTCCATGCTGTAGCTTTTTATCTACTGCAGGTGTGCATTCTGCAGGAACATACCGAGTGAGGGGGTCTCCAGCATGATCTGAGATTTTATGGGCTAAAGAAAGCTTATCTATGATAGACAGATATTGATAGATAGAGAATTTCATGCAATTAAGTCACAAAATCAACATATTCATCCATCATCTTGCAAGTTATTGTGTCATGTATTGAGTAAACCAGCTAGAAAGTTATAGCAGCCCAATATACAATTTATACTAATTTAGACATGGAAAAGGTTTGATATCTGTTTGTTGAACTACAGGACAGCAATAGAGGAAATTGCTTTTCATCTGAAGAACTATCCCCGGAAGGCAATCTCACTGTCTGGTCCATTCAAAGCTAAGGATGGGCACGCATCTAATGATTATAAATGATAATGACATAAAGGAGCTGATCAGAGGCGAGATCAAATAAAAGAGTAAAGGGCAGTGTGCTGTGTAAGGCAAATGAAGTGCAGATTTCTGTGTCCCCAAGTGGATTAAGTGGTGACATCCCAATAGGACTGGATGCTGCCTCACTGGATTAGCAATTCACATCAGTCTGAAGTGATGATGCTCCATAGAGAATTACTTCAGTTGATAACTATTCTTTCGGATGGGCCTGGTTAAATGTGGTGTTTTCCATGTTTTCATGGTATTAGTCATAGCTTCTGGTTGGGTGCTGCACATCTTCTAGTGTGTCATTTTCTATGGCTCTTGACAGGCCTGGTAATGTAAGCGCCACAGAAGATAAACGATTGTCAGAGCAGCTTCTCATTTCTGCATCTGTGCACAATTACATCAAACATTTGCGGTGTGTCACACCGCAGATTAGCGTCGTCTGCCATTCCTCATTTATTCTTCCCATTCAAAATGGCATGACAGTTTCTAGATCAGAGGAGTTTACTTTCTTGTTTTTCCTTGATTGCAGTGGTCGTGTAGTGCACTTAGGTGAGAGCAAGATTAGCATGCTGGTCACGTCTGGCCTGAGTCTGCGCTTTGGTCCTGAGATATTTGTGTAGATGATTGCCAGGTGCAGCAGATTTCCTACTGCATGTTAATTCAGTTCCGTTTTTTTGGCAGACCATCAATTTTTTGGCAGCATCTTGCCACCTTCACAAAAGAAAGCGATTTGCCTTTTGTTGCTGGTAAAACATCTCCCAAGTCACACAGGCATGTTTCTTTGTGCTGGGATTGTTGATGACCCAATGGAACTTGGAGAGCTTTATCTAACTGCTGGAGATGTTTACTCCTTAGCACCAAGCTCATACTGGGCAGGTCCATCATCTTAGGATGTTATTTCAAACCAGAGTGCCCAAGGCATAAAGGGACGCTCATAAGCGGACACTCCTCCCTCAGCATATTGATGTGCTTGTGCTTGGCCATGTTTAGCAGTGGTGGCACTCATGTGTGCTGTGGCTCGGAGGAGGTTAGCCAGGGGGAAAAATGTTTTTGTTTGCCCATGTGAAAACCTGTCTCTTCTGTGCTTTCAGAAATAACTCATGTGGTGAGGCACTGAGGTGAGGTGAGCAGTGAGTGAGGAAGAAAAAAATAACTGCTAAACTGAAATTGATACTGTGAACATTATGAGCATTATGAATGAATTTGACAGTGAACGAATTTAATTGGACTTTAAATTTTGTGCTTGACCCCCAGGAATCATTATCATAATGCAAAGTGAGGAAATGGTTGATTATACTCTATGCAGTATATGCATATAACTATTTGCTAAGCTAGTTTAAATTCTATTTCCAAGTGATTGTGATTAGCTCCTGTGCTATAGATATTAATTACTTCTTGTTAGAAACTTAAAATCCAGTAATTCCAGTGTCCAAAGAGAACAGCCCTACTTTAAAATAAATCCTCCACCTTCTCATGTTGTTTTCTTTGACCATCCATGTCAGTCATTTGCTTCATTTTAATTGAACCCCTGACTGAATCCAATTTGGGTTACTGCTTCCCAGTTGGGAGTTTGAAAAGTATCCTGTGATTGGATCTGCTCAATAAATCTATTTGCTGGAATGCCTGGTGCATTTTTTAACTCATGGCAAAATGTACATATGCAAAAACATCTAATAAATGTGTTAAAAAAAAACAAAAAAAACAAATTGATAACCGTTTAACTCAGCACCCAAGTTCACAGTAAAAGAACTGTGCTAGTTTGAGCTTATCCACACTGTTTATCCAAAAATGTATTATACATATTTATTGAAATGTATCTACTTAAAAAATCTACTATATAAAACACTTTTAAAATGACCAGTACATGCTAATAATAGTCTATATTGAGGTTATAGGATTTGGGCCTCTCTTAGGTTTGTGTATATTATACCTGCATAACAGGGAGGGTTGGTGGGAATCTCTCCAGTGGACACATGAAACAGAGTCATGCACATGCAGTTTTCTCATCATAAAGGCTGGGAGGTTATCATTTAGATAGCAGAATGAGATGAGAGAAGAGATCACAGAGACATGGAAAATACCAGAGAGAGAAAGACAATAAAAAAAAAAAAAAATCTGTAGGATTTGGGATGGGGGCAGATCAGCGTCCATGTTCATTAGGAAGAAAAAAAAACACAAAAACACAAAAAATTAGAACGTTGAGGTGAAATCAATCAACCCAACAACCTATCCACCAACCATCTCTTCCAAGTCATCAAAAGGTCCCCCCAACACACGCGCACGCACGCACGCACGCACGCACGCACACACACACACATATACATACATACATACATACATATAGGTTTGTAATTATATCTTTGTGGGGACTCTCCATTCATTTCTATGGGGAAAACTAATCCCGATATAACCAACCAAACAAAATACGAGACTTTTGGCATTTTTACTTTTTGATTGCATTCACAGATCTTTGTGGGGACCTGAAAAATGGTCCCCACAACATAAAGAAACATTACATTTGGTCCCCACAATGTAATATAAACCTAATCCACACACACACACTGCAAGTTGTACTGTATGTGACAAATAAAGCACACACACACACACACACACTGCTTTCTTACGGGGAGTGTTTTAATTTCCATTATTAGTGTGGCTAGCCTCAGGGATTGTGATACTGACTTTGAGCGCAGAAGAAGGCTGGGTGTCATGACCGATCGTCCATCCCTTGCGTGTGCCATGCCCACCTCGTTACCCTCGTGTGAATCCCGCTTGTTACCAGGGGTTTCCTGTCTGTTCTAGTCAGTCCGGTGTATTTGGTCCGCGTTCAAGTCTGTTTCCCCAGGTCTGTCATTAACATTGGTTCGCTGTGTGCTCCTTTGTCTGCCTTACTTCCTTAATAAATACCCATTTTTCCCGTATTCACGGCTCGATCGCCTGCTTGCCTGCTCGCCCTGCTGGCGATCGTGACACTGGATCCCCACTTTTCACTTCTATTAACGTTTCTCCAGCTTTGTGTCTTTTGGGTGCCGCCTCCATTCATTCCCGTCAGCTGTGCTGTGTTTATTAGTGATACTTGTAGCATTATACAGGTCGCCCAGTGCTTAGCAATGACAGCAGGCAGCAAGGTCATTGTATTTGAGGCAGCTTGGCAGCTACCTGGCGTCATTTTTCAGGGAGGTATAGTCGCTTCCTACTGTATCGATTGTATTTGTTATGCGAAACCATGGAAACGGCAAAATGTGGATATTAATATTGTCTAAAGATTGCAAAGCTATAGCACCGTCGAACTGTGAATACATTACTAGCTTCCCTCATATTTGTAACTTTGTAGCATTTGTCAAGGGCCTAGATTTGGATAAATTTAGGTGTGGATGGTAAGGACAATATTGTGGGAGTACAGTGTGTGTTTAGGGGGGCGGGGGGTTTGGGGGTCATGTGGACCCTGTCAATACTGAAACCAAACCAACAACCTCGGCATTTGTTTTTGATTTTCTGAGAAAGTGACACATCACCTTAAGTAATGTGAGAAGTGAGTGATTCCCAGTTCGGTTCTAAATATTGTCCTCGACTATGTATCTGAGGCAGTGACCCAGGAGAATAGCCACTGCATTGCATAGACAAACGGGTTTGCCTATTTGAAAACAGCCACAAACCTGGATTGCCTGGATGGGAAGCATGATTCACAAATGATTACTCTGCATACATCCTGTGTTTTGACTCCTTTTTTAATTTGTTGGTACAGTTTTAATACTTATTTAGTATTTTTAAATCAGCAGCTTGTTCCTTTAGGTCTCATAAAGGGGTAACATCTATTCATGTTATGAATACAGTGACTGGATATAAAATGAAGCTTAGGTAGCCATTTGGAAAGTCATTGCTTGTTTCTTTTTCTTTTCTTCAGAGTAGAAAAGGTGCGTTTGAACAGAGACATATTGCGATCGATACTGAGGCGTGCCTTTCCTAGCTGACTGATTACTGCTTTAAGTGCTCCTGACATAAAGTTTGGGGGGGGGGCGTGTATTTATGTTGCATCAGTTTAAGTGAAGCTGTCCCTTTAAGCCAATCTGGGAACTAATGTTGTTTGTAACTCTAATTAAAATTCACAGACAAAATATATCTGGCATCATGAACAATTAACAGCCATATTCACTAGGGCCCGTCTGCTTTCAGTGTGGCCTGTACATTTTTCATAAAGCCATTCATTTATTTTATAAAACCTGATTATTGTATCGATGAACTCTCTCAGTGTGCAGTCTTACAGTTATGGGTAATTTTGTGTCTCCTTATTTAATAACACAAGAAGACAGCATTCATGCCTGTTTTATGTGTTTTTTGGAATCATGGGCAGTTCTGAAATATATTCTGATATATATTTAGTAATGGTTACAGTTTATGTTATGCTCTCAGGAAAACCTTTCACTTGTTACTTTTTTCATTCAAAAGAAATGCCTCTTCTGATCCATTAGATTAAAACTTTTGATCGGTTCCCATTTTACAAAACAAATATATGATGCATTTTTTATCATGGAATGTGTGCTGCTGGATCTGGTTGAACTGCAAAAGTAGCTTTCATTTTCCAGTCCATTAAAAAAACTATAATATTGCAGGAAACACAGGGCACGAGGCAGAGGAAGCCCTAGACGGGATGCCGGAACCTCATTCCCAGCTTAATTCAGATTGTATTCAATAACGATGGAAAAGTTCTGAAAGTAATAATTGCCAAAAGCATACAATTATTAATTATTAAATTAACATATTGGAACTCATCTATTTAAAGCTTTCAGTTTGTAGAGACTGAAAATTTTACTGCTTGCCTCATAACTACTTGGAATAGTACTAGATAAACATGGTTCTCAGGTGGTGCTGAAAAGGTCTGTGTTTGGAAATCAGGCACCAAACTCTAGCTAACTATAACCTGACTGATTGATAGGCACTCATTTAGTTCTCAGCAGATTCTGTCAATCTGTCCATCTTAAGTACCCATTTATAAATTCAGTCCATAAAATGTTAAGCTCATAAAATGTTAAATCATGTCAAGTGTATCAGCTACCAATTACTGAGACTGAATGAAAATATATTACAATTTCTGTTCAGATAGTAACAGCTATGGAGTGACTGTGTCTGGGCTGATACTTATGCAGCATCGTATATATTGAAATATGCTGAAACGTGCATGTTATTGTGGACACGGGGTGTTCTGCCATATGTTCCCCGTTTGAATAAAATGGGCTTTCATACTCAATTTGGAAGATATTATTTTGCTGCCTCTATGGGCCTGACAGCTACTTTGCAGCAGATGTGACCTGTTGTCTAAACTCTTCTACTTTTGCATATCAGTTGAAGGATTACTTTCACAGTTCCTGACAGTCCTGTTTTCAGGTCTACTGAACGCTAAGATCTGCAACATGTGCTATCACATCGTAAATGATATCTTTACTGAAATCCTTTTTTTGCTACTTTAAACTTTTTAAAAAGATTTACTTTGGTGTGAGCCTGTGGGTAACAGTGTGTGGCTAACAGCTAACAGCCTTAGCGGTGGATATGCAACTGCAACAGCTTTGTCGATCCGACACCTTTGTAACTCCCCGTGCTTCCTTTGATCGCTGAGTGCTTACAATACATTACTTAAATGGGAACTACTGATGACAGGGTTGTCAGGTGGATAGAAAGAAAGGCTTCTTTGAAAATCCTGCCTTCACATGAAGTCAACTCATGTCCCAGTTGAACCAATAATGAAAGATATTCCATATAGATTTGGCCAGGTTTTAATTGAACATTTTTTTCTTTAAACTGACTAGGGAATTAGAGGATCAGTCTGCTTCAGTCGGAGAACATACCTGGCAGTGATACAAGCATCTGTCTCAATGGATAATACTTGTCCATTTTGTTAGGTATTCAGTGTTTCTGTTACATCCAATGTCCTGACTGCCTCAGTATCTTCACTTGTTTCATCAGCTCTTAGCTTTGAAACAACACCGATTGAATGGTGTGATGTTTTGATGAGAGAGTCCAGTTCCGGGAGAGCAGTTTATCATCAAATCACAGCCCAAAAAAATAATACAGGAATCTAATGCACAGGAAATGTATCTTGGAGTGGGGTAAACAAAGGTAAAGAAAGGAAACCAAATCCCAACCTTAATCCAAAATCCATAATCTAAACATAAGCAGCATGTTATTAGAACACTTCAGAGAAAAATTGCCAAATACAAAACTGATAGATTAGGAAGAAATCATACACAGAAACCCAATAGTTTCAAAGCGAATGCTCAGTATGGTCAAAGACACCCTACCACAGAATATTTAAAATGGTCCTGATTTTAAAAATTCTGCTGCCTTTCTGAAAGAAAACATGTTCACCTGTGCCCTTGGTTTAACCTAAGCTATTATGCTTTCGAGAAACAGTGGATATTCAGTATGGAATATATCACATAAAGTGTATAGAATGGCATGCAGCACATTTCTAAAATGTTTCATATGATTATTTGCTATTAAAGCCAACAAGGTGTATAGACTTCTGGCAAGAGTCCTGTCTCATTTAGCTGAGTATCTTACCACATCATGTTACCTGTACCAGAGATTCTCAGTTCGTGGGTCACAACCCAAATCTGGGTCGCGGCAAGTTCTGAAAGGGTCGCGAGGTAGAGTTTTTAAACCAGCAAACTCCTATGCTGATCCACGATCAGATTTCCCAGCCCCAATTCTAGAATCAACCTATATAAACAGGTCATGGGTCTGCAAACGCTTAGCGCAAAACTAGTGAACATTCAACCAATCCAAGAGGCCAAACCATAGATACTAGCACATCCAGTTAGATTTGTTTGATAGGCATTGATTGGCACACATTGCAGAGTGCACTGCATACTTGATCATAGCATTAATTTAGACCTACACTTGATAAAGGGTCACAACTAAGCTGGCCTGGTAAAAACTGGGTTGCAGTGTAAAAAGGTTGAGAATTACTGACCTATCCCACTCGATAACATAAGAAATAAGAAATTTACAAACGAGAGGAGGCCATTCGGCCCATCAAGCTCGTTAGACAAAGTGTTTGTTCAGCAATTAAACTTGTATTAATAATATTCATAATTACAGATGTGGTGTGCCTGATTGCTCATATGAAAAATATATGCTTTGTCTTATTATTTGGGATTTGCTTTGTTCTTACAATACCTAATAAATGTGCCTTTCTTGTTGCTAATTAATCCACTCTCTGAATGTAAGGTTAACAAATACTGATGTTTTAAGTCATTTAACTAGACCTGATTGTCAGAATTTGGCTTGTTCACGTATCTTGCGGAATGGAGAGGCCTCATCCATCACCCAAACATCTCTGCATTTATCCTCATGAGGACGGTATCAGGACATGAAAGCAGACTTTAACTGGAGTCTCGCTTCTTATTATCCTTGGTCCATTTTCATCAAGATTAACAATTTTAGTAAAATTATTAGTGCATCATTTGAAAATAATTATAAAACAATAAATGATTCCATGGCCAACAGAATAAAAGTATAATAACTAAGGGATTATCTGAGAAAATGCTGCAGGAAATTGTACTAATTAAATTAGGCCTTTTAATGAGTCATCAACAATGAAAGCTCATGGTAAGAGTTCGCACCTGCTGTGTCGGAAAGCAGCATTAGATTATACCAAATTCATTTTTACTGCCTTGTCGTGCAGAAAATAGCCAAGAGCATGAGGCTGCGCTACCTCAACCTGCCATCCTAAATGTGACAAATCATACTGAAAATATCTTACGCTGCAGTATAGACATTCACTTGGTGGCCATTCCATTAGGTACACCTAGTTTGCACCGGGTAAGATCCACTTTGGCCTACAGAACTGCTTCAAGGCCAGACAAGTTGTCCATTCAGAGAAGCCATTCTGCACGCGGTTGTTCTACTGACCTGTCATTTTTGTGGCCTCTCTGTTAGCTTTGAATACTCTGCCCATTTTATCTGACCTCTCATTAACGAGGTGTTTTCACTGACAGGACTGTCACTCACTCAGCTTGTTTTTTGCTTATTGCATCATTCTCTGTAAACTGCACTCGGTGTCGCTGTGCCAAAGTCCAAGGACCGTGACTCTTTCTGAGTTGCTGAAATTGCTCCATCTAGCAGCAGCAATCACTCCACGTTCCATATCGCTTAGATCACACATCATAGCCATTCTAATGCTTAATCCAACAATAATCAAACCTGTTGTCACAGTCTGTGTGCTATATGCATTCAACTGCAGTGACAGGATTCTGTTTGTAGAAGCAGGCTGTATGCACTAACAGGCTGGTATACCTAACAAATTAGCCATTGTGCATTTGCTTTTATACTAAAATAATGCCTTCAAAAATCTACACATTAGGAATGACGTTAGCCTCTTTATATAACTCGAAAAAACACATAATAAAGAAGGGTTTGAATGAATGTGCCTTTTAGTATAATTTACATAAATGGTGCCCAATTGCAATAATAAATTGTATCATATAATTCTTGGCTATGTTTGTGATCAATTCCAGTTGCAAAATTGCAATATATTGATATAAGAATATGAGTTATTATAATATATAGTAATTAATTAAATTTTCTGATGATGGATAAACATGAAAATCATGATCTTTTAATGTAAGGGTGTTCATTTGAGACATCTGTAAAATTACCATTGTTGCTCATACTGACAGCAATTTGATTCATATGTGTCGTAATTCACTACTTAAACCTGCGTAATATGCATTTAATGTGTCCGGTTCATTATCTTCTCATAACTTTTAATAACAGATGCTAATCCTGACATTTCTCACACATTAAGAATACCAGTACTAAATCAGTTAATATATATAAATATTTTTTTTCCAGTGCAAAACTATAATCGTACATCCAGGATAGCAGGAACACATATATTTTAATGAAGCTGTAATCGATTCTGTAAATGGGATTGATGAATGCGAGGTAGTGACTTAAGTGAGGATACATACATGTATTTTGCATGTAGACTTTCAGCTGTATTTTGCTCAGCCTGTTCATCCATCCATCTTCTCACCTTCTATAATTGCTTAATACAGGATTGTGGTGCTCTTGTTTAGCCCTAACAAAGAGATTTTTGTGTGTGTATGTTTGTGTTTTAGGGGGCAGTAAGGACACCCTCCCCACCCTGCTGGCATCCGCCCCCGCGATGCTCCCCCAGTTCCTGCAGGAGCCGGACGATGCTTATATTGTGAAGAGCAACCCCATCAGGCTCCACTGCCAGGCCGCGCCTGCCCTGCAGATATTTTTTAAGTGCAACGGGGAGTGGGTGCATCAGAGCCAGCATGCGTCCCAAGAATTCAGGGACGAGGCCACAGGTACGGCTGAAAGGTACCCAGTGTGAGAGAGCAGTGAATCTCTTCTGAAGTCATCTCAGGACTCACACTCTAAAAATTACTCAGTACTCCCGAGAATTACAGTACCAGTACCCAGTAAATCAACCTGGTACATCTGAAAAGATGCTTTAATACAGTTTTTTTTCCTTTTCCAAATATAAATAAGTTTTTTTCACTCAAAAAGCTAAACTATGGGGTTGTTATGAAGAACTCCCATTGGAACTCGTCTTAGCGTTCGGTTTTTTAAGATTGTTAAATATGTTAAATATAATAGCAATCTAACTCGTGCTGCTTAGTCAGTTATACGATGAAGAGTCACTTTCTTGACCATGGAGGGAAACTGCACAGATATACAGAGACAGCATTGGACACAATGGACACTCTATATGACAAGATGAAAGATGTAATATATCACAAACAAAATGAAATAAAATTGAATAAACAAAATAAATATAAAAGATAGAATAAATGTCAAATATACTACAATATAAGCTCTTTAGGAGAAGTATATATAATGTATTCTAGATGCTACTATGCGTATATACTAGGGCTGTCAAAATTAACGGGTTAACGTGGATTAATCCATCATCATGATTAATCTGATTAAAATTTTTAACGCAATTAACCCATCTGCAGCGCAGAATGCCTCAAAATCCCTGAAATGTCTCTATCACTGCATTTCGGGCAGTTTTGGTGTGTTCCATTTGCCCTCGTAACTCGTATTCCGAGTCGGATTCTGGATGGATACTCATGGACAAATCGTAAAGTTTATAAAGTGCCACTTTGGACTGCAGTCCATTGACTTCCTTGACTATCATATTGCCAAAGATATAGTAATATCCCTGCCATTAAAAGTGGCCGGTGTCACTAATTTCCTGCTAACACAAATGACTAATGGCCTTCCAGGAGTTTTAGAGATGGTGAACATTCATTATCAGTTCGTCCCTCAAGTATGCAATAATGCCAGCGCAACCATTACCAGATTTGCTGGTAAGAATAACACCATGGCAGACTGCCTTTCCTAGCTAGGTGTTGATGTAGTCCACCTAGGTTTGGTGCTGACCCAGAAGTCCAAGCTTATCAAATGGTGGTGAAAAACCTGTGGTTGGCAGGCACTGCATTTGGCAGCGATGGCAGGTCTTCCCTGGCATCCTTGGTCAGTTGTGCCTGTGGGCTGGAGACAGCAGGCTTGTAATGCTAGTCATAGCCTTTTGCACCAGGAAGTAAAGCTTCATGATTGTTGATCATTGCCAATCCCGGTATGGTATGGGCTCTGCAAAGATTTGTGCAACTGCACCCCTGCCTGCCCTCAATGCCAGAGAGCAAAGATCCACCACCATGAAACTGTGATATATGACTCTCTCCCTCCTTCCAGTGGCTGACTTCCTCACCGTGGTGGACAGAACCACCAGATAACAAGTTTCTGTACCTCTCATGCTGACTGCAACTTCGCACATGACCCAGGCCTTCTTTAGTGGCATGGTGGCCCAGTTTGGCACACAATCTGGTATATTTTCTGACTTCACATAGGAACTGGACAGAAATTGCCAAGAGCCTCGGGATGAAGCTCCATCATACGAGTGTCTATCGTCCGTAGCCCAATGGCCTGTGTGAACATTTCTACTGCTCCAGGAAATCTTCCCTGACAGCCAGCCTGAAGGACAATAACTGGCACAATTGCTTTCCAAGGGTGATCTTATGGTTGACCTACAGGGCTATTCGGCAGCACTGGTTTATGAGAAAATACTTTGAGTACGCAGAGACTTCATTCCGGAACTACCACCCTTCCCCCCAATGGTCCGCCATACTGGGTAAGGCCAGAAGCCTTACTCATGCACCTACTTCACAACCTAGTCCACACGAGTCCTCAGTTCCAGCTGACATGCAGACGGTGGAGCATTCATCCGAAATGATGCACAGCAGAGCCCACTGAAACCACGCTATGGGGCCCTTTCCGCCTCCTGGAAGGTGGCGATAAGTCTTTCCTGATCTGCATTGGCGGCAGACCTGAGTGCCGTGACCCAGGCCCGTCTGTCCTCCTGAGTGTACATGTCCCACCGCCACTGCACTGCTGGCCAAAACCGAGATACTGAGTGAAGCTGCTGGCCTTCTGCTGACTGCGAGCCTCTGACGCGCTTACTCTGCTATTTCTGTGGGTATAATTGGGACACACGAGCATTAGTTACATTCATTCATGCTAAGACATGGTAAGTGTTTTTGTTCTTTATAAGATGCATGGTTGTGGATTGATGTTGGGAGATCGCTACAATTTTTATATACAGACACATGGCAAATAAAGTGATTGGTACTTTGCTGCTCAAGGAAAGCATCGCACCTGTATTACAAGGGCTTTGCAGAGCCATTTGCTAACAGTGACTGTATTAATTTTCCTTTTCACACTCTCCTCGCCCCCCCACTGAGTATACTTCAACAACAAAGCGGCCTTGGAGTCGATCACACTCTACCCTACCTCCAGCTATCTGACATTTTTTGCTTTAAGTAGGATGCACACTGCAAGGCTTACCCACTTTAGGGAATATTATTTTAAAATAACATTGACTTGAAATCTTTCTAAAACAAGCTAGACTGAAATGCTGCTGTCTGACTTAAAAATATTTTGTCACGAAACATTTTAAAGTCCTAAGCAGCAAGTTTTCCTTGTATTCTGGGGCTCATTTAAAGAGGTTCTCAGTTCACTACACAAGTACATTTGATGTGTAAATTTAGATTTTAAAAGGCAATAAGGTGTTTTTTTTCTTTTTTCGCTTTAGGTGGACGATGAATCAATAAAAAGGCTTAGCTCATTGTTTTCTATGTGCTTTTGAGAAGCACTTTTTAATATTGTAACTCTATTAAAGAAGTTGGATTTTTCACAGACATGAAAAATGAACCACTTACAGGAGTGTCCATAAGTCACATGGAAACTAGGTTATTGTTTACATGGAGCAGGCAGTTTGAAAAAGCTTTAGGACAATTCTAAACAAAAAAAAACATTTGCAACATCTATTGTATCTATTTATTATATTTGTGTATTTCAGTTGTTTCCTTGTTTCACTATGAACACTATGGGGATTCCACTAAAGGAAAGGCTGACTAAGTATGGATAAAGATCAGGATAGTAGAACATACACTCCCTATCACGTCCCTCCATCTAGCCCTCTCATGTGCCACGCCCACCTCGTTACCCCAGTGTGAATTCCCTATGTACCAGTTGTCCTGTGTTTGGCTCGTATCTGTTAATAAAGCCCGTTTGTTGGACTCCCGTCTCCCGGATCTGCTTCCCCGCTCCCTGCTCGTACACCGGATCATGACAGAATGACTGATCTCTCGAGACAGACTGAACGCGGACTTAAATACAGGACATGACATCAGGGTGAACACAGGACAACTGGTACATACAGTAGGGAATTCACACGGGGGTAACGAGGTGGGCGTGGCACATGAGAGGGCTGGACGGAGGGATGTGACACTCCCCTTGAATTTAAAAGGTTTTTTTTTTATACATAACGTCATTGTGTTTGCAGCCCCACCTAAAATATTGTGAATGTCTTAATTAGTGAAACACTTTCCCAGGTGTTTTCTGGAAGATACCTTCAATGTGGTACTACTGGTAGAGAAAATAAAATCAAATCCAGGACAAACAGGGACATCAGGAGATACACATAGGTGGTACAAGGAGTTACAAGGATCATGGGTGTGGGTGGCAGGAATAAGGGCAATATTTTGGGAAGTGGTTTGGGAAGGCCAGAACAACAGCCAGAAAAATTATGGCGGCACTGAGTGGTGGGAAGGGCTGTACGGGATGAACATCAGGGCCTGGGCACATTTCCTAACTGTGAGAAAACACATCTCAAATAATGTCTGGGAATCGGCCACTGGTGATGTGAAGACATGGGCTGGCCAGCTGGCGTTGCCTTTCTTCAGAATAACCACATCTCTCACTACTGCAATCCACTGGTAGTCTGGTTCGTTAGGGTTAGGGTTTGGGTTAGAAACCATGCAGAAAAACAGACCAATTATTTAACAAACTGACAGCTTAAAGCCTGCAACTCTGTAGGCCTCGTCTTAATGCCCTGAGGTGACAAGATCTAAAGTCGCTGACAATGGAATATGACACAGCCTTGTCAGGCATGTCACACTGGGGAACCTTCGGTAAATGTTGCCTTATGAAATGTATACTTATTTTTCCTCAGTTCCAAGCAAACATCAAAGGTGTGGGATTTATAATATAACGGCGTATCAACCATGCAATAGTTATGGGCTATTAAAGAAACATTAGGTACCCATTATTAGATTTTTAAGATATGAGCCCCATCTGCGCAGCTTGTGCTGCCTAAGGTTATAAAAACCAGGGAGCTCCACAGTAGATTAGACTCTTTATTTTACCACCCGATTTGTTTCACCTCTGGATCTTCACAAAGAAGCTGCCTTTATCTCAGCTGCACGCTATACAGTTCACATGTCTCTGATCTAATTAGCAGCTCTTGCTATGTTATCATGGGTTCGTTCATATAGGGTCAGCAGAGATATCCGACTGACCGCGGAGTCCATCTTCACTCCATGTGCAGGGACACGAACTGTATTAGGGAGGGAGTGAGCAAACTGTGAACTACCTGATATCTCTGCCTGCATTCAGAGGAGCAAATGTGTATCTCAGGGGTAACAAAAACTAGTTATTACTTGAAGCAGCATAGCCTGGGTCTTGCATTAAATAAGAGACACTCTTTTGGAACATTAGTATGTCCGAAAGGTTACGTACAGTGTACTAGAGAAGTCTAGCCTCTGCCCTGTAGTAGAAAAAGGTGTGTAATGATAAAAAAAAATCAGATTAAAGTGGTTCCGCTGCATGACATTTCTCAATGAGCATAAGAGAATCACACCTAGCCTGCAATGAAATACCATCCATCTCCGGCTGTGCCTGTCCTTTATAATAGTCGCTTGAAACAGATGTCTCTTTTTTGAAGAACTGTTGAATTATAAGCAACAGAGACATTGTTGATATGTGAAATGGATGTTGTTGATCATTTTTTTTTTAATTACTCGCCAAGTATAGAGAAGTACAAGGAATTTCTTTTGGTGCGGGTGGTATCATGACATAAACAAAACACACATACAATTAAACATCAAAAAGTAAAGATACAAGTTGTTTTTTTTTACAGGAGATGTGCAATGCTGAGTCAAGGATGTGGACAATATGAATAAAGAAATAGATAATGGATGGACGTGATGTGCAAAGAGCTTAGGTACAGTGCAGATGAGTTCAGTTAGTTAATTATGATAATGAAGCTTGAACAGTGTGTGGTTCCATTTTGACAGTTTTTCATGGGTCCTTATTTAGAAGGGCGATGGCCTGGGGGAAGAAGCTGTTTAGCTGACTATTTGTCCTTGTGCTCAGGGCTCTTATTCTTTGCTTTCGCTAGGATGGAAGATGCTGGAAAAGGGAGTGGTCAGGATGCAGTGGGTCAGACATTATTTTTTTGGCTCTGTTCTTCATCCGAGATGAGTACAGTGCTTCAAGAGTGGGGGAGCTGACAGCCAATGATCTTCTCCACACATTGCACTATAAGCTGTAGTCTCCTCTTAGAGTGTGATGTTGAGTGTGGTATTGTTGCAGTAATTGTTACAGTGCTTCTGTAGCAGAGGATGGAGCTGTGGGACAGAGTGCAGGGTCGGCCAGTCATCCAGTGTCTCTGTAGCAGAGGATGGAGCTGTGGGACAGATTGCAGAGTGTGCTGTATTGTCTGTGTCTTGTAGCCAAGCGCAGACAGCACCTGTGCTGTATTGTCTGTGTCTTGTAGCCAAGCGCAGACAGCACCTGTGCTGTATTGTCTGTGTCTTGTAGCCAAGCG
>JAODLD010000124.1:14229828-14256587 GCA_026781065.1 Mormyrops boulengeri
TGTAGCGCAAGCTAAAACCCTGGGTTCCTTTAAATCTGAGCTAGATAAGATTTTAACAACTCTGAGCTATTAGTTGGGTTTTCCCCAAACGAGCTTGATGGGCTGAATGGCCTCCTCTTGTTTGTAAATTTCTTATGTTCTTATGTTCTTACCTACTCATCTGTGTGCTATGGAGAGCAAGATGGGGTAAGCAAGAAGAGAATTTAGTGTCATAAATACTCTTTGTACAATGCAGGTAGACATGTAGAAGCAAATGAGCAGTTTTTAACAGTCTTCTGAAGTTGGCTGTAAAGATGCGTTAATAAAAAAGGATAATGTGAAAGCCAAATAGCTGAGAGTAAAGTAAAAGGGGCCAGTGTGCAACTTGGTGGGTTAGGGTTTGGACTCTGTGTCCATGTCTGTAGGCTGTAGGTTCGAATCCTATGTCTGGCAGAATCATCTTTAACACTGTTGGGTCCTTGAGTAGAAGCCTGAACCCCAGCTTTCCCAGGGTTGCTGACTGACACAGTGCTCTGACCCCAAAACCTTGTCTCACCCATGTATGCATATAGGTCTCACATGAAGAGCAATATGACATGACAATTACTAGTCTGGAATAAATAAAATGCATTCAGAGTATGCATTTATCCATGTCGAGAATGCAGGGTCAAACAGTCCCTGGAGCAATTGGGGCTAGGGGCCTTGCTCGGGGTCTAATGGTGACATCACTCTGCCAACCAGTGCCCGTCCAATCACAGACACAGCACCCTAGCCCACTGACAAGTCACACGCCACCTCTAGTACCTCTGTCTTATGTTAATTGTTCATGTTCCTCCAGCATAACTAAGGTATTTTTGCATTACAGTTTCTATAAACATGTGTTTGGACACATTTGGGACTAGGTTAATAAAATCTAATAAAAATCAGTAGTTTAATATTAACCTGTAGAAGACTGGCATAAGTCTGTGACAATGGCAGTCATGGTACTGTTCTGAATTTCAACTGCTTGATGTGGTCCGGAAGTTCTTCTTTGTAAGACGACACTTGCAACAATTGAATACTTATGAAGTCATACCAGGATAGTTCAGTGCTCACTTAATTGTCATTTGTCAGCACATGGGAGGGAACATTTAGATGGGAACATCTAAAGCTGTTCTAAAGTCTTTCACAGCCCTTTCTCAGGAAAAGTCTGTCCTAGGGGGTCGTTTAGGTGCGTATTTGTGGCAGGCTATTTGCATTTAAATGCAATCCTGTTTAAAAGTGTGGCTCTTAATAGTTTGGGAAATAGGCTTTCTGACGGCACCCCAGAAGAGGCACAAAGCTTGTCTGCTGGTGCTGCAGGATAGAAGGGCACCGAGCTCCCCACTGCCCAGAAGCTTGCACCAGAGCCTCCGGTAGACAAGCAGGGGATGCTGGGGAAAGAGAGGCACCCTCCGCTCCATCCAGGATGCACCAGTCCCGCACAGCACGCCCCAAAGCCACTCCTGCCTGCCCACCAAAACCTCGGCAGAGATGACGTCGGTGACTGAAGAGGGTGGGCACCACAGCGGACTCCAGCCACTCACCAGCCGTCGAGGGCTCCCCACTCCGGTACTCCGGCTGCGATCATGACCAGCAGAGGCAGGGGGCGGAGACTACTCAGTTTGGAGTGGGACGAGGCATACGGCAGCTGGGAGGCCCAGCTCGCTAAAGAGCGTTGTGAGTTTGACGAGCAGCAGGAGTGGGACCATCAAGACCAGGAGCAGCTGCGGGAGTCCGCGGAGCAAGAGCAGCAGGAGCTGGAGTGGCTGCGAGACGAGCTGGCCAGCTGGGAGCAGGAACGCAACCGCCAGGCGTGCCTGGCTGAGGCAGCGGAGGCGGCATTATGGGGCTGCTGGCTGAGGGACACCGTGGGCTGCAAGAGGCGGAGGCTGTGCTGCGTGGCTGAGAAGAGGCGTGCCGTGCTCTGGAGGCCCAGCTAGCCCAAGAACGGAGCTGGCGGCCCGACTAGAGCGGGAGTAGCTGTGCAGAGCTGCCCAATCCTGTGAGCAGGAAGCCCCGCCACAGAATCAGCCTGCCCCACAACACCCGGGCCCTCCTGAGCGGGATAGGGCCAGGAGGGTGCTGGAAGTCTCCATCAGCCCCTTGCGCTGGCTGTCACCGGAGAAGGGAGTCTGGCTGTGGTAGTCACTGGAGGTGGACCCCCTGGAAGCTGTGCTAGGTCCCCGTAAGGCGAGGAAGAAGAAGGGTTGGCGCTGGGGGGGATCTGACATGCCAGCACCGGCCAGCAGCTAGTTATGCCAGGCTCTGGGAGCAACCTGCCCCGTCATCGTAAGCGATGTACCGTTGGCTGCCAGCGGACCTCTGGGACTCGCATCAGAACTGAGGTGGGGACTGGGGACAGTTGACCTCTGAGGAGGGCGCAGTGTAGCAGCAGCGGGGCGCATGTCCCAGCATGCCCTGCTTGCAATTGTAAATACCCATTGTTGTTATTGTTAATATTAATGGTTACATTTTCCTATTGTCGTGCGTATGTTCGCACGTGTCTTGCGTGTACCCTGTCCGATCCTTGCGTGTATTTAGCTGGCGTCAATCTCCCACCATGGGTGCATCTTACAGTGCAGTGTCCGATAACCTTGTGTTTCCTGCGTCTAATTGGTTTGGGCTCGTTGGGTACCTGATGTAGTCCTTTTAAGGACTGCAAATAAAGAGCTTGTTCTCCCTGGCAAGTACGTCTCCGTGTCTTTCTCTGCTCCCGCGATGCCTCGGTCTGCCCAACGCCACAATATTATTACTTATTGCCTGTGTTGGTGTCCATTTTAATGTTACATTCAATATTAGGTCTACTGTTGTTCTGATACATTTACTCATATCAACTTTTAAAAGCAGTGAATTATGTTTTATATGTTATATTTTACTGTGTGGCAAAATAGTTCAGTGGTTATCTTTGCTGCCTCACACTTCTGCTCTGTGTCAGTGGAGTTCGCACATTCTCCCCATGAAATAGTTTCCTCGGGCTACTCAGCTTTTATTCTGGCAGTCCAGAGAGATGCAGTCAGGTTAATGGACATCTCTCAATGTCTGGTATAGTAGGACTGGGCACGGGAGTGTATGAATGGGAGTGTATGAACAGGTGCCCATGCAGTGGTCTGACATTCCATACAGGCTGTACCCCACTTCTGTGTTACGTGTGTCGTTATTACTTTTAATCTTTAAAAAAAATTATGTACTGTGATACATACTTTATTTAAACTTAATATTCAAATATGCAAAATACGCTTAACCAGTCTGAAATCATTCCAATTTTTATACAGAGAATAATAATGATGATATCCTGTTAATTAAGATAAGATAAGATGAGGTGAGATGAGATTATATTAGATAAACATTGTGCCATTTAAATCTTGCTGTCTGCATCTCAGTCCACAGGTGGATGAAGGCTTTGAAATACTGCTTGGCCCTGAAGTCACATGTGGTCCAGCTGGCATTGACCTCTGCTGCCCTGTTGTCTTGACGATAACCCATTGTGCCCAGGCCAGTCTGGAAGATTGGAGTATCAGACTCAAAAGAAAAACTCAAGAGAATAAGTGGGAGGTAAGTAATGTTAATTGACTTAAGTCTGAACTGCAGCGTGATCAAACTTTTTTGGAGGAGATTCAATTTGGTAATAAAAGCATTGGAATATGCCACAAATGCATCTATCTTTGATATCAGAGGTCAAAGTTTCATTCCTTTGTTGTTTGCTTGGTCAGTCCTTTATGGCATTCAACCTCTGAATAGACACAAACTAGGATGGATCCTTGGGGAGAATGTTGGCCATTTTGCTTTATTGAAAGGAAATTGATCTATTGCTGGGAGTTCAGTGAAATGCCTGAAATGTTTGGGAAATATAGGTGGATGGAAGAAGGCCCAGTTAGCAGGAGGCTGACCAGGACAGATTAGCAGGAAACTTTAGTGGGGCCCGATGGCAGCTGGGGCGCCTGTAGTATAAAAGAGGGCTGTCTTCACCGGGACAGGGAGCTGGCAAGGGGTCAAAGTCAACATAGTCAGACAGGCAGCTAAGTCCACAGCTCCTGACTTATTATTTAATGTAAGGACTTTCCTTTTCCCAGTATAACAACATTTCTATTTCTCACACGCACTAACCAATAGAGTCAATTGGGAAGCAGGAAATACAAACAAACGCCCAGGAAACAAACGTGGACATTTTACACATGGAGTAATTTAATACCCAGTGGAGTGGAATCTCGTGAAATCTTATGAAATCTAAATAAACAAAAAAATCAATGAAAAGTAAACCTGGCAGACAAACTCACCTGTTATGTAATCCACCAATTATATCTGCGTTTCTGCGTTCCAGAAGTAATTATTTTTAATAGATATTTAACATCTGGACAGCTCTTTAGAAGTGTTATATAAAACAGAAATCTATCCTGTCTTCTGGGCGATGAAACCAAGCAAAACTGTCCATATTCTTTAGCTGACACTTCACTGGCTGTGTTGTGTAACCTTTCAGTTTATGTAAGATGGTCTTCCATCCAAGACGGTCTATGAAATGCATGGAAAATAGTAAGCAAGCACAGTAGGCAATATTTCATAAAAATGCATTTCAGTATGGCCTTGTTGTTTGACTTGTGGCATTCATATTTATATTAGAAATATTTTGCCTGCAGAATACATTTTTTGTAACTATTTGAATTGCACAACAAGAGGTGTAATTTGTATAAGTCAGTTTATGGTACAGCTTTTGAATGCACCTGGAATATTCTATTTTATTTATACCCTATTTTATTCAGATCACTTTGCAGCATTAACTGATGGTAAATATTAAGAAAATCCCAAATGAATGGGTCCAACTAAACTATGCCAGGAAGAAGAATGACCTTAAAGGATGCAACAGCCCATGTTCACTTGAACAATAGTTCATGTAATGTGTGCTTCCGGTGACTAGGAGCCCAAGTCTGTGTACAGAAGGGGTCTGGTTCGAATCCCATCACCAATCGCTGACCTTTGATTAAGCCCCTTACGCCAAAAAGCTGCTCCTGCACTCTGACTGAAAGGTTCACTCTCAAGTATAGGTGGGTGTGACTCATTGGAGAGCATGATTGGTTATGTGAAAAATATGTTTGTAAAAATGGCAAATAAGGTATCATTAGTACCGTGTCACATTTCTTCACTGACGGGAAGTCAGCTACAGTCAGAGGCTTGATAGGCAGCCTGGGTACTGCAAGGCTGGAGTTGATAAAACCAGGTTATTTACAAACAAACATGCTTTATTGCCATTTGCATAAGTACAGGTACATTGGAATGCTTCTCTCTGCTGACTCCATCTTGCTCTTCATAGCTTGGAGGGGTCATAATGCCGGGTCAGCTAATATGCAGCGTCACTGAGGCTGGGGGCTAAGGGCCTCGCTCAAGGGCCCACGAACATGAGACTTAGCCTACTGAGCCACTCACCACCCCCAAAGGACGGGGATGTCAGCCTCTAAGCTATTTGTGTTATTAACAATTTCCCTGCAGGGATCAAGAAAGTATTGATTATTATTACGCCACACGCTCAGGCCACCAAGCCACATGGCTTTTGAGTCTAATAATGCTGACAAATAGTCCTTTGATCAGCAGTGTCTTTAACTTAAAATCCTCATAAAGTCATACTGTGACTCCATGCTGTGTACTTCTGTTTACTATGTCTCCTTTACCAATGTTGTCCTGTCCTTGGAGTTGCACACCATTGTTACAACCATTCTTCAACACTATTATTTATGAAAATCTACAAATTATGTCTTGTATAGTCTTATAATTTTATCTTTTTTTAAGTACTACTGTTGCAGTTATGCAGACCTGAACATGTTGATAAGAGAGCCTGAACATGCCTGAACATGCCCAAACAGTGACTTTTTAATTAATGCATGAGTCACGTCTGTGTGGAAAACATAAGCTTTGATATATTCTTGTTGCTTCCCACCTGTTGCAGGAAGTGATGTCACTGGAGGACGAGAGCCTTTCCTGTTACTGCCTGATGGACTCCTTAAGTTGCCACTTCCTGCTGGAGCAGCCGGGCTGCTTTGTGCTCACAGGGGAGCCGCTAACTGAGGAAGCCACCAAGCGACTACGGCTCGCTGCCTTTGGATGCGCAGGCCCGGGTACCATGGAGTACAGTCTGCGGATTTACTGCGTGGATGACACACCCCATGCCTTTCAGGTCCAATGGCAGTAGCTGGGCTTTTATTTCTGCCTTGTTTCAACCAGGAACAAAAAGAAATTAGTGACCCAAATATGATTGTAGGCACAATGTACAGTGGTGTACAACGTTTATGGCTGCTTACACTGTTATTAACAATATGTGTTACTAAGAGGATAATATGGGTGATAAGTAGTATTGGTAATCTTAAATTGTGATAATAATAGAAAACCTTAAAGCTTGCTAGTGTTTTCTAAAGATAAGGGCTAAGTAACTGAGTCATTTAGTAATAATAATTATGGGATAATTGCTTTTTACCAGACAATAATATGCAGTTTGACACCATACCAAAATCTGACAAATACCTGTACGAGGCTCTTTCTCTCTCAGATAGATGTTCATAGGGCACCAATGTACCAGTTAACCACACAGCTGTTGGAACATAAGATGCAGGTGCTTTAGATTTGAGGAGTTAGGAGTCTTTCAGTTGCTGCCATTTCTCTCAAAAATCCCAGCTCTTTGTCCCCCATGGCACCCATCCATTTCACAATTATTTTCCAGATGGCATATCCTGGTGAATGTCTGGCCCTGTTCACCATGTAGTGTCTCTCGAGGCTGTAGCACCTCTGAGCAGACACATTAATGCTTAACTTTAATGAATCTAAGCAAGTGTCTCCTGTCCGTCCCTGTCTGTAAAATCCATGTTCAGAATTTAATGCTGAAAGGTATTTCAAAACCTCACTGTTGGACTGTACAGATCTGCATGTTATTTAAATTAGAAATGTCAAAAATAGCAGGCTGGATTAGTTTGCACAATAGTGGGGTGTGGTTGCTGATGATAAAGGTGAAAGTTGCATTCAGGTTCAGTTCAAAGTGATTACTTGAAAACATGCAGACTCTATATAACTGTGGAAGGACATTTGAATATAATGAAAGTACATATACAGCTGTGGGAAACATGAAGAGACCACAGCACAGTTTTATTTTTCACTCATTTCTCAATTTATGGCTGTGCGTCTGTGAATAATATACATATGTATTCATTGCAAACTGCAGCCTGGTTCTTCCCTGTTTCTCACTAATGAAGGGCTTCTTCCTTGCTTTATGGGACTTCAGTCCTGCTTCTAGGAGCCTGATATGAACTGTCCTAGCAGTGCACTTCACCCCTGCACTTAATGTTTCCCATTCCTTTTGAAGGTCACTTGATGTCATCCTCCAATTCATGAGAAACTCTCAGATAAGTTAACGGTCATCTCTGGCATTAGAAAGTTGCTTCCGCCCTTTACCTGACTGGTTTCTGGGTCGTTCCCAGTGTCTCCTGCTTCACCTTATTCTTGTACTGTTCTCTTAGAAATTTTGAACCTGAAAGCAACCTGCTGTTCAGCGTAACCTTCTGCCAGCAGAACCATGATTAAACCAAGATTTAAAAATGCAGATTTGTTCAAAAATATAGAGTGGTCTCCTAATTTTTTTCCATGGCTGTATATAGAATTAGTTATTGTAGTAGTTTAATGGCGATCATGCCCAGTGATTCTGTGACAAAAAAAGACACATGAAATTGGGGAGATTGAATGTTGACAGCAAGAGGTGTTTGAGGGCTGGTGTGCGGCTCTGCGGGCTGGGACTTTGTCTCTGTAATTGGCAGGTCACTGGTTCAAATCGCAGGTTTGACACAGTGATTCCATCACTGGGCCCTTGAGAAAGACCCTTAACCCCAATTGGCTGACCCTGCTCTCTCAATTATGTGTCACTTTGTATAAAAGCATCAGGTACATAAATAAATGTAATGAGGTATTCTGAAATGCCATTTACAAATAATGATTTCAGCTTCCGCAGCCAGCTGACTTTCAATCTCATATAATCGCTGAATCCCACAATGCATCTGTTTCTGTCTGTATGATTGAAATGGCAGGAAGGATGACAAAAAGGCCATGAAACAATATTGTTTGGACACATTGAAATCAAAAATGCATTTAACATATTTCATTTTTGGAGATAATGGTTAAGTTTCTACTTCTACTATTTGTGTTTTTTTTTGCAAAGCAAAATGAAAGCATGTACCTGTAATGCTGTTTTTAAAAATCTTTTTTGTTATATGTTTCATAATTAAACATAATATACCACATAACATACATGATCATGTTAGGTGATATTTTAAAATCATTATGTTTCTCTTTCAAGCTGTTTATACATCTATCAGTAGTGATGAACATCTCAATATCTTCATGTTGCAGGAGGTGATAGCCACAGAGAAGCTCAGAGGGGGGGAACTTCTGGAAGAACCTAAGACTCTGTACTTCAAGGGGAACACCTTTAGCCTCCAGGTTTCCATCCAGGACATCCCACAGTTTTTGTGGAACATCAAGCCTTTCACCACTTGTCAGGTACCGGATAGAACCAGTTTCAGTAGTGACAGCTATATTAGTACCATTCAGCTTATAAGTACTTATCTGCACCAGGGCAAGCAAAAGTGTCAAGGACTAAGTAGTGCAGAAAAATCAGCTATTTTGACACCTCATTCTTCTGGGAAAAAAATAGAAGATTTAACGGAAATAGTAGAGTGTTGATATATACTAAGAGTTTAACTTAGTGAGGCCTTCAGTTGTACACTACCGACTCGATGTTAAACATCTGAGTATGTAAGGATAGCAGTAAAGCACAGAGCAAACGAAGAGAGCTGACGTTGGTGTCCTGAGGTCAGCCTTTGATATTGAAGACACACATTAGCTTAGTCCATCATTTTACTTACAGGTCCTTTAATTGAAGTGTGTCACAGAAAATAAGATCAAAGCAGTTTGGAGGTGTCGAAATTTTCCTCTAAAGGTTTCCGTGCCTGTATTTTTGTCAGATGCTCTCCAGCACCAGCACTCACCCTTACTGGTCACTTTGAAGTACATAGATAGAAGGGAGACATAAAGGTCAAGCATGTCTCCCCCACCGATGAGCCACAGAAATGAATTATTCATCCGAAGCATCCTGCCCTATTTCCCATGTTACTGTGCTTTCTCAGGCTTGTGGGCCTGCCTGTTGTGAAGCCCTTTGAGGACACAGAGTTTGACCAGCTTTTTTCAACAACAGATATTTAATTCAAGCTTCTTGAGCATCCACGGTTGCCATGAACCTGAGTTGGTTACTGTCAGATTGAAACACGGAGTATTTGCCATACCTGATAAGCAAATAAAAGTCAGAAATATGAGAGGAGGCCAAAGCCTTGTAGATGGAGTGAGAGGAGGCCAAAGCCTTGTAGATGGAGTGAGAGGAGGCCAAAGCCTTGTAGATGGATTGAGAGGAGGCCAAAGCCTTGTAGATGGAGTGAGAGGAGGCCAAAGCCTTGTAGATGGAGTGAGAGGAGGCCAAGGCCTTGTAGATGGATTGGGAGGAGGCCAAAGCCTTGTAGATGGAGTGAGAGGAGGCCAATGCCTTGTAGATGGATTGAGAGGAGGCCAAGGCCTTGTAGATGGAGTGAGAGGAGGCCAAGGCCTTGTAGATGGATTGGGAGGAGGCCAAAGCCATGTAGATGGAGTGAGAGGAGGCCAAAGCCTTGTAGATGGAGTGAGAGGAGGCCAAAGCCCTGTAGATGGAGTGAGAGGAGGCCAAAGCCCTGTAGATGGAGTGAGAGGAGGCCAAAGCCTTGTAGATGGAGTGAGAGGAGGCCAAAGCATTGTAGATGGAGTGAGAGGAGGCCAAGGCCTTGTAGATGGAGTGAGAGGAGGCCAAAGCATTGTAGATGGAGTGAGAGGAGGCCAAAGCCATGTAGATGGATTGAGAGGAGGCCAAAGCCATGTAGATGGAGGGAGAGGAGGCCAAAGCCATGTAGATGGAGGGAGAGGAGGCCAAAGCCTTGTAGATGTAGTGAGAGGAGGACAAAGCCTTATAGATGGAGTGTATAACTGCATGAACTACTTAGCTGCATGTGTACTTAGTTCTGCCATTTCATTTTCCCTAAAATGCTTGATTTTTAAAAAAATGTATTTATTTAACACTGTATGTTGTTTGAGGTTTGTTCTAGCCAAAAGCCTTTTCTTTCTAATCTGGCACATTATTAATCTGCTATCAGTGATACCAGCATTTGTGGGTATGCATACTTCTGGCCTACTGCTAACTCTTATAGCCTAGTATGCATCTGTGCAAATAGCATAGTGGCTAACATGTGATGGCTACATGCTGTCCTATAGATTTATCCTTGAATTAGGGGGCTTAGCCATTATAGTTGAAAAAAATGTGACTAACTAAAACGAGTACAAAATTTGAATTGCTTTCTGTGTGTCACTTTTTAAAATGTAAACACGCACTATGCACTGAGAATTTCAGACGCGACTTATAGAGTATTGCGGGTCTCCGCCGCCTTCCTGCCTGCGCTGCAGGAGTTTCCCTTCTCGCAGGTGTGGCGCAGCAATCAGCAGCCCCTGCACTGCGGCTTCTCCCTGGAGCGATGCAGCACAGCCACCTCCCAGCTGTCCTGCAAAATCAGCGTGCGGCAGGTCAAGGGGCAGGAGCAGATCATCCAGATCTACACGCCCGTGGTGGAGGTCAGCTCTCCATTCCCATCAGTGGCTAGAGTATCGTTTTGTTGTGCTCTTGGCCATTTCATCAGTGCCTGACCTCACAAACATTGTTCTGGATGAATGGGCAAAAATTCCTGCAGATACACTCCAAAATCTTGTGGAAAGCCTTTCCAGAAGAGTGGCAGCTGATATAGCTGCAAAGGGGGGACCAGCTCCGTACTGATGCCTATGGATTTAAAATGGGATGTGAGAAGAGTTCCTGTGGGCGTAATGGCCAGGTGTCCCAGTGCTTTTGTCCACAGGGTGTATTTGTTTCAAAAGATGCTCCAGCTTTGAAGACCCTGGCTTGTACATATTCAGTACAGTTAAGGGTTAGGCTTAGGGGTTAGGGTTAGGCTTAGGGGTTAGGGTTAGGGTTAGGCTTAGGGTTAGGGGACTTTAATTCTCACTTTGAATGTATAGTATGTATTTGAATGTTTTAAATGCATTTTATTTATGATAATTGTTTTGGGTCTGAATAGATGATTTTTACCATATATTTCACTACTGTAAGCCCATCCCAGTCTGATTGAAATCACTTTCCAGAGAGAAAAGGATACAGCTCCAGTCTTCAGGCCAGCAGACTGCCCTGTCACGTTTCAGACAGGATCCAAGGCCTTCAGAATTCCCCTCTCCATACGCCAGAAGATATGCAATACTTTTGATACTGCCAACGTCAAGGGCAAAGACTGGAGGCTGTTAGCACAGAAACTTCACATTGAGAGGTGAGATCTTGCCTCTAGCCTCACCATGGAATGAGTGAATGTTTAGCGTTAGCTCCCTGAGCAAGAGGGACTTTTAATCTACCTCCAAGAGATGCAGCCCTAGTTCCTAACATTCCACCTTATGGCAGTGTGTATGTGAATCACTGGTGCTCAAAGAGACCTCAGTGCTTTGCTGGGACAGCCCTCGATCTGCCTCTGCAGTCATTCTTTCTAGGCGGAGTGCAGTGATGGTGTTTGGCCTCTGGTTCACCCCAAAGAAAGAATGGAGAGACAATCTGCTGTTACCAATCAACTGGTGAAAATTTAAATAACACAATAAAACAGGCATTTAGAAATATACAGTATATACATAATAGAAATATGTAAAAATGATTGAGTCAGATTACAGTGAGCTGTATTTGGTGCTGTCATAACTCATTTACACAAAAACAGCTTCCTGACTTTTGACATCTACCTATGAATTTGAGAAGTGTTATTTCTACGCCAATGTACTGCAGCTACTGCATACAGTTAGCAGAATTAGCTTAGAGTTTACTACAAAAACCTCAGTGATACGTTACACTGGATTTTATTCAGTGAGGTACACAGCACCATGGAAATGTATAGAAAATGAACTAGACTCAAGGCAATGCTGGACTTTGTCTATTATTAATCAGCCTGTATAGCCTAAATGATGCAATAGCTTTTTATAATTATATAAAAATTTAAAATGTGAAAATTGTGAAAAAAATGTAGTGGGTTCTAACATGGTTGCAGAGTGGAAAGAGAAACAGCAACAGTCATTTTATGTTTGTGTGATTCAGCCTGAGGTACAGCTTTCATTTTGTGTTTGTGTGTGTGATACAGCCCGGGGTACGACTGTCATTTTACATTCATTTGTGTGATACAGCCCGGGGTACGACTGTCATTTTACATTTGTTTGTGTGATACAGCCCGGGGTACGACTGTCATTTTACGTTCGTTTGTGTGATACGGCCTGGAGTACGACTGCCATTTTACGTTCGTTTGTGTGATACGGCCTGGAGTACGACTGTCATTTTACGTTCGTTTGTGTGATACGGCCTGCAGTACGACTGTCACACTGATGCATAGCTGCCTGATACTATCCCTCAGTCAGACTTAGTAGATTTGATTTTATGTGTGTAAAAGTGCAGCTCAGAAGAGCAGAGTTAGCATGTAAAAGCTGCTTGGGCCACAGCCTTCTTTCCCACGCTACCATGCTTGGAATAATTATACTGAGTTTCGGCCTTGAGAGATTCTTAATGCTTTAGCCAGGTAGTAATATTTCTTTCCATTTTTATGGGAGATAAATGATTACATATGTTCAGAGGAAGTGTAAATTGTGAATCTGATTATGAATAACCGCATTATTTGTGTTTTAATGACACACGATTGTCTTGCCAGTTACATAGAGAAGCTTCTTATGACACTCTTACATTAGTCTTGTGGTGATGAATGCCCTTTGTGAGGTATAATTTTTTGAGTGTCCTGCAAGACAAATAGTTTGAAGGCCAGCTGCCACTATGTAATACCTGCACAAAATTAGAATGCCTTGGTTTTGTTTTCACATTCATTTCCTGTGCACACCTAGACAACAATGTACTTGCAGTGAAACACTGCCATCTGGTGATCAGAAATATGAATACCACATTAATTACCATTAATATAAACCACAGCAGCTAACAATAACTGAAAGGAATTTTTTTGCCAAGGCTACATCTACATTTTTTAAAAACTAAAATACACATATTAAAAAAATAGAACATAAAAATGGCATGTGATGTTCTTCATGGTGGTTTCTTTGAACGTTCTACAAATATTACTATCAGAACCTACATACAGAATCTAAAATGCAAATGACACACCACATATTTCTCACTGCATCTCTCATCCAGCAGTTGTGCCTTTTTGCTGTTCGCTTCCACTGCAGGAATCTATCCTACTTCGCCAAGCAGGAGAGCCCTTCAGGGATGATCCTGAACCTATGGGAGGCTCTGCACCAGGACATTGGGGACCTTGATTTGTTGGCCAGGGCTCTTGAGGAGATCAGCAGAGTGCAGGCAAACAGCCCCCTCGGCTGCGCAGCTGCAGATGGGTCTGCCACAGACTTCATTTGCAGCAAGCGGGGTGCAGGAAGCAGGGAGGCGATGGGACAAGGAGACGCAGACTTCACTCAGTAGATTGACTCTGTCTGTCACTGACTTTCCAGCTTCTTAGAGGAATCTTCACCTCTTGAGCCACCCAGCACCCAGCTACCAGGGAACTGATGGAAGGGGCCTGGAATTTGCTTTGGTCTTCAGAAGCCAGGAGGCATCCTTCGAGTGCGGCTAGTCATAAAAGAAAGACAGATGGAGGAACGAAGGCACAGCCCAGTCTCCACAGCAGCAAGCCGTGGTTAAAGAAACAAGCAAGATGTACTGGCGTTTGCTAGAATGAACATGAGAAAAATCAGCGCGTTTAAGTGAGGGACTGGGCTGAGGGATGCTGCAGCGCCAGGGCTCCCGTCCTCACAGTGCCACATGCCCAAACTTTTTTGCTGGGTGTTTGGTCCTTTTTTCTCTTCTCTCTAATTCAGCTGCATTTTTTCCCATTAAATTAATGGGTTAAAACTTTTTTTTTTAAGCACCCCCCCCCCCCCCCAAAAAAAAAGCTCCTCAGATTATAATATAGTAATTACTTGTAAAACGCTGTCCTTGATCCTGGAGACAAGGGCAGAAACTATCAAGGTTTAATGGTTTAGCAATACTGAAATAGACACATCTATAATGGCAATGTTTGAACTCACAGAAATTGAATGTTTTTTTACTGCCTGATTTCACCATATAGGAATGAAGTATTTCATGTTTTTATTTTAACAGCAACCACCTGGCCCAGTCTTTCATTGATTTATTGAGGAATATGTGCATTAATTATATGTAAATGAGACTGTCCATAACTTATACTAACGTGAAAAACAGGCAAGCATAGTTGACAGTAAGGCAGAACAAACTCACGCCTATCTCTTGACCCACTCTGCCTTATAAATCCACTCCGATTCAGCCTTGTGTATAAATAGGAGACATGGAGTAGTTCAGGGACCAGGGGTTGTTCATTTAGAAGGAGGATAAAGAAGACAGAAGCACAAGGCACCATCCCAGCTGTTTTAACCAAATGGGAGGAGAAGCGCACTGAGATGCGCTGCTTTACTTAGTACAATGGAGTGGTCCTACTTTATGCTGTATTCAATTGTATTCTGATATTATCATGATGAAAAACAGAAACTAAATGTAAAAATGGAATCACTAAAAATATTTATTATGTGTTACTGCAGGTATTACTTGTAAATGTAACATTTTTTAAATTGGTTTATTATTTAATATTGTATTAATTATGACAAATATTATACCTTTAAATCCAGTTACTTTCTGATTTTTTTTCTTCCTTGTAAAGCGACCTTGGTTTTGTGAAAGGTGCTGTATAAATGTAACATTATTATATATTATATATTATAAATTACAAATATTTAATTTATTTTCTAATTTCTTATTTTAATTTGTTTGTTTAGTTTCTTCGTATTTATTTAACGTTTTTAAATATTTTCCAAAAATACGCATATAATAATATAGGTTAGAACAGCCCATTTTCAGGCTCTACTTTAAATGAATGTAACTGCTTAATCCCCACTGGGGTGGCGGGGGGCCCGGAGTGTCCTGAGCGACGGGCGCAGGCGGGAACCAACCCTGGGCGGGCGCCAACACACCGCAGCCCCAATAACCCCTCTCCAAAAAAATTAGTATGCTGTGTAAAATATAATTAAAAACAGAGTGCAATGATTTGCAAATCATTTAAACCAATAGTTGATTGAAAATAGAACACATATAGACATATATAGATATAAAGACAATATATAACATGTTGAAACAGAATTGTTATTATTTTATGACAAATATATGCTAAATATGAATTTGACGCCAGCAACACATTGCAAAGAAGTTGGGACAGGGGCAACAAAAGATTTGCAAAGTTGTGTAATGCTTAAACAAAACACCTGGTTGAATACCTCACAGCTAATTAGGTTAATTGGCAGCAGGTCAGTAAGATGATTGGATATAAAAAGAGCCTCCCAGAGAGGCAGAGTCTCTGTACAGTGAAGATGGGGGAGAGGTTCTCCACTCTGTGTAGTGAAGATGGGGAGAGGTTCACCACTCTGTACAGTGAAGATGGGGAGAGGTTCACCACTCTGTGCAGTGAAGATGGGGAGAGGTTCACTACTCTGTGCATTGAAGATGGGGAGAGGTTCTCCACTCTCTGCAGTGAAGATGGGGAGAGGTTCACCACTCTGTGCAGTGAAGATGGGGAGAGGTTCTCCACTGTGTGGGCAAATAGTGCAACAATTTAAGAATAATGTTCCTCAATGTAATATTGCAATGAATTTGCGAATTTCATCAGGTACAGTTTATAGTATCATTTGAAGATTCAGAGAATCTGGAGAAATCAAGACTGAAAAACAATATTGGATAGTTGTGATCTTCGGGTTCTCAGGCGGCACTGCATTAAAAACAGACAAGATTCACTGCATGGGCTCAGGAACACATCCGGAAACCATTGTCTGTGAACATAGTTCGTCGCTCCATCCTCTAATGCAGGATGAAGCTCTACCATGCAGATTTAAACATGATAAACAGAAACTCTGACTTCTCAGGGCCCGAGCCCAGATGGACTGAGCAAAATGGAAAAGTCTGAGGAATAAAAATTTAAAATTCTTTTTGGAAATCATGGACATCACAACCTGCAGGCTAAATACAAGAGGAACCATATAGCTTGTTATCAGCGGACAGTTGAAAACATCCGGGAAGGTACCGTTAATGCTGAATGATATATATACAGGTTTTGGAGCAACATATGCTGCCATCCGGACAACCTCTCTTTCAGCAAAGCAATGCCAAACCACATCCTGTGTACAGTGTAACACAACAGCATGGCTCTGTAGTAGAAGAGTCTGGGTGCTAGACTGACCTGCCTGCAGTCCAGGCCTGTCACCTATTAGAAACATTTGGCACATCGCGAAATGAAAAATACGACAAAGGAGACCCGCACTGTTGAGCAGTTGAAATCCTATATAATGGATGAATGGGAGAACATGGGAGAACATTTCACAAACTCCAGCAACTGGTCTCCTCTGTTTCTCTACTGAGGAGGTAGGTGAGCAGAGGGTGTTGGCCAAATTTACATCCATTTTGGACAATCCCTCTCACCCTTTGTACATGACAGTGGGAGCGTTAAACAGGTCCTTCGGCAACAGACTGCTACATCCAGCACGTAAGGCGGAACGCTTCCGCAGGTCCTCCAGCAACAGACTGCTACATCTAGCACATAAGGGGGAATGCTTCCACAGGTCCTTCAGCGACAGGCTGCTACATCCAGCACGTGAGGGGGAACGCTTCCGCAGGTCCTTCAGCGACAGGCTGCTACATCCAGCACGTGAGGCGGAACGCTTCCGCAGGTCCTTCAGCAACAGACTGCTACATCCAGCACGTGACGCGGAACGCTTCCGCAGGTCCTTCACCAACAGACTGCTACATCTAGCATGTAAGGGGGAACGCTTACGCAGGTCCTTCAGCAACAGACTGCTACATCCAGCACGTGAGGAGAAACGCTTCCGCAGGTCCTTCACCAACAGACTGCTACATCCAGCACGTGACGCGGAACGCTTCCGCAGGTCCTTCATTCTGTCTACCATCAACTCCATAGCTCCACAGCCAAGTGCACTAATTTCTATTATTGTCTGTCCACTACATATGATTGTACATTTGTGCAATAATCACAGTATTTGTGTGACTTGTGAAACATATACTTATATCCTACTTGGTGCAGTATCTGTGTTTGTGTCCAGCACGTTACACATGCAATTACTTATTCCACTGCATATTTCCAATATCCGCAATTTGCACACAAATTTTTTTCATTCTTTTTTTTCTTATTTATTATCTATTGCATAATATCCTCTGATTTGCTATTTTATCTTTATCCTCAAGCTGTTGTAGCGAGTACATTTCTTATCTTAAATGTTTACAGGATGTTCTTAAACAAAAGGTGATGCTGCACAGTGGTAAACATGTCCCTGTCACAGCTTTTTTGAAACATGTTTCTGGCAACTATTTGAAATTGAGCATATATTTGTCATAAAACAACAAAATTTCTCAGTTTGATATGTTGTCTTTTTTCTATTTCAATTAAATATGTGTGTATATGATTGCAAATCGTTGCATTCTCTTATTTATATGTATTTTACTCAACATCCTAACTTTTTCAGAAATGGGGCTGTACATTGATACAGAAACAAATTAGCTGCCTAATATGCAGGACATTTAAAACATTTGAGGGGGGAGAAAAGCAGAAGTTGGTCTGACCTGAAAATGAATAACTGTTACTAAGTTACCATTTAGATGAGAAATGTAGAACGCTTAAAGATGCTATTTATGGCTGAAGTTCTATAGCCATTGCTCATATAAAAGTATATTCTAGGGTGGTGTCAGAGTGGCTGTTGTCTTGCATAATGTCTCCCTATAAGCTCCAGAGACTAAAAAGAGTTTTTTTTTCAGGCCCTCTTCCCCATTAAAAGGACAAATCACATTTGACCCAGAAGAGTTAAACAATTAACCTGAACTACATGAGCTACTCAGGTCCATAATCTTAAAGAGGCAGTTTCACACAAGAGAATGTGATTACCATAATTAAAGGCAGCTGGAAAAATGCGGAATCTCAAAGTCCTTTGTGTTCATATATATAGATATTATCAATAATTTTATAATATCATTTTAATACCAATACAGTGTGCTTCACAAACTAGAAATTCCTGACAGAAAGCATTCTGTCAATCACAGGGCTGCTGTAAAGTACTGTGCATTTGGGGTGGATAATCAAGCAAATATTGACTGATAATAATATATAAGAATAAAACACTACCTACACTACTAGTTGTCATCCTGGTCAATAGAGAGAAACTAGTCTGAACTGACTCTAATGGGGAACCAAAGATTTAGCCATTAAAATAAGGTTGGAAGAGAGATTTATTTGTAGTAATAATGTAAGAAGCAATGTTAAATTATTCCACACTTTAGATTCATCATCAAGCCATATGATGTAGTACCATGTTCAACATGTTCATGCTATGAAGCATCGTGAAGGTGATGTAACTACTGGGAACATAAACCACATAGTAATTGATTTAGATGCTCCAAGAAGCTTAAAGGGTCGGTTCACCCCAAAACTGAAAAAAGATGTGCTTTATAGGGGCTTTGGTGCTATTTGTCCATCTAGGTCATGAGGCGCTATCCTCTGCGCAGAAGGTACAAACACGAGCATGCCCATGATCTGCTGCTATATTTGAGAGAAGTCCATTTCCATGGTCGATATTTCCAAAACTAGGCAATTCTCATCAGGACAACCTAAATGGATAGATAGCACTAAAATCCCTCTAAGACATATCTTTTTTCAGTTTTGGGGTGAACTGCCCCGCTAATTTATGTAAAACTGTAACTTGAAATCTAATTTTGTTCATTTATAATTTGACACGGTGCACTGATATTGCATACAGGTTGCAGAGGCGTAGCTAGGAATTCTGGGCCTCCTGACAAAATTCCGGCAAGTACTATTCATGAATTTACGCATTCAGATGCCCCTGGAAAATGCTGGGACCCTGAATCTGCCAGGATATCCATACTGTGCTCCTGCCAGATTGCGTCTGTCTCGTGTCCTAGGATAGGTCCTACTCTGACCATGACCCGGCACTGAATAAGTAGCTATTTAGAATACAGCGTTGTAGATGGAAGAAGCGGCATGCATTAGTCAGGCCGTGTTTTTGCTTACTGCCAGCCATGTATATTATATGCATTTCTTCTTATCTAAATTAATCACCTATAAATAAATATTTTACAAAAAAACTCCGGTTTATCTGTTTATTTATTTGTGATGACAGATTTAATTCCTCCAGTTACAAGGGGCTATCAGGAAGGAAGTTAGATGATGGGTGTAACAAAAGCAGCAGAGCAGAAGAAAAACAAAAGACGGCTATTCTGGCAGGACCATGAGGAAAAGGAACGTAGGGTCAGGGATTTAGGATTTAGGTCTGGACACATTTAATGGGATGAAAGAAAACAAAAGTCGTTACGTAGTGACTGAGAACGATAAGCAGGGGAAGCGAGTGTCAGTAGACCTTACACCACCCAGAGAGATCCAGGCGCCTTCGCCTCTGATTTTAATAACATTTACATTGCATTTCTTGAATGGCACACACAGGAAAAGTTCTCTTCCTGAGCTTAGTCTGCCCCCCCACTGTGATTCCAAATGCCTTAGCAGTGTAACAAAATCGCAGATGAACCACAATCTGGGCTGTGAGGGCTGTGCAGGCCCACGTGGTTCTGACATAAACGCTCCGCCATGGAATTTGTCAGCTGCTTGCAGGTTGCTTGTTTCCAAAAGTGAAAGGTACCACCCATCCTGTTACCACAGACAATGGAGCACTGGGCAAGGGGAACTGGGCAAGGGGAACTGGCCAAGTTGTTGCAGAAATATTGCTAATCTGAGGTTAATATTCAATTCTCAATTCAATTTTATTTGTACATTGTCTCAAAGCGCTTTACATTATCCCCACCCAAAGCCCCCAGTGAGTAAGCCAGAGACGACAAGGGCAAGGAAAAACTCCCTAGAAGGAGGAAACCTTGGGAGGAACCAGACTCAAATGGGGAGCCCATCCTCCAGGGGGCAGCAGAGGAAGCCCTAACCCTAACCGGACCCAAAGGGGGAGCCCGTCCTGCAGGGGGCGGCAGAGGAAGCCCTAACCCTAACCAGACCCAAAGGGGGAGCCCATCCTCCAGGGGGCGGCAGAGGAAGTCAAATAAACAGGATGGCAAAGTCCCAGTTCATACTGATCCAAATCAAATCAAAGTTTGAGTCTTAATGCAGGGGGCAGGCAGGTGCTGGTGGTGGTTCTGATGAACAGAGGCACAGAAGCTTGGCAGGCACGGGAGACTTCACAGATAAGCAATTGCTTCTTCACTGTTGGACAAAACAAAAAGATTGATGCTAGTATTAGCAGCTAGCAAACATTCCCTGCTGTCCTTTTAGCGCTTACCAGCTCAGTCCACATAATAACAATGTAGCTCAACCTCTGCTTTGGCTTTATTCTCAATGTCTCCATCATTTATTTGAAAGTTAAAGAATTAAGTGACAGAAAATGTGACACAATAAACTGCATGTCATTGGAACATATTTATGCGCCACCCAGTGGTAGAGGGTGAAACAAGGTAGATCACACACTAAAGCAGCACCCATTATCTTTCCTTATTTGCATACTTTTAGTTAAACCAAAAAGGTTAACTAATAATTAATCTTAATAACGTCAAGAGTTTCACCTCATTGTTACTCCATAAAAATTTCATCATGTCATCTTTAACACGCGTTTTTATTGGCTGCCCCTGCAGGTGGACGGCAGGTGTCACCACATAGCGAGGTACTAATTCGTTGTCTCAATTATGCATATTGGCATCTGGGGCGTAGCTAGAACTTCTAGGCCCTTTGACAAAATGTTCCCCACCCAATTTTACGTATAATTTTACGGATTCTAGGACCCCTGTAAGTTCTGGGCCCTCTGAATCTGCGTCCCTGACTGGCATTGCACGCATTTGCAACTTATTTTTCGTTTATAGTTTTATTTTGTGAATCCGTTCTGCAGTGTTAACTCTCATTTCTGGCATACCCTAATGTTCTCAGAATGTTTATTTTATGCCATGCTACTTACGTTATCAGCTATGTCGAAATCTTAGTTTAAAGATATAAATAAACGTAAATATGTAGCACTCCGAACTCCACGATTAGCCGCGTGTTATTGACCACTAGGTGTCACCAACACATCGTATCACGTAATTCGGGTTGGGTTTTCGTTTAGTTAGCATTCGCAGTTTTACAGGTTCAATTAAATCCAAACTAAATTCGATATTACGTTCTAATCGTTGGCTCATCTGGTCAGTTTTTACTGCCCTACTTGTTTGCTACGACGTCCTCTGTTTTAAGTACTGTACACCTTTACGCGAACGAACTGGAAGTCGAGTGCATTCCTTTCTACAAAAGTAAGCGATATTTTGAGAATCCCGTCTTTTGATGTCGCCGTTGCCACTGAACTAGAAAAAACTTTTAATCCAGTCCTAACCAGTCGCAAGGCGGACCCACCCAGGCGCCGCCGCTCCATTTTAATGCAGATCTCATTCCTGAACAGGCTCCCACTGTACTGCAGTCACTCAGATTGTTTTAAGATGTTTCTTTCCAAGCCGGATGAAAGACCTTCCAGCCGCCCACTCGCCTCACATACCATCCGATCCAGAGCAACACAGAGAGCTTGTGTTTCGTCAGAAAGAGGGGGACGAACTGCAGCGGCTAATAATGAGAGTCATGTGAAGAGAAAGAGCCAAGGTCTGCTGATAATGCAGTGCAAATTGGAAAAGTTTCCTCTTCGTATTTTATTGTACTCTGTATAACTGAATACACATACCAACAAGTAGTTAAACACGCACCGTTCCCTTTCCTGTCACTGTTTCACATAGAAAAATTGCACGTATAAGCTTCGCTAAAACCTTTCTGTTACAGTGAAGATGCGTTTGTATTTTACCATAAACGTTATGTATTTTCTTCGATCAAACTTTTATTAAAGAAAAATCACAGGAATAGAGCAAGCAAAACATTTTCGAACATAATTTAATATTGTCTTATATTAATATCTTATATCATATATTAATAGATGAAGGTAGTGGTTAAACTGGCCAGATGCTATTATTATCATCATCATTATTAATAGTTGTATTAGTAGTATAATTGTTGTTGTTTTGTATTTTCAGCGGTATTAAGATGGTTCAATGTGCATTAAAGTCAATTCCACCTGCTAATTTGAGGGTCCTATGATAATTGGCAAAATAAAGAAATATAAATACAAGACTGATGTGGCTGCATGCATATTTTCTTTTTTCTCCTGTTCAAATGTTCTCTCTTGTGGCAAAGTGACACCATTTATAAGATATTTGACACATAACTTTTAATTGTCCTCTGTGGCTGCATGCGTGTTTGTTCACGCAGATCACCCAGCCTAACATTTGAGTGGGAGGAAGTCTCCAGTCTCTGTACTGCTTGGATATGTTATGTATCTTGTCACTTAGCTACACACAATTCCTCGAACAGCAATGGAAAGAAACGTAAATGTATTATTAAGTGGCAGAAAATCAAGTGCAGCACATTACACTTGCATTTCTGCTATGTCAAGCCATTTTATGTTTTCATATGTAGCCCAATGTAAGAATAAAGGGCTGAAAGTGGTCCTCTTAACCAATTCTACTGAATTTAATGAAAGAATTGCCACAGGAAACCACTGCCTTCTAGCCATGTAAGGGTGAACGGGGGTTGGGTGGTATCATCTGACTAACCAGGACACATGAGTCATACTTTTGTGTTTTCCTCCCCTGGAATCTTTTCACACTTAATTCTGATGCTGAAAGGACAGGAAATCTCAGCTTTAGAGATAAAGGTGGATCTGACTGTGAAACAAATGCACTGTCCTCTGCTTTGTGTGATGGTGGAGGGGAGAAAATACCCTGGAAGGGGTGAGATTTATTCCAGGAATATGGAGGATTCCAGGCAGGGTTTAGCAATGAAGGGGTGGTGGCTGCTAATTCAGAGGGAGTCTCTCTTCATCAGAAAGGTAGGCAAGGTTCATGAGGTGCAGCAGGTATGGGTACAGGCCCAAGCTGGCTATCCGGCATGCCGAGCATTTTCCCACTGTGCCGATGGGTGCATGGGCTAGCCATCTGGTATGCCGGGCGTTTTCCGCCTGTGGCGATAGGTGCATGGGCTGACCATTTGGTATGCTGGGCATTTTCCCTCTGCGCCGATGGGTGCATGGGCTGGCCATCTGGTATGCCGGGAATTTTCCCACCGTGGCAATAGGTGCATGGGCTGGCCATCTGGTATGCCGGGAATTTTCCCACTGTGGCGATAGCTGCATGGGCTGGCCAACTGGTATGCCGGGCGTTTTCCCACTCTGGCGATAGGTGCATGGGCTGGCCATATGGTATGCCGGGCGTTTTCCCACTCTGGCGATAGGTGCATGGGCTGGCCATCTGGTATGCCAGGCATTTTCCGGCTGCGCCGATGGGTGCATGGCCTGGCCATCTGGTATGCTGGGCGTTTTCCCACTGTACAGATGGGTGTATGGACTGACAAAATTTAATGATCCCCCCTTCCCCCAGTCGCAAAATGTATGACTCAGCAAGAGTGGTCGTGTCCCATGGAGAGGGCAGCGGGAGTGGTCGCGCCCCATGGAGAGGGCAGCGGGAGTGGTTCAGTCCACTGCTTCAGCAGGTTGATTTGGTGAATCTGGTCTGAGGAGCAGTGGCTGGGGTGCCTCTGGGATCAATAAAGTTGATCTTATCTTACCTTTGTTCAAGGGGCCTACCGTTTCCACAGTGGTGTTGGACCCCTGCCAGAAGACCAGAAACTTTCAAGAGAGATTCAGGTTGAAGACCTGATCACTGGCTGTAGGCCTGATGAGTCTGTTCAAAGAGATCTTCTGCTGCAACCTTTAGAGTACAGTGAATCAAGTCAACATCATGCGGCCATTCTCAGCGAATCCATTTGACCATCTGGCTGAAACACTCAGCGAGGCTCTCTATCTGGGGCGGTCAGCCACCACACAGGCATCATGCCCAGGCCAGTTGGGGTATATTTGGAGATGCCCTTGCAGCCTCTAGGCCACATTTTTCAGGTTGGCATTCCACGCATCACAGCCTCGGAGCCTGGTAGCATTATCTGTGATGACATGGGTTACATCCACGGCCTGGTGGTGAATGCCAGTGTTGAAAATGACAGTATGTTGCAGAGTTTAATTCGGGTATAAAATACACATATCTTTTAATGATTATGTTTAGTTGCATTACAATACATTCAATTCAAGATTCAGTCAGTGTCATTGCAAGTTACTATGCATTTTGTCAAAATTTCTTTAAAAAATTATGCACGAATGACTGTATGTTGACTTATCTGTGGAAGGGATCCAGATTAAGTTTAACCACAATGTTTTGTTTTGTCGTAGTAATGGCTTTAAGCAATTTTCTAAGGTTACAGCTAAACTACTATCTTACGTGCTAGTTTCTAAAGTTGTGAAAAACATAACCCGATACACTAAACCAATGTGAAAGCACTCTAGTTTGTGTCTGGGGTGTTACACACAGCATTACATAGTTCATGTCCCAGGTGGCTTCTGCTAGTGTAATCTTCAGCAACTTGAACTAAGAGAAATATTCTATAATACTCAGCAAGTAGGTGAAAATCTTAAGTGAAATTTAACCCTAGCAACTAAATATCTTTAAGCAGTGTGAATTTTAGTGATCCTATAGCGGGTAATTTTTCATTGTTCATCAGCATCACAAAATCCCTGCAAAATATCTCACCTAAATTAAGGATTGAATGAAAAAATGAATGAATGAATGACTAGAAAGTGAATAGCAGAAGTACAACTGAGGAAACATGGAAGGTATGATAATTTAATTCTGGAAGCGTACAGTGATGAGTCATAGATAGACTCATGCTTTACATCAGTTAATTACATGTAAGTAAGAACAAAGTCCTTCACTAGACTTTTGTACTCCCTTCGTTGATACAGCCCACATTTGCAGAATGGTGCTGCTTACTGGCTGTAGGACCACCTAGGACCATGACCAAGATAGAAGGCAGTGGGCAGGCAGTGAGGTCCATGGCTCTGGAGTATGACGGGTTCAGCAAAACAATGATTTATTAGAGATACTACTTACATTAATTATTTAGCAGAGGCTTTTGTCCACAGTCACATACAAGTGAGGATCAGAGAGCAGGATAAACCAGTCCCAGGAGAAAATTAGTTTAATGGCCTTGTTTAAGGGCACCACAAGGAATATCACCTTTCCCATTGGATTTGAGCCCAAGGTCAGAGCCCTAACCTGCAGAGACACATACTCTCAATTTTTTGTCATTCTGTACTTTAGTCACATGTTGAGCCCTTCAGTAAGATAAACAACAAGGGAAGGGCAATGGAGGGTTTCCAGTTCATTGTTGGTGGGGGTGTAACTTCAGGCAGTCGGAAAAAAGGTATCTGGGACTCAGCCACACATACACCGCTGTATGTGAAGGTATGTGAAGGTATGTGAAGGTATGTGAAGGTATGGACATCAGCAATGTCTATGATTCTGGAGTGCGAAGAATTCAGCAAAAAAGTAGTTTATTAATGATTCTATATAGGTATCCAGTGGAGAATTCATTGAGGAAAGGATACTGATAGGTTGAAAGTGAACTTCAGACAAGTGTCTAACCCGTAATAAGATGTATATACGCTCAGATAGTAAGCCAGAATAAGGCCCGGGGCAGACCTAGGATTAAATCTCTTGGCTGGCCTGGGAACGCCTTGGTATCCCCCCCGATGGAGCTGGAGGAGGTGGCTGGGGAGAGGGAGGTCTGGGCATCCCTGCTGAGACTGCTGCCCCTGCAACCTGACCCTGGATAAGTGGCAGATAATGGATGGATGAATGGATGGATGGATGGATGGATGGAACATGAAGCATGGATCCATCCTGCCTTGTATCAACAATTCAGGCTGGTGTTTGTGTCTTGGTGAGAGAGATATTTTCTTGGTACATCTTGGGCCCCTTAGTACCAACTGAGCATTATTTAAATAGCACAGCCTATCTGAGGAGTATTGTTGCTGACCATGTCCGTCCCTTTATGACCACAGTGTGCTCAATTTCTAATGGCTACTTGCAGCAGGATAATGTGCCATGTCACAAAACTCATATCATCTCAGACTGGTTTCTTGAACATGACAATGAGTTCATTGCACTCAAATGGAATCCCCAGTCATCAGATCTTAATCCAATAAACCACCTCTGGGATGTGGTGGAACAAGAGATTCATGAAGGCATGAAGGTGCAGCTGACAAATCTGCAGCAACTGTGTGATGCTGTTATGTGAACATGGACCAAAATCTCTGAGGAATATTTCAAGCACCTTGCTGAATTCATGGCACAAAGAATTAAAACAGTTCTGAATGCAAAAGGAGGCCCGTCCTGGGACTAGCAAGGAATACCTAATAAAATGGCCAGTGAGTGTATGTTTCCCTTAATTAGCATAAAAATTACCTTAAACCTGCCAGACAAAAACCTAAATAATTGCTGCTTCTGACAAGTTTCTAAATTCTATTGTTAAATTTCTGCCACTTTTCCCAAGACAATAAGAACATAAGAACATAAGAAATTTACAAACGAGAGGAGGCCATTCGGCCCATCAAGCTCGTTTGGGGAGAAC
>JAODLD010000124.1:14256687-14267387 GCA_026781065.1 Mormyrops boulengeri
CTTTCCTACACCACCCTTTTAGCCACGCATTTAATTTCCTTATCTCGGCTAACTTAGCCTGGCTTGCACGTGGCACGTCAATAAGTCAGATACTTATTGACATTATCAGTGTAAGAACTTTAATCCAATAATTTCAATAATGTCATTAATTTTGTAACTCAGCATAGAAAAAAATACCCATACTTGAGGAGAATCCTGCTTCCAGTCCTTCTGTCTGCCACAGCTTTCCTATTGCAAAGTAATAGTGATTGATGTGTTAATTGATTTGCTGTCATTTGCAGACATTCTCTGGCAGTTAAGCTTCTTGGTTCATGACTCAAATGGGAAAACATCCTTATTTGTGTTTTGGCCGCTTCCCTTTGTGTGTGCAGCCAAAGATTCCCCTGCCACATTTCCCTTTTCTTTGCACATTGGCACTTACCCGATGATGCAAGAACAACTCCCTCACAATGCTGATTGCGTCAGACAAAGGCCCAGACTTTCCATTATCAGTGGGTGGTTCTCCAAATATGATACAGTGGCGGCTTACCATTGATACTGCACTCAGTGAGGCAAGCCGCGGGTCAGCATGAGAAGAAGACTTGTTCCTGCAAGCCTTCTGGGGCCAGAACCACCGAAACAACAGACTAAGCTGCTGTTTCTTACCACGTCAATGGAAGCAACATGAGATAACATTAGTAAATGTTATTGGTCCAAAGGGGAAATTCTTCAACCTAGCAAGCATATGTGAAAAACTACATTTTTTGTTTGCATTGAAAACTTTAAAAATGAGACCATGAATGTACTGAAGAGTATTTCAGTTCTGCTTTACAAAGCCATTGGCTGGACAGATTAGATAACTCGATATATATCAAGCTATGTTCTAACACAGCATCACAGCTAACATTAACCAACAAGAAATCTGGTCCTGAAGTCATAGTGCAACATATGAAACTGAAATAGTCAATCAAGTAAGTATAAGTTTTTTTTTTCAATTTTAATTTACCATCTTAATCTAAACCAGGGGTGTCAAACTCCAGTCCTGGAGTGCTGCAACCCTATGTAGCTTAGTTCTTTCCCTGTTCCACCACCAATGATTCAGCTCAAGAGCTGTGTGGTAATTATCACAAGGAGGTGCAAGGAGTTGAATCAGGGCTGTTAAACGAGGGGAAACCCAAAAATGAGCAGGGCTCCGGCCCTCCAGGACAGGAGTTTGACACCCCTGATCTAAACTATAAAAGTATTTAACAGCAAACTCTAGAACACCAGATTGCCAATGAATTTTCTAGCAGCATTTATACACATATGGACTGTAAAGCAATACTTGATGATTATGAGTGCTTATGAAACATCACTTCTACTTGTTGAAGAATTAATTTTCATTTGAATAAACGTGGAATTTCTCATTACTGATAAATATTTCATTTAAATTCTCACCTTTAAAGCTCTTAGTAATATCCATCAGTCTATCTTTGGATGTTACAGACAAAGACAAAGATATAAAATAAGCACTGCTTTATGTTATACAAATAAAGACATTTAAAGTGTCATAAAGTGCAGACAGCACTGTACTGCATCATATCACTGTTTTATGTTACACAGGTAACGTGAAGACAGCTCTGCACTGCATCATATCACTGTTTTATGTTACACAGGTAACGTGAAGACAGCTCTGCACTGCATCATATCACTGTTTAATGTTACACAGGTAACGTGAAGACAGCTCTGCACTGCATCATATCACTGTTTTATGTTACACAGGTAACATGAAGACAGCTCTGCACTGCATCATATCACTGTTTAATGTTACACAGGTAACATGAAGACAGCTCTGCACTGCATCATATCACTGTTTAATGTTACACAGGTAACGTGAAGACAGCTCTGCACTGCATCATATCACTGCTTTGTGGTACACAGGTAAAGTGGAGACAGCCCTGAACTGCATCATTTCACTGCTTTGTGGTACACAGGTAAAGTGGAGACAGCCCTGCACTGCTTCATGTTACACAGGTAATGTGGAGACCCTGCACTGCTTCATGTTACACAGGTAATGTGGCGACAGCCCTGCACTGCATCATATCACTGGAAGAAAAATGCATTCAAACAAAGGCCCTTTCTTAAACTTCTAATACATTTGGAATTCCCCTTCAGATGTACTTACAGTATATACTGCATTAACTACCTGCAAACTGTCTGAGTAATACGTGAAATTTAAAGAACAGTTTTGTTTCTTTCTTTTTTTTTGGTGATAAAATCCGTGAAAAGACACAACATGTTTTTTAATGACACAATCAGCAATTTATACGTAAATGCAGTTATAAACGGCTGTCTTGATCTCAGAAAACAAGTCTTGTCATGTATTGTCTCACCCATGCTGAATAGCTATGCTGAATCATGTCCTGGGAATGGCACTGGAGTTATTCGCTCTTCCTGCAAATAATTTAATTTACATTCATAATCATTTAATAGACAGGCACTTTTTTTCAAAAGCAATGCACAACAAGTAACGACAAGCATACTGCTGCTGGGGAATCAGATTAGGTACAAATGTTGCTAGGCCACTATTGCCAAAGACTGATCAGAAACAAGGGCAATGTATTTGCAAGGGAAAAAGGTATAGATGATAATACTCAAACTGCGTCACAAATGCTGTAAACGTGTCATTATACAGTATATGCAGACTGAGGTGCAACACACAATCAACAGACAAATAAATTGCAAAACAGAACTCAATACGAATCTAAGTCTTTTATATTAACACACAACAGCCCCTTGTACAGTCTCATAAAAGAAATACCAATTTGTACCTTTGAGGGAATAATTGCTTGTCACAGGACCTGTACCCTCAAGGGTCTGCCAATTGTACCCTAGCTGTAGGTAAATGTACATTTTAAGATGCAGAAATGGACACTAGAGGACATATTTGTACCATTGGGGGGACATTAATGTTTTTACCTTTGGGAACAAAACTGTACCAGAGCTGTATCCTTTTATTCTGACGGTGTAGTGCCAAGAACACTACTTCACACAATCACGCAAGAAAAAAGGAAAAAGAAACGTAGCAAGATCGTTGTGGACGTCATAGTAGGCTGATTTCTTTGTTAAATTCGAAAATAACTGATATTCTGCAAAGGACGAAAAACGTATAGATATAATAATACAAATGAGTTTCAGGAGACGGTTCACTGTAGAGGTATGAAGATATTTGACATCTGAGTAAGTAATAAAGGTTAATAAGAGTGAAGTGCTGTTTTTTCCTCTTTCTGGTATGACGTCATGCTCCTCGCACTCCAAAGGGCCCCTCCCCTCCGGACGGGAAGGACGGAGCTCCAGCTTTGCGTGTGGAAGAAGCTCAAAACTGTCTCACTAACATGGATTAATGTTTGTTTTCTGATTGAAGTGGGTATTATTATTAGTATGAGTTTTTCTTTTTAATGGAAGCATGAAGACTTTTTATTTTGCGATGAACAGAATAATGAATAACGTAAGTAACTACCTTAGTGCATAACGCCCGGGAGTTAATCATACCAAGTAAACTTCGCGAACCATTTTAAAGAAATTATTGGATACTTGGCAACAATCGGTATAGAACTGGACAGCGTTCTGGTTAATTTCTTCTGATAAAAAATTCTGTACTTGATCTTACTACGATCATTATCAAGATCCGCGAAGTTTTCCACTTCCGTGATTTGTGGAAAATTAGTTTCCCCAAGTTTTATTTCACTATGGTATCAAACCATATTTGGTTCAAGTTATATAATTATTGTACTTGACAAGTCGATTGTATTTTGTTTTAAGTGTTTTGGGAAATCCAAAAACGAAAAGGTGGCGACCCGGCAATCCCGGGACATGTTTGCTGGAGTCCAGCTTCTTCCCGAAAGGAACAGCAGCTCGTATGAAGTTTTAAGCGTGAGAAAAGACTTTAAAATGATGGGGACCTAGACTTTGACCCTTAATACATGCACTGCGTTGGAAATGCATTAAAATGTGTAAACGTGTGTATTGGAGATGAATCCCTCCGTCCTGCGGGCCGGTTCGTATCCCGACCATTTGAACGTCAATCGCGGGGCACTTAGGCACGCAGGCTGCGGACTCTATGGGCCGTTTACAGACATTTTACCCGGCTTGTGCTTCCTGGAATAAAGGCAACGCGTTTCTACTACGTGAGAAATGTATGGAGGTATGAAAAATGGGATCTTTTAGTTTACTGTAAGTGCCCTGAAACGATTTTCTCCGGGCCGTAGTATGAGACGCTTAAACTTTCTCCACTCGACTTGGGTTTTACACGTATTAATTCGGCCTACACACCATTTCTTCCCCCCCCCCCTTTCTGTATGTGAACAACATGCCGTCACACCTTAACACACACGCATATACGTGAGGACGCCTGGGCTACACGTCACAACCTCTGGGCTACACGTCATAACCTCTGGGCTACATGTGACAACCTCTGGCCACATGTGACTCCTAATGTGTGTTTGGCCGACCTTGCAGACATTCCAAGAGCAGGTTTAACAATAGAGTGGATAAACTGTTAGTTTAGGCATATATATCTCTACAGCTATATTTTGAATAAACGTACAAACAAATGAGGCGCTAACATATTAAATACACACTAAACTTAAGGATAGTTCCCATTTTTTAATTATGTTGTAACTTAAAATTATTGGTACTCTGTGTCCATAAATTTCAACTTATTTTAATCAAGTGATTCTCAGTAAACTCCATATCGACTTATTAAATTTACTCCCCATCGCTCTTAGTCATGTATCAAGTACGAATGTCTCTAGGACTACATGCAATGACATCAAAATGTTGCTGAAAAGACCAATTTCATATATTAAGGGTCCTTGTTAAATATTCAAAGGAACCATTGTATCATTCATTCATTCATTCATTCAGTCATAGAAAAAAACCATATTGGGTTTTGTGGCTTGGTGTATGGTTTCCTTTTGGTCTTTGGTATTTAAAGTGGACTCTTTGCCCTGAAGAATAGAATTCAAGAATAGTTTCAGAATGTCATAATGTGATAGATTGTGGGTCAGTTTGGGCTGTATATTGTAGTTGAGTTCTTGCCTTAAGGATGTGTCACTGTGGGTCTTGGGGAGTATTATGTGATACTGTAATTTGTCTCAGTGATGCTTTATTGTACTGGTAAATATTTTATCTAACCAAAGCAACTTACACATCTTAGAATTTTAGATTTTTATTTATAAAGCTAATTATTTGCTACAGTTTATGCAAAGTATTTTCACAAGTTTTATGTGCCTGTGTGACCTCTGTGGACATGTGATTAGATGCTATTTCCAAAACACTAATACTCAAGGTAAAATATGCATTTACTTAAAATTGTAATGGTACAGGTGCAATAGAGCAGAAGTATAGCATGATGCATTGCCAAAAAAAAAATCTTCATCTAAACCAATAAACGTCACGTGGCTCTTTAATTTTCCAGTTATATTACAAAAAACATGATATAGTTTGTGTTGGTTATAGAATGTTATTAAATGTTTTTGGAGTTTGTGTTGTGCTAATTGTGTTTCAGACAACAGGCTAACATGAGGGAGGGTATGCAGGAAATCTAGTAACTTGTCCATGAATTTGCTCCAGAAGTTATAAATACCTTTCTGCGTTTTTGCTGGATTGACCCTCTGATCTCTGCATGGACCTTCATTGTATTTGAATTTCCTGTGTTCTGGTGTTTGCTGTATGTTGATGTTCTGTGTTAAAACTCAGGTTGTGGGATTCATTCCTGGATTTCTGATTTAATATCATTAATTCTTATTATTAAGCATCCTTGGCTCATTTCACTTAATGTATTTTGGGAATTATAAACACCCAGTTTTAATCTCCTTCTCGTTTCCCTGGATTTGCCAAGCATGTGGCTGCATGGTTTTATCAGTTATTAATCAGAACAAAAACTTTTCCTCTCATTGTTACTTGTTTCCTTTGTTATTATTTTTTTCTCAGGTATTGTTAAAAACATATAACATCTTAGTAACAAGCACCACCATGACCAGAATCTCAAATAACAATATAACAATCTCACTGTCCTTCAATAAATAGAGACGACATGCATTTCCTTGTCTGACAACTATGATTAACATTGTCTCTGGTAAATTAAAATTAGGCCTACTGGATATTGTCCATTTTGTTACAAGTAGGCTAAGTGATCTTAGAAACCTAATTAAGTGTTTTATAATCTATACTGTACCGGCTTGAATCATCATTTTTTTAAATCTGGAGCAATAAAATAAAATACCACTTCTGAAAACTTGCCAAACTTTAAATTGCGATAAGCAAAAACATTTCATTATTATCTTATAGATGTTGTAAGTTAATCTTAGGAAATAACATTAAGCTAACCGCTACTATATCTTCCTTATGTGTAGCTTTCTTTGATTTTTGACTTTAACTCTGAGCTTGTGTGTTTGAAATGCTTAAAGTAGGGCAGTTTATTCTGTTTTCACACGGGTGTGTCGAGGAATCTGGTGACTCAGAAGTGAAGGAATGAGCAGTAGACAGGATGTAATGGAACTGGGAGGGGGAGACCTACCTGGCCTGACAGGCAGCGGCAAACATCGGGGCAGATATACACCCACGTACTGCCCACCAGAAATAATGGAATAACAGAGCTGTTTGCTCCTTATTTGTGAGCATGCCCTGGTATTGTTTTAAATTGGGGTGACCATAATTTGCTATGCAAAAAATAGAGGACATCAGGGGGGCACAAAAAGAGGCGTCAAAGCAACGCGAATATGCATACAAAGTAAATGAAGTAGAAAGTAAATGTCAGCATGAAACGAAGCGAATCCCAGACATTTCAGGGCTTTTCAGGTCCCAAAAAGTCCAGGACAAAGAGCATGTATGGTCCCTTTACTTTAGTAACTTCACATGTTCAAAGAACAATGTATTTTTTAGTGAAAACGTACAAGTAGTGAAGTGAGCAGGAGTCCATTGCACCATACAGCTGAATCCGTTAAATGACTCTAAAAGAAATTGTAATAAATTGCAGTTTATAGGCAGGTATTTTGACATTTTTGTTCGGTATGTACATGAGGGTATCAAGTTCTGCTAGCCATGTACTAAAAATAAGGCTGTAATTCTGAATGTCGGACATTATTTAAGGTTTTTAAATCTGGAGATTGATGTTACTTGGTTTTTCCGCTGTTTCAGAGAAGGCTGCTGAACCCTTTCCTCACTTTCTCCTGCACTTCAAGATTGTTTGGATAAATCAGAATGGTGTGATTGTTCCTGTTTTCCTATTGGTCTGTGTTCTTTACCCAGTCTTTGGAAATAGTGACGTTTGCCAAGAGTGAACCTCGGTGTTAGAGTCCAGGAAACTCCCTTACAGTAACAAAGCATGGCTGTTCCTAGGGAATACCACAGGAGTGCTAGCGATAAAATAGCGCTGTTCAACTTATACTCAGAGCTCCTAGGGCTGCAAAACAAGAGCCTGTTTAATTCTGCTCCATTTATTAATTACTGGTTTTTTAAAGAGTACCAAAAATCTATGTTTTGTAAAGCATGTAACATTTATAAACATTTAACAGGTCTTTCAGAAGTGTGTAAACCAACCAATCGTAAATACGCATATCCAGTGAGATTACATTGTTGTATAACATTCAGGCGTAACTTAAAGGACTAATGCTGGTAGGAAATGTGTAAATGGGACAGGGAGATATGAGAAAATACTATATCCTTTAATGATGTGTTTTAGTTGTTAATGACTGGATGAGTGCATGAGTTGCCTTTTACCAAAATATTGAAATGAGCTTGTTACTTTTCTGTCATGTGAACAATAAGTGTATAATAGGCCTAGTTTGCAGCGAGGTTAAGGGGCATTATTGTTGTGACAAATTGGGCTTCATTCAATCCACTGTATTTCCAATTTTGTTGTATATAAAGTGGTCTTTTAGTCGTGTAGCCTTTGTCAGTTTCTTTGTGTTTCTTTCTTTGCTCAGACCTCTTGCTTAATTTTCTCCTCTGCAGATGTTCAAATCAGATGTTTCAGATTAAGCTAGTGATTGGTCATGTATGGTTTGTTATGAGAATACTGATTCCCTCTATGGCTGTATAATTGGCTGAATTTTCTGGCTTAGGTTGTGCTTTTAATCCTCACCATGGTCCTCGTGACTTCTGCTGCTGAACCCAGCCACAGCTCGGCCTTGTCAGAAGACAAACATTGGAACAAGACATCCAGCCAGATTCTTTGCAAAGAAAACCAGGAGTACCTACATGACAATTTTTGCTGCAAAAATTGTGAGGCTGGTAAGGAAATGTGGAATAACAAACTTCCTGGGAAGTTCCTGTCCTGGGAGTGGAACCCATGTGTTCTTACTTTTTGTCCCCGATTAGATCACAGGATTTCATTAGGCTACTTTCAAGTAATCATTTAGGTTGGTTTTATTGTTTGGATTTGTTTAGGTAATTGCTTATTTAGTTAAAAAATTTGAATGCTTTCAAAATCAAGTAGCTTTGAAATCCTGGGGTGAGCGTGTCTTCAGTTAATTGCACTTTTTATTAGCAATTCATCAGGATGGGAGTGCGATTGTTACAAGTGGGGGCTATAGATCCACCTCCTTTGGGGTTTATACGTTATTGGAGTCGTCATAGCACACTTTATGTCATTTTAACGTTTATTCTGCTCAAGGTGCTTTTTTTTTGTATAACCATGCATAAGATGTTTTTTGATACAGGAACCCATGTGGACAAGCCCTGCACTCAAGATTCAGAGAAGGGAACGTGCGCGCCCTGTGAGCCCAGCACGTACACAGAGCACTCAAACGGCATGCCGCGATGTCTCCCGTGCACATCATGTCGCAATGGTAATACCCTAAACGGCACAACTTCTTTTGATTCAGCTCTCAGCAGAAGCACAGTTTATCCAAGGGCAGGTGGCGGTATTTGACTCTGCGAGTTGTTTGTTTCGAGTGCCTGTTGATGGAAAAGTCGTTGGGTCAAATTCCGCGGCTGGTGGAGTGATGTCACTGGAGGGCCCTTGAGCACGGCCGCTACTAACCGCGGTAGCTAAAGAGACGCTGGCTGGCCCGGCCCTCTGATCCTCACTTGTACGTCACTTCAGACAAAAGCGTCTGCTACATAAATAAATCTAATCAGATGGGTATTTCTCAGAAGATCTAGGTGTTCATCATAATTCCTAGCTGACGCAAGCCGCTCTTTGCTCAGGTTTTACTGGTTTCCTATTTCTCTCCCGGCGTCTTATGCATGTGCTCTGGTATGTCCTTAGATATGTAGATAGTACTTTCTGTGCTTTCATTTACGCTCCATTTGCTGCAGCAAAGCTGTCAAGAGTTATGCTAATCCTTTACACAAAGCTAGTCTCAATATGGCAGAGTAACATGAAAAGGAGAAAAAATAGGCTACATATAGCATATAAGCTTTATAAGGTACAGGTATATTGGAATGTTTCGCTTCACTGATCACATCTTGCTCTTCATAGTACCAGGTTAGCTAATATGCAGCACACCTGGAGCCAGGGGTTAAGGGCCTTGCTCGAGGGCCCACGGACATGTGACTGTTCTGTCGAGGCTGGGGCTGCCGCAATTACTTGACGTAGTCAATTACACCAATGTGGAAAATGCATTAATGCTTCAATTCATTAGAGCAAATGTTTTCCTTTAATATCACTATGTAATTATAGGAGGAGTTCAAAAAATGATCACAAAACAAAAAGGTGGCTTTACACTGTGCAAAGTGTGATGGCACCACAGCGACACTAGTGCTATGCATGAGCCCCGGAGGAGAAAACACACGCATCAATATACATCTCGTTAACATTTTTAGGCATACTACTAATCGGCTTATTGCATTGTGGGTGAAAATAATGTTCATATAGTGTCAGAAATCCCACGTACATTATCTAAAGCCCTGTAACAGCATACAGTTTGTTGCCGTCAAGGTAAAATTAACTTGAATTAAATGGTCAAGTTGATTTTCTGGAGGACAGTTAATCATTTAGATTAATTGACCAATCGATACAATAGTCGATAGATTAATCGATAGAAAAATAGTCGTTGGTGGCAGTCCTACTTAGCTAGCTGCGCCACTCACCACCCCCATCTTTTTTATTATTATTATTTCCTTTTTTTTAATTAAACAAGCGTGACAGGCTGCTTAAGGCAACACACAACATACAGTATAGGTAACATAAGGCTACATACAACTCTTGCCCTAATAACTGGATATATCAGGGGTAGGTAGCCCTGATTCTGGAGTGCTGGTATCCAGCAGGTTTTCCATCCTACCTGGTCTCTGATCAACCACACCTGATCTCAGGCAGATAGAAACTCATCAGGAAGGATGGAAAACCTGCTAGGAACCGGCAGTGCAGGATCAGGGTTATCTAGTCCTGGGTTATATAGCTGTGACCTGAACGTGACGGCTGAATTACCGATTTGATTGCTGTGATATAGTTTGGATTTTGTGTGTGTGTGTGTGTGTGTGTGTGTGTTTAAAAACAGACAAACTCACTTTGATTTGTTTAGCATTATAATATTTTTTTGTAATTCATATAAGTTTGTAGAAATTGGTAACATAGCATGGTCTTGTATACCAGTTATATGTATATTTTGACGATATCAAGATTATGAGTACTAAAAATGATGTGGTGATGTGTGTGGTGATTTTAATTTACCTGGGATACAGTGGGACATAGTCTCCGGCTCTTCTGTAAATGAACTCGAGATGGTGGAATT
>JAODLD010000124.1:14267487-14278744 GCA_026781065.1 Mormyrops boulengeri
TAGGTTCTCCCCAAACGAGCTTGATGGGCCGAATGGCCTCCTCTCGTTTGTAAATTTCTTATGTTCTTATATAATTTAGGCCTACTTATGATTTAGTTGCTTTATTCACTGGATATTTAATTTCCATTTTCCTCAAACATCTTTAAGGATTAATCAGCTAATGTTACAGCTGGAGTTGTATAAGCTCGTGTTAGAGACTGCACTGGACCACGTCCATCTGAAGAGGCTTCGGCTTTGTCACCGTGACAGTGTTTATGTGGTTGCAGCTCCAGGTCAGGAGGACACGAAGTTTAGCCTGAACTCCGAATCCAGTCAATTTCACTTGTTTAAAGGAATCCAAACAATGCAGTTAGACAGTGCTTACCGGTGTGTTCTTCTGTGAATAAGGCTTTCCGGCAGTCATGAATGTATCTGTATCAATCCCCCTCTGTTAGTCTTCCTCATGCACAATTCTACCACTTGTAGAATTATGAAATTTATATACTGTATCCCACATTCTTTGTCTTTACCATTTTGATTTTATATTTTTAGACTTCTGTTCCATCTGGGACAAATTTAAGTACAATTAGGAATATTAAAATACAAGAAATAATATTTATTGCATGCGACCTTGTCAATTACTGAAGTGTATATGCTTCGGTTTGTTATGCAGTCATGAACGTAAACTCTGATTTGAATTCAGATTCATGAATTAATCATGTTGATCTTAAGCAGTAGTGGAGATGGGGGATGATTATGGAACATGGTCAGTTTTTCAAAAGGATACAGTGATCTTCCTGCATAATTATATTCCCTTAAACACCACTGATGTTTAGCAAATCTAGTGAAGTTTTGCTATGAAAGGAAAAGGAAAAAAGCGCCATAATTCTACATTTTATAACAATGAATTATCAATTGTCCCTATTCTTCCCTATATCCTTTTTCACTGAGAACATCTTTTGTCACGACAGGCTTCTCTGAAACACCCTGCTTTTTGTTTCACCCAGACCAGCAGATGGTGGCTTCATGTAGCCGCACACAGGATACACAGTGCCATTGCAAACCCAGCACCTACTGTGTGCCCGAACAAGCCTGCGAAGTGTGCAAGAAGTGCACCAGGTAAGACGTGCCGGCCACACTGGCCATTGTCCAGCCAACAATCCCTGTACTGGGCTTATTCCTTTAAGGATTTTTTTCTTCACAACTCATAATAATAATAATAATAATAATAATAATAATAATAGCTGAAATATATGCATAATAATAATAATAATAGCTGTTTGTAGATGTATATTTTCTTGCACACCCCCACCCAGATGTAAACCGGATGAGGAGAAGGTGCAGAACTGCACAAGCACATCCAACACCGTCTGCAGGAAAAAGGGTGCCGCACCCCTCCCCACCCTAACCCCAACCCCCACCTCCCCACCTGCTCCCAGCTCAGGTATTTTGTGCTTAATTAGGATGACCTGCTTTTTCTCTCTGCATTGGATTCCGTCACTATAAAATGTTATGTTGTGTTTATTATGCAGTATGATCAAAATGCATTAATGTGTGATACGTACTGATTAAACATTGGTTGGAACAGGGATTCAGTAGCTAGCACTGATGCCTCCCTCCTCCAGGGCTGAGGGTTCGCATCGCTTCCTGTGCAACCTGAAGCAGGCTTTGCACCTTCCACCAGCCAGATGAGGTTAAGTGGTTGTAAGATGGATTAGTGGTTTAATTTAATAGGTACTTATAACTGCCAAGGAATTTGCAATAGCAATGGTACTTTGAATATGCTATCTAGTGGACGGGAGGCACTGAGATTCAATTAAACAATAACTGGACAGTGGTTCTTAATTTTGAGTAGTGTAGTCTTGTTACCCTTAGAGGTGTTTAGTTGCGAAAAATTAAAATGGAATCCAGACACTAGAGCTGGGCATTATGACCAAAAATTAATATCATGGTATTTTTCAAAGTTATATCGGTTTCACGGTATACGACGGTATTTTATTTTTTGTTAAAGTATGACAAATTTTTGTTTTACGTTTTTGCATTGTTCCCACATTAACTATATTATTTTGTTATTAGCCATTGCGCCTATCCGCTACCTTAATGATAACATATGGCTAACATGTTTGTTGGCTAACTGCTTATAGATAAACTTAAATATGTTAAGGTGTGCACCGGCCAAGTTAACATTTTTGATAAGTGTTTAATAGTTCAGTGTTGCTGGAACGCAGCTTTACTAACCTCGTGAAATTTCTCAAAAAGGCCGGGATGTCGGATTTTAAGATGCTTCACCAAGTTTGACGGGTTGTCGCCACAACTTTGTAGCACTGTTTGCATAGACGGTTATCGACATCCTTACCCTTTCCATGCTCGTCTGCAAAATACTTCCAAATGGCACTTTTGCGTTTTTTTTTTTTTTTTTTACTTAAGCAGCTTGCGAACTGCCTTGAACTGCAGCATATGTAATTTTCGGCCAACTCAGTATGTGTATGTAAACCAGCGCAAATGCGTTCAGCGGCTATTGAGAGGAGAGGAGGGGAGGGGCTACGCGAGTGTGTGCGTGCGTGCACACATGCCAGCGCTGTAGTGGCGCTGTGTGAAGTGTGGCGAATGAGGGGAAAACCGCACTGTTGGTATCAATAATGGTGAAAATGAGTATCTAATCAGATATTAATTTTTAATATGGATTAGTATCTGAGAATTGATTTTTGACAACCCCAGTGTCTCATTATTTTCAACTCCAGCGTCCGCTATGTCTTCCATTTCTGATCTTTCACGGTACATTTTTAGCCGTGCAGCAGTGAAAAAGGTCCCCCCTTAAACAGTTTCCAGCTATATAATATGACCAGTATTGCGGAATAAGAAAAATTCATATCATAACAATAATAAAAAACGGTTTTCGGTATGAACCGGTATACCGCCCAACACTACCAGACACATGAAATGGCTTATTTTTACACATTACTCAATCTGAAAGCTGACCTAGTGAACTGAAATGAGCCATTCCCATTGCCATGTAATAAAATGGAATGTAATCATGTCTACTGATTATCCCGAAGGTTTAAATATACACTGCATGCATTCAGTGTAGACAAAATGAAAGGAAAATGATGATTTTGATGCAAGTTTACTAGTATACTATATTCCTGCAAATGTACAGAAGGAATTCCGTAACATTGTAAATACACCCAAGCGGCCCATATACTGGAAGATAATCCTAAAGACAAAAACAGCCAGTCACAACCTGAAAAGATAGAATGAACTGAGTTTCAGCTGTCAGATCCACCTTATAATAGACACACTACCAACAATAACCTAAAAGCTTCATATAGAACTTCTTGGTCTTGTATAGAATTTGTTCATATTTTTAGCTCTAGATTAATGTTCATCCATATTTTGTTTTGTTTTTTTTTTACTTTACAGTTTCTCTGGTCATCATTATACCGATAGTAACAGCAGTTGTAGTCATCATTTCATTCATCATATGTTGTTTCTGGAAGAAGCAGTGGTGCATCCACAGTATAACAGGTAAAATGTGCTAATATTTTGTGTTAGTGATTCCTTTCTTTTCTTTGGTAAACAGGAAACATTCTCAGCTGAACATGTTGAGGTCCACACACCTGAAATTCTTATCTGATTTCGAAGACCTTGCTTTCCAGACAGATTGTTGGGGTTTCTTTAACAGGATAAACAATCAAAATGTTAAACCTCTTCAAATTCTTGTGAAATATGCATAAGCAAGAATCTCTTTTTGTTTTATACTTGTTTTGATTATATTTTATGGTTGTGTTATAGCGGTGCAGTGGTTAGCACTGTCACCTCACACCTCTGGGACCTGGGTTCGAGTTTCCACCAGGGTTCTATGTGTGTGGAGTTTGCATGTTCTCCATGTGTCATCATGGGGTTTCCCCCCACAGTCCAAAAACATACTGAGGTTAATTGGAGTTACCAAATTGTCCATAGGTGTGCATGTGTAAGTGTGCCCTGTGATGGGCTGGCACTGCATCCTGGGTTGTTCCCTGCCTTGCGACCGTAGCCTCCAGGATAGGGTCCAGGCCCCCTGTTACTGTATAGGGCAGGGGGTACAGAAAAAGGATGGATGGGTTGGGTTATGGTTGTCAGCTGTAATATATTTTAAATATGAAATTATAATAATGAAAAAGCACACAAATTCTTCAGTCTGTTTTAGAATGTTTTCTATATTGAGAGATCATATATTGAACTGCAAATAAAACATAATTTATCATAAATAATTTAGAAATAATTTGATTTGTAATATGACCAGAAATGTCTATAAATAAACTCTTTCTGTTCCAGCCACTCAAATGAACTCCCAGAACATGGTGGTAATTCCAGTGGTGAGCTGCTTGTATCTCTCTGTACATGTTTACCGGTGGTTTTCTGCACTTAACGTTATGACATTTCAGAAAACAGAATTCAGAGAGAGGTAGATTTATCTTTTCCTTTGTGTACTTATTATTGAATAACAATATAGATGTTTTTACAGCACAGATTTGTGTTGTATTATAATGCATTTTTCTTGGTGTATGGTGGACCATAAACTGCTGAGATGTGCTTTTTAGTTTGGCATTACAGTACTGAAGAATAATTACACCAGACACTGATTTTCATGGGTGACTTTGACAGATAATTTTAATGGTAGCTGGTATCATTTTAAATTGTAATTTAAATAATCATTTAAATGACATGTTTGTTAAATATTGTCACACAACACCCTCCATAAATAATAAGTAGGTTAGTGTGCTTTATGGAAAGCACTTAAACATTTGAAAAGTGTATTAAGGTGTAAATTGTTGTTTTGTGAGACTGCTTGCGTCTGAGTGGATACAACTCTGACTCCTCTCACAGGCCAGTGAGAACAACCAGACAGTAGAAGAGCAACAGAATGACCAGAATGCTTTGCGGGAGGACCCACAGCCAGGAATTATGTGCACACCAGAGGAAATGCCCCTGAAGTCCACCTTAGATGAAGAAGACAAAGGGCTAGGGGACAGTCTGCCCAACACCACCAGCTCGTCGCAGACCAGCTTGCCACGCGACAGCCCAGAATTGTGCAGGCCGCCGCCGAGAGAAATGGTGAGAGCTGTGTACCGGTGTACTATTTACACCTGTTTACATTTTTTTTTTTTTGTCTAGTGTGCGCTTCATCTGCCCAAAGCAACACTGTCTGTTAATATTTATTTGTTTTTTGTTTATAGGATTACCCTAATGAAAAACTAATTCCAGCGAAACATCTAAATGGTAAGTTTTGGAATTTGCCTTTGTGTCCTATTATGTTAAGACCACACAGTAGTTTTAAATGGCTGGTTTGTTTGAATTACTGTAGTAGTTATATTTGGCAGACCATGAGTGGATAATGTGATTGAGATAATAGCAAATAAAATTATTATAATATTTTAATGAATATAAAAATGACAGAAACTTTCCCCTCATTTATTCCTAGGGGAAGACGCCCTGAAGAAAAGCTTTGATATATTTGGGGAATGTCTGGATGTACAAATTTATAACCGGTTTTTCCGGAATATAGGGCTCAGCGATAATGCCATAAAAAATGCTACCAGCTCTAATCCTGCAGACAGAGTTTATGAACTCCTTACGACCTGGATGCAACGAGAAGGACGAAAAGCTGATATTAATTATCTTATTCAGATATTGATTAGTTTAAATCAAAGATTATCAGCAGAAAGCATTATTACAAAGGTAATTGAAGATGGACTTTATAAGTACGATGACCAGTGCTCGTAAATGCATGGCTTCATGGTTACTTGGAAAACTTGAAACATGTTGGAACTGAGCCCTTGTAATTACCTCAGGTATAAGTTCTACTTGGGAAGGAAAGGCAGTGCCGACCTTTTCCCAATATGCACATGCAGCCCGGTTGCCAGTTGCACACTGTCTCTATCAGTGGTTGTGGTCAGGGCTGTTACCGTGTGACCAGGACTGGATATACACTGGTTTAGGATACACAGCACAGCCAGTATATTCACTGAGCTGTTTTCCGATGGGCTGTCATCAGGCGGAGACCTTTTGCCAGTGCTATTAACCTTTCCATCAGGTGTTTTGAAGACTCTCTGCTCATGGTACAATAACTTGCATGTTTCTGTAAGTTTAGTATCAAGTCAGTCTTTTCATTAAAACCAGCATTATTATCCATAGCTGGCTTTTCTGTAATAGGTGTTTTGTTTTATTTTTTTAGCTCCCTCACGAAGATGTTTGCTTTCGTAATAATTTATATTTATATGTCAGAATTTCCAAAAAAAAATTTTAAACTCCAGCACAATTCCCCCAACTTTGATTGCTTCGGGAAGCTAATCCTGCTATTATGTGTTATTTTGTAAATTTTAATAGATATTTGTTTTATGGATTTAAGTTGCTATAACATTCTTCCAATACATATAGCAATGCTTCTTGTATGGTCCAATATTTATTTTGACAAAATATTTTATAAGTGTTTGTCTTTTAACTTGTTTTTTGTTGTTTGACTTTTTTATATAAGAATGTATGTTTTCTCTTCGGTCCTGTACATTCTTAAATAAAAATCATGAATAATACATGTAGGAAATGCCTTGGTGTTATTTTGCCATAAAGTACACAGCATTTATAACTGCCTTTATTAAGCACAAGTATAGTTAAATGCATTTCAGATGATACATCAAGCCAGATTGCTGTTATGTTCAACTTTAATGATTGTGATTAATTCAGATTAAAAAGGACTGAACCAGAAAACCTCTTTTACAGGTTGCATTTAAGAGTGGATTCAACAGCGGACATGATTCAAGATATTTACTGGCCAAGTGCGACAGGTGTATTGGAATGCATATTTGTTCAGCTTCACTTGATTATGAAAGTCGGTGCAAGATAATACAGACTGTAGAATATAGAAAACAGTGCTAAACCGTAACATCACTGGTAGATAAAACAGAAAATATCTTCTTCCAGAGAAGGCAGAACGAAGGTGCTGATCCATACATATGCTGGTCTTAGATACTGTACATATTTTGTAGAAGTTACACAGCCCCCCCAAGTCCTCACCTAGTTATGGTCTTTTTTTTTACCAGATTAGATGAGCAAACTAGAAATAAGTTCAAATCCTTGAGTTCGCCAAGAATCCAGTGGCCGTTTTTAAAGAGCTGCAGGCGATTTTCTCGAAGAATGGTACATGAATGTTATGCTTGTTACAGCAATATCCCAAGCTCCATATAAATCTGGTTCTGCAGGGAGCTGTCAAGAAGAAAATTACTCAAAAAAACCATATTGAGGCTTATTTAAAGTATGCAAAACAACACTCTGGGGACTTTGAATTCATTTGGGAAAATGGTTTTGTGGTTTGATGAAATCAGTACTTGGGCTCAGTGTAAGATGCTGGTTTTAGTGAAAAGCAAATGCAGTGCATCATCCCACCATTGCAACTATTAAACTTTGTGGAGGCAGCATTTTTATGAGGGTGAGAACAGCTGGTCGCCTCTGCAGCAGAGTCTTAACAAACAGCTGAGTTCCTTCAGGATAACAACTTGGAAATAGGTGAGAAACGTAGTACAGAGAATGAGCCAGTGGAATGTGAAAAAGGTCTGGAGTAAATTAACAAGGGAACCTAAATGTCATGGCTTCCTGGTAATGACACCAACTGGGAAAGTTGTGTGATGAAGTTCCATGCTGAAGTTTCCTGCTATTGAAAGTATTTCTACTATAATCAAACTTAAAAATAGAAGTGAGCTACAAAGTTCTTCACATTGAGCTTTTATACAAATGGTTTAGCTGATGCTTCTGTATGACAAGTGTATGACATTAGTCATGTTTACTGGAAAGACTTCTAAGAAATTTTAATGATTGCCATGTTTACCTGCAGTAAGGGCATGTATTTGTACTAAAATGGAAAACGTTTATCAATTATCAGTCTCATTTCAAACAGCTAACTTCAAGTAGCTAGGTAATGCATAGTGTAACGAATTTTAAAATTGTTTTCTGGCAAACCACGTTTACCTCATGCTTATGGGACTGCAGCGCCCCTAGTGGAGAAGGCTGATTTAGCACAGCTGCTCAGATGGATAGAGAATGACCACGTGCCGTTCCATTCTTTGCTGGCAGCACACTTTAGAAGTTATGTTTAGGTTACATTTCTACCTACATCCATCTATCCATCCATCCATCCATCCATCCATCTATCCATCCATCCATCCATCCATCCATCCATCCATCCATCCATGCATCCATCCATCCATCCATCCATCCATCCATCCATCTATCCATCCATCCATCCATGCATCTGCTCATTCACTCATTCATACATTACAGAGCCACTTACGCTACTTAGGGTTGTAGTTCCACCTAAATAAAAAAATAAATATCAAATATTTATATAAATGGAATAATATGAGGTGAAAAGACCTTTTATTATAGATTAAGAACATATGGAACATTTATATAAAGTTTTACTATAGGCCTCGGTTCACAGAATATACTGTTGGTGAACATCATTTAAAACCAATCAGACTGAGATAATCATAATTGTCCTTAGAAATAAAATGAATTATTTTAATTACCGATGTACAGATGTTGGGTGAGGTGGGTGTTTTTGACTCCCTAGGACTGAAACTTGTATGACATTAGTTAAATTCCTATGCTCCATTACTACTTAACAGTAAGGGACATAAACTGCTAGTGTTACCATTAGCAGTTAGACTTCATTGTATCAAAACACAACACAGAGAAACTGGTACAGTTAATGATACAGTTAAAACTTCTACATTAGCGTTATGAATGGTAACGCTAATGTAATTTACACTTATACAATATACTTAATATACATGTTTTTTTATAAATATTCTGCCTCTGTATCTGGTTCTATGACATTTTTGTCATTTGAATATAATGGGTTTCACTGCAAAAGCACATTTGGTTTTGATGATAAAACGTCCACGCTTTGGTTTTCTGATTTCCTTATTTCCTTTATAGAAATAGGTCATAGCTTGATGTCTGAATGTTCGTACAAAACAGTTTGGTCCAGCAACAATGTGGCTCAACAAGTTAGGCTTCTACATAAGAAAAAAATTCTGATTGATATGAACATTGTCTACAGTATGTGTAGCTTACTTATTATTTATACTGCAACTATCTGCTATCGTTAAGTGTCCACTGATAAATATACATATAGGAATCATTGTTTTATTATGTTCTTGTTCACATTTTGATAAATTGACTCATGTAATGCATTCAATGTTTTGTATAGTAAGTAATCACAAATATGAATCCATTCATCCATCCATTTTTTCTTGAATTACTTGCATGTTTAGGTACATAGCAATCTGGAGGCAACCCTATAAAGAAATGCGAGGGGCGGAGTTACGAAATCATCACAGTGAATGCTGCTTAGCTGAATAACGGCAGTTCACCTAAGCATTCCTTAGACTGTGGGAGATAATTGGGGTGCTTGTGTTCATTTTTTTCTTTCTATAAATACAAAATACCCCTTTGCTGGCCTGGGAACACCTCGGGATTCCCCCGGAGGAGCTGGACGAAGTGGCCGGGGAGAGGGAAGTCTGGGTTTCCCTGCTTAGACTGCTGCCCCCATTACCCGACCCGGAAAAGCGGTAGGAGATGGATAGATAATAATAATAATAATAATAATAATAATGTTTTCGTTAAGAGCACTTCCAATAAACACTTAAGCAGCACCACAATTGAAATACATGAATAGAACAGAACTGAACCTAAACTAATTTTACACATGTGGCAGTTTTATGCTTTACTATTTTGCAGTCATGAATATTCCAATCGATGTATAAGGAAATTTAAATGTGCTACTAATTAGGCACTTTTGCATGAAACTGTGGCATTGGTGTCACAAATGGGAGGTAAAGGCCATGAAGAGAAGCACCTTTAGGAAGCTCTGATTCATGTGCAGGTTTTTACCTTTCACAGTGTCGTTTACTCATGATACCATACATGGCATTACAATCATCTAGAGGCGTTACAGGTGTGCTTGTTAAAAGAAAAGATAATTGGATAATTGTAGGTCTGTTTGGGGTGGTAAGCACACCCACGCGGGAACAGGTTTTACGAAATGATGGGGAGGGGCAAGTAGACAGGCATTTGGAAATAAAATGAAATTTCAAGCAACAGTTTCTGGACATGTGGTCTGGGGCCAAGCAACAAAATAGGCATCTAATTTATCTTACTGACAGTTAGCCAGCAATAAATGAATGGGCTTGTCACATGACTACGCCTTGCCCCTCCCCACCCAACAAACACCAATCATATTATGGTGATAGAAAACATAAAGTGGAAATAAGCTGTGGGACGGGGGGGGCATTTTGGAATGTTGGACGGGCACAGGTTTTTAAATTGTGTCAGAGGTCTTGAGGGGTCCCTGACCAGGGTGGGGGGGTTGTCAAACCCGCAGCCATGCTCCTGCTGTATGATGGGGGGAGGCATTTTTTTGGTTTATAATAAACATATTTTATAGGTATCATCAATGATGTAGACACACTAATCACACTGCATGTTTGCCACTCAGTGTATCTGGAATTGCTTCTGGAAATTGCTTTTGTCACATCGCAAGTGTACATATGCACAATTTGTATCTGCTATTACACTATATTAATAAAAAGTATTTTTTGTTCAGGTTTATTCTAATTTGCAGTTTTAAAATCTGTTTGTTTTGTTCCAGTGATCCACCTTTCTAATTATTTATCATTTCCAGTGACAAAACGCCCCGAGGTTTAATTGGATGTCCGTAAATTACTTTGTGTAACTAATACTTTTATAGCTTTGGATTGTTCACATTGTCTGAATTGCTGTGTTCATCCTGACAGAGAAACCACTTATGACATAGTGTGGGAAAAATCAGTGGTGGTAGTGCAGGAAGGATTTGAGGCACATCTGGGATTTGTTGTGTACCAGACACCTTAAATTGCTATTCTTATGTTAACTGAGGCATGCTTTTCAGACAGGAAGTACTACAGTTAATAAGCTTTGAGCCTGCGGAGGAAGGGTTCTCAATGTGCAGATTTGAAGAACAGCCTTCTCTCTTAAATGTTTAATTCATATTATTTTAGTAAAATATTTTATTGCACATGATATCGCTATAGTCTCAACCACTATGGTCTTTGGTCCAGACTGTTGCTTTGAAAATATGAAGTCCACTTGCACAAAGAAGGGACACTGCCGACGCCTACACGTATGCTTTGGAACATCACATCCCCTCACATTAGGCCGACGCCTACACGTAGGCCTTGGAACATCACATCCCCTCACATTAGGC
>JAODLD010000124.1:14278844-14290795 GCA_026781065.1 Mormyrops boulengeri
AACATCACATCCCCTCACATTAGGCCGACGCCTACACGTAGGCCTTGGAACATCACATCCCCTCACATTAGGCCGACACCTACACTGAGCACTTTTAAATCCAGATTGAAAACTCATTTCTCCTCTGTGGCTTTTAATTAGCAGAAGCGTCTTTCATTTGTTTTTATTGTCATTTTTGGATCTTGTATTCTGTTATTGTTCCTGTTCCTATTTGTGTTAGAATAATTGAATTTTGTGAAGCACTTTGGTCAACCTCTGTTATTTTAAAAGTACTCTATAAATACACTTTGATTGTGATTGATTGCTTCTTCCCACAGGTCAGGTAAAATGGTTCTAAAGGGATTCATTGCATAATTGTGTGCTATTTAATTCCAGCCTCACTGTTACCCCGTCATGATCTGCCTCTGTCATGTCCCCGTTTGGCCAGCAGAAGGCACAGGCCATCCGTAATCAACTAATTGTTCTCCGCCTAATGTGAAAATCACCCACACCTGCCTTTTGTTAGTCTCTCGTTATCTGTGTATATGTGTGCCTATTCGCACTGTGTTTCATATCTTGGTCATTGTTGCCGTTATGGATGTTTTGTGTGTCTCCCATTCCTATAGCTCTCCCCTGTGTGCCAGTTTGCCCCACTCCTGCCTCATTGCTCCTGCCTCATTGCTCCTGCCTCATTGCTCCTGCCTCACATCTGTTGAGACCCTCATGCTCCTTTGCTTTCTGCTTCTCTGTTCCTCATGCCTATCAGGCCATTTTCTGTTCAGCCTAATCCTCCATCTGGGTCACGACTCTCCCATCAGGTGTGACACCCTGTACTGCATAAGTGGTTGAACTGGTAAGTTTACATATCATGTTGTGTAGATTATTAATGATTGTATTGTATAATGTTTCTGATCTGAAGTTGTTCATGTATTTTTGGATTAAAGGGACATTTTACAGAAATTAATATGTGCTTTTGTGAGACTCTCTTATGAGATTATAAAAACATATAATGGTGACAAGAAAACTGTTCCCAAACGTGATGCTTATTCACCGCCCCTGGTGAAGCTGGAAGCCCGCACCCCAAAGCCCCTCATCATGCATCACTGGATGTATGAACAGGGCATTAGGCATCACATAGGACGCATTGTCTTTCTGCTCTTAATACCTAATTTTCTGTTTTTCATAATTGTACCAAAACAGACTGCACTTATGAAATCAGTTAATAAATGCTTATTTGGCCACTTGTTGCACTTGTCTGGCATTTTACGAATCCCAATCCTCACAGCAGGGGAAGTTCACTGCAGCCTTGAAACTTTGTTGCTCTAGAAATCATACAGTGTGTCAGTTTCACTGAGTCATGTTTATTTGAAGACTGCAGAATATGGAGCTTGTTACGGGGGGGGGACTTCTTTTGATGCCCTAATGAGATTTATCTCCCAACCACTGCTGCGTTAAGTTAGGGCTTTCAAAGACACGCGTTTGTTTTTCCTAAATTAGTCTGCAGGAAATACAGGCGCTGATTCTGATCGGCATGATTATGTAACGACTTTCACATTTCCAGTAGGTCACTTGGTTGCTGTAAATTGCCCCCCTTTGACACACGTACACAACGTGCTGTAAATATCTTTGGCTGTAAAACCCTTTTATTAAGAGGGCTTGTATAATCATGCCGTAATGATCGGGATGTGAGCTCATCCAATAAGACTTCTCGTACTCAATGCACCACCTAGCGTACGAAACAGATATTGCAAATATGAACAGAACTGGCAGCGAAGATCAGTAACAACTTGTCATGAAAGTGGAGTTCTTACTATTATTTGGAGTTCACTTGCGTGTATTTATTGTACTTTCATAAAAAGTAATCTTTATTGCACTCAATTTAAAGTGAGACTGTAATGTTTGTCTTGCATGAGACTAATTCCACGTACATTGTACAGTTGTACTGCACTTGATATAAAAAGTTGATTCTGATTACACATTCATTCCATCACCCTGGAAATGTAAGGACAGTTATTGTGAGTATTTCTGATGATCAAATATTTTAAAGTAATGCTTCAGAGGCTGAAGAAAAACCCTAAAACTGTACGGTTAAATATATAATAAAACGTTGCCAAATAGCCGTTGTAATACTTACTACTTTAAATTCTTTAACGAATTTCAAGATTTTCCGCAATTATTTTTTTTCAGGTGCTCAAGTCATACTTTAATTCCTACATTTATTTCCCGCATCCTTTTTGCTTAAAAGACATCATTTTGAATCCTTCCCTTTTTCCATAAAAACGCGTAGCTAAACTCCGATTGGACGAAAAGCACTGACTTACTTCAGTCAGCCAATCAAAGTGGAGTGCGTTAATACGTCCCTACAGGAGAGGGGCGTGGCGGACGCGCAGGACGCGATGACGAAAGCACACGGCGCCTTCCCGACAAGCGACATGTTTCGCTTGAATAAACTAAGAAAAAGCCGATAGATTCCAGTCCTTGTGTTCGATCGCGACCTTTTCCACGGGAAATGGCGGCTTTTATTGTAAGTGTGTCAGCTGGTGAATTTGTAAGGGATTACAAGCCGTTGCAAACACAAAAGTGTGAACTAAAAACGTACTGGCCAGGCCTTGTGTTTACGTTTAGCTAACTGCTGAGCTTCGCTGCTGAAACAGGGCCGACACGACAAGACGGTTCACATGCAACTTTTGTCTTTTCCAAATTATTTTTTTCCATCATGTAGGCGTCGTATAGGTGGTTCTACACAGAGTGGGTATTAAAATAAGCGTGTTAATGTTGCTGTAGCTAACAAGCTAGCTGAAGTTATTCAGTGGAATGTGCAGGAACACCCATGTTGGATAATATGGGCTTTTTCGTAAACTGGCCACACGTGCGCAAGATATATTTTACCACTGACCTTTTACTAATGTGTATGAATATTTGTTACAGTGCTGAAGCACTGAATACTTAGGTCTGCAGAATAAACAATACTGGGGGCTGGCAGATTATAGTGACAACCATGAATCACATGACGATCCACGTTGACTTTCTTTACGTACCTGTGTGTTGAGTGCACTGCAAGGTGAACTGATCTGTTTTTTGGTCTTCCTGCTTAAAATGGCTTTTTGGTGCTTGTGATTTTTATGATTTTTGCTGTTCTCTTTTTGATAAGGCACATCCCTCAGTAAGGATCAAAGGAACTGAGCAAATCTACAACCCAGTTTTGTGCCAGGATGAGAAATGCGCCGCCAGGGCCAAGGGCAGCCACATGCACTGTCCCTTCTGCCATGTCGCCGAGGCTTACCAGGACCCGGTGATCTTGCAGGCCCATTACAGAGTCAAACATGTAGACAAGGGCATTGATTTTGCTGGTAAGCTGTTACGGAACCCTTACCAACCAAATAAGCAGATCCATCCCCTGGTTTCTGACAGACCATCTCAGAAATTTAAAAGATCTAGTAAAATGGCTTTTATTACCATATTTGCTTCTTTGGGTTATTGAACTAATTACGTTTTTTTTTCCAGGATTATTAAAAAAAAAACATATCCTGTATTAGCAGATTGTGAAGGAACTAAAATAATTTTGAATAAGTAATGCTTTTTGCATGCTATTTAAATTAGCTGTATTCTGATGTGTATGCATTTTATGAAATTGTAATTGGCCTTGAATGTGTCTCAAAGGGCGTTTTCCCACGGCACCAGGTATTGTACTTTTGGTACTTCGAGAAAGTACCAGAAGTACGATACTTCAAGGTGTTGGTTTCCACTGGTGTAACAACTGGTACTCGAGGCCGGGTATTTTGTACTGAATTCGAAAAATGGCGGTAGTATGTTATATACTATATTGGCGTGTGCAATATTAGTACCAACATCTCATTCTATGCACATAGAATTCTTACATCGCTAGTAAGCTTTATGAAAATAAGGCTTTTTCTTACTTTCAATCCTGTACAGACATTGTAGCACAGGGGGTTAAAGTTTCACTAAAATACTTTTACTCTGTTACTCTGTCATAGGAAAAAACTTTACAATTTTAATTATTATTCCTTTAGAGATTTATAGATTCTTATATGTTTAAAAATCGGTTTAAAGTTTTACCTAGTGCTGCATGCCTTCTCTGAGATGATCGTAATCATTTTCATCCTTGCCGGTTAAATCACTCGAAGACGGGTTTGTGAGAGATTTATGAACTCATTTTTTTGTTTTATAAATACCCCAATATTTATCACAACAAAATCACATCGCTATATTTATAACAAAATCACTTCGCTAGGATAGCACGCTATGTGTGCTGTATTAGTATATTCAACAAAATACTTTTAAATTTCTTGTCATGTCATCCAGATCTTTTTGTTGTATGTGCTCTTAAGACCAAATCGTTTTTTTTTTTTTTAACTTCATTTTTCATTATTTTCTGGGTTTGCATCTGTTTTCAAGGTGGCGTTTGTATTGCGTTTCAGCGGCAGGCTATCTGCATAACCAATTGACAAAGAAAGTGTTTCAAGTGCCGCCCCCAAAGTACTGAAGCACCAAAGAAGTACTGCAGCTCGTTTGGCGCTTTCTGTCCTGGAGCTTTTGTTACTGGGACTCGATTGGAAGTCAATGGAAAAGCAAAAGTACTGAAAGTGCGGTAGTTGGTGCGGTGGAAAAGTGCCATAAAACATGGTCTTTTTTTAATGGAAAGCCTTGTCTATTGTTATAGTTGAAGGAACATATAGATTTTAAATGGATGAAATTAAGTAAAATAGCTTTTGGTAGCTTTGAAACTGGCAGTATTTAAACGTATATAATACTTTTTACTCTGGCATCTTTATTAAGTATCCCTATGCAGTCGGAGGTAGTACTCTTCAGAACCACTTAAACTGTTGACTGGTGTGCTTTCTGCACGCCACTGTTGTCCTGAGCTGTTAATTTTGCATTTGTGGCCTTCCTGTTAGCTCGAATCTGGTCCCTCTCCTCTGACCCCTCTCATTAGCAGGGTATTTTCAGCAAAACGACTGCTGACTGGATTTTTATCTTTTCTTTTTGTTTATTGCACCTCTCTCTGTAAACTCAGAAGACATTTTAAGGAGGGTGCTTATTTCTGAAATGCTGGAATCGTCATGTCTGACACCAAGAATAATTTCACATTTACATTTTACATCACGTCTTATGTAACTGAACTCTGTTCGCATCATATATATATATGCGCATGCATGTATAAAGAAGTAATAAACCCAATAAAGTGGCCTCTGAGTGCTAGTACAGCTAAAGGTGTAATTTTGGCAATAAATTTACTGGTCTTTTCAAGAAGGCCACACTGCCATAGTTCCTACAGAATGTGTACTAAAACATTTCTTTTGCCTGCATTAATGCTATTGTTCTGTGTGTTGTGTTGCTACAGGCTTAAAAGTACTGCGGTGTTGCAACCACTGTGAGATTGTTGGCACAATTAAGGGTGAGAAGAAGTTCAAAGGGGCCCACTGGCACTGTTACCGGTGCCGAAATGGCTTCAACCGCAGGGATGAGGCCATCAAGCATTACAAAACCCACTTCCGCAACCCACACACCACCTTTCAGATCCAGATCACCCAGGTATGTTCCGAGTGGCCGGGCCGGGATCTAACCGTCTATGGGCTCGGATAGTCCGATATTTATTCAACCTAAATTAATTATAGTTATGAGTCATTGCAATATTTAGTATGCAAATGGATTGTTCCCTTGATATAGATTTGGTCATTAAGAGTAGGGTGTCACAGCCTCACACATTTATTTAGCTGATACCTTTATCCAAAGTGACATACAAGCTAAGCAGATGGTGTATTACAAGCATGCAGCAGTGCAGCTAAACTGAATGATCAGTAACAAGTGCAAGTTACCATTTTAAGCAAGAGCTATAAAATTGTTACAAACATAACAAGTTCCTTAGGCGTTCATCAAATGCAAGAGACCAGCTAAGTGATTACAGGTGAAGACAGAACTAGACAGGGGTCGGAGGGCTGTTTTAGCTGGTCTTTAGCCGTTTCTTGAAGGTTGAGAGTGATACCGATGACTGGAGGTAGATGGGAAGCTCATTCCACCATTGAAGAGCCACACATTGGAAACGCCTGAAGTCGGACGTTTCACAGAGTGGTGTTCTAAATCCATCATCCTGATTCCGAGCTGTGCTGTATACAGGAGGTGAACAACCGGCAGTATTATGAACAGAACGCAGAGGCACATCCAAAGGCCTACGGCGGCCTCGCCATCTCCCCCGGCACCAATGGGGAGTGCTGCACCATTGGTTCAGTGCTGGCTCAGACTGTAATTAACACGTCAACAAGTGCAGAATCCCTTCTCAGAGAGGTGCACAAGGTAGGTTACGCCTCAGAAATGGGAGTACCTCCATTTTTGCAGTATTAATTATATCGAGCTGCTGCCTAAATAGGTAAATATTAGACACTGCTGATGTATTCAGTGAAGTTAGCATTTGTTTGAACTTTTTTGTTATATGGTGGTTTATTCCAATTATGGCCTGTTGTTTGCGTGGTTGAAGGACAGCAGTATGACCAATGGGATGATGGTGGGGGCTGAGGAGACGGTGGGGCCTTCCCAGCAGGCCTCGGGCCGCGAGACACTGGTACTGATGAATCCCGGTGGGGAGAACGACAGTCTGGTATTCGAAGAGACATCCAGCATCATTGCTGAGCAGGTACTACAAGACTGGAGCGGCAAGTCTGTTAGGCTGTCAGCCAACTCAAAAGATCAAAGAATATCAATGAACTCTATATTTTTATTTGCATAATTATGTCATTTTATATTTGTATATTATATACAGTGTTGGGTAGGTTACTTTTGAAATGTAATGGGTTATAGATTACTAGTAAAAAGTTTTACCCAGTAAAAAATGTCATAAGTAATGTAACTGTTTTTATTGCTTATTCAAAGTAATGTAACATTACATTTGATTACTTTTTGGTTACTTTTCCTCCAAATGTTTTAAACTGGACAGTCAAGCTAAAAAGTCCCAACAGCTTTTGTTGATGCGTGTTGGCTGGAAATGTGCCGAAAGAAGGCATTTCTGCACAGCGAAAAGATGCAAACAACAAAATGAATGTTGTATTCTACCTTTGTATATATGATGTGACCCCTTTGTAATCACCAACATTTTAATTGGTAACAAATTTAATTGCATTTTTTTCTCGAGTACAGATTACAATTACATTTATTGTATAATTTACTTACATAGCACTGTTACATGTAACCAGTTACTTCCCAGCGCTGATTATATACACATAAATTTGTATTATATATATATATATACACGCACACACACACAAACTGAATTATAATATTTTAGGTTTCCTGACATTTTCCTGTAAATGTAAACCTATGATTAAACAAAGAGTTGACATTAAATTGCATTTAAAATAAATATTACTTAGAATTTCTTTTAATGGGAAAAACCGGAATATAGGGCAGGTGTGGGTGATTATCTTCTGTGGTGGGGGCAAATCCGAGATACCGAAAGTCAGGGGGGGGCACTTAAATGACACTCTATGTCCCATGAAAGTTACAATAGAAGACTTGTTCTTTTTTTTTAAGAAGGGGTGCACGTGTGCCCTGTCGGGCAGCTTTCGTGCAGGTCAGCTCTAGGGGTGTTCTTGTGGTTTCCTTCAAAAGTGTGAAATTCATTAGACACGCGGATTTCAGCAGAGCGGGACAGCATAGGTACGGGAGCGTTTTTGGTTTAAGGCTTTTCTGCGATGTGCTGCAGGGTGGGGAGAATCTGGACCAGAGTCTGCTGCTGGAGCGGCAGCTTCTGGAACTGCATCAGCAGAACCAGGCGCTGCAGCAGGAGAAAGACCTCATGGAGAAGAAGCTGCAGGCTGAGATCCAGCAACTGAAAGACCATGTAGGTATCACAGTCAGGTCCAATCGCTCAAAAGGTAATATTTCACTTACTCTTTGAAGACCATTATAATCTTTTATGAGTGATGCTGTCATGAAGATGAAGAATGACATTTTCCCTACGTGTGTAAATTCCTGGGAAAGGAAGCATTAACAAATTGGGATCTTGAAATTCCTTTTTCCAGTATTACTTTGACACAGTGTAGCACACATTGAAATGAGTATCCCTGTCATTTGTATTGCCCCGTACAGCTAATACTCGGACAGAAATGTAATGTGTGTGTGTGTGTGTGTGTGTGTGTGTGTGTGTATAAACAATGAATAAAAACATTAATATAAAACAGATAATGTTTGGAGAAAATGTTTGAGTATTTAATAAAAACAATTCCTGCAAAAGTGTTATATTTGGAATAGTTTATCTTGTCAAAAACATATGTGGCAAAATTATTTGAAGAATACTATAAATAAGACCAAATAAATTTGCATCTTTGGGTAAAAAATGTTTCTTGATGTTGCTTTTAGTGTTTAGGAACTTTTGGTGTCTAGGAACTGTTGTCTGTGGCCATTTTCTGTTTCATTGGGTATAAATATGAGGTAGCACACAATTAAAATCATTTTGTCATCCATTAACATGGGTAAAACCAAAGTTGTCAACTCAAATGAGAAAAAAAAGTTGAGCTGCATGGACTGGGGAATGGCTACAAAAAGAAATAGGTATTCAGTTGAAATTACCAGCAAGGACAATCAGGGTCATTATATAGAGGTTTCAAAAGCATGGAATTGTTGAAAATATGCCAGAAAGGGGACACATCTGCATATTCCCCCTACGCAGAGTGAGGAGGATGCTAAGAGAGGCAAAAAGGAGCCCAAAGATTAGTGAATCTTGAGGATTCAGTGTTTCAAAGTCAACTGTGAGACACCACCTCCATGAGCAGAAGCCTTATTAATGAGTGGCACAAAAGAAGCCTCTTCTGAGACCAAGACACAAATCCCAGCATCTCAACGTACTGTAGCCAAGCAGCATTGGAGATACAACTGGAATCTTGAGTAGTGGTCAGATGAGATGCCTCATGCAAAGCCAGGGCACCCCATACACACGGTAAAATATGGTGGCAGCTCTTTAATGCTTTGGGGCTGTTTTGCTGCCAGTGATCCTGGCGCTCTTGTTAAGGTCAGTGGTATAATGAATTCCATTAAATACCAAAACATTTTAGCCGAAAATCTGGTTGCCTCTACGAGAAGGTTAAAACTGGGATATGGTTGAATCTTCTAGCAAGACGATGATCTGGAGCTCACATCAAAATTGACAAAGAATTGGTTGCTGAAACACAGAATCAAGGTTTTGCCCTTTCAGTCTCCAGATTTGAACCCAGTTGAAAATCTATGGTCTCAGTTGAAGAAAGCAGTTCACAAGAGGAAACCCAAGAATCTCCATGAGTTGGAAATGTTCTGCATGGAAGAGCGGTCCAAGATCCATCCACCAGTGTTCTCCAGTCTTGACAAACACTGCAGAAAGACCCTGAGTGCTGTTATTCTTGCCAGTGGAGGCTCCACCAAATACTGACATTTGGCTTGCCAATATTTTTGGAATCTGCCTTATTACGAAAATTCATGTTCATAAAGGGGAACTTTATTTTGTTACAGAAGTCTGTTTGACAGTAAAAGTATGAGATTTAGCCAATTATTTAAGCACAGAACACCACCCATGTGTGGTCCCTTTTATATGTTTGTTTTTGCAATTTTTTTATGAAGGGTACCAAAATATCTGGAGTTGATTTCATGTATAAGCTATAAATGTGTTCTCATTTCTAAGGAAAATTTCATCTCTGCTTATTTGTCAGATGGTCAGTCTGGTGCAGGCGAATGTAAAAATGTTTGAAGAACTGCAGTTATACCGCAGTGTCGAAGGGAGTGAGCAGAAGATCACTAAGCTTGTGAGTACTGCCTCATCTGGGCAGGCGTTTTAGTAAATTCTCTTAAACTATTGCCACTTACAGTTATTTTAGGCATTTAGTCACTTTTTGGCCTTCAGTACAAATGTAGATTATTAAATCTTGTTCTCCCATTAAAATTCAAATTTGCTTTGTGTCCACCAGGATTTCCCAATCCCGGGCCTGCAGGGCCAGTCTGTGATGCAGTTTGCAGATGTCCCTGCTCAGACTCGCCAGCTAATTGCCAGGTTATGTAGGTGTGTCTGAGCAGGGAAATCTGCAAACTGTGTCACAGACAGGCCCTCCAGGACTGGAATTGAGGAACCCTGGTGTACACTGTACTAGTTACATAATGTAAAGGTATTAAGAATATTTGTTTTCATTAACCTTTGACCTGAATGATTCAATTTCTGCTGAAGCTTATAGTTTTACTTTTCTACTGAAAAGTTAGTAAGCTCTTGAAGTAAGGAGGGATGGCCTGGTCTTTTCCTAATCCTGTCTTCTAGGTCCTACTAATGGTATTAGGGTTAGCATAGAGCTACGGTCTTCTCCTATGCCTGGATTAGTTGTTAAAGGAGACTTATGCTGTGTGCAGGTAGAAAGCCTGGAGGCCCAGCACCACGAACTGCTCCAGACCCAGCTAGCCACCCTCAAGAAGGAGATTCTGCAGCAGCACAGTGGGATGATGGTCAATGGGCACATTGGCCTTCCTGTCGAGTGCCAGGGGGCGACGGGGGCCCTGGCTGTGTCTTTTCTGAACACAGAACCGTCCGAGGAGCAGGGGGGAGGCGCGCTCACAGGAATTGAACTTGTGGAGGTGCAGCTGGGACCGGAGCAGGTGCAGCCTGCAGCTAAGACTGCAGACCTTGTTCCTGCAACCAGTCCTGTCTGCCCCGCAAAGCTGGCCCCAGAGCAGCAGGTGGCGCTGTCTCCCGCAAAGCTGACCCCAGAGCAGCAGGTGGCGCTGTCTCCCGCAAAGCTGGCCCCAGAACAGCAGGTGGCGCTGTCTCCCGCAAAGCGCTTGTCTGATGCTGTGCCTGAAGGCGAGGCCAGAAACAAACTGGCACGCACAACTTGACTTCTGGGAGCACCTTCGTCCTCCATTTCTCCTCACGGGTGCAGATCTGTTAAGATTTGTCATCATGCTGCCTCCTATGGATACTGCAGCTGAAGTGATGGCAGAAGCGCTCTGGAGTCCTGCTTATGACTGTTGGGAGGCCTGCGGCTCCCCCGCGCTCAGCAAACTGCTCTGTACCAGGGTGCTGCTCTTTGGACACTTTTTATACCTGCTAGTATAGTTTTGTAAGCGCGATGGTTCACGCTGTATTAAAGACGTTTCCTGGACCGGAACCAAATTATTTATGTCACTGTATTTTAATTGTAATTCTTAAAATGCTAGCCTTACGCCCTTCTTCTCTTCCAAATTATACATGTTAAAATACTAGAGGTTCCACAGAGCTAGGAAGGATCGTCACTACTGTTTTACTAATAAATCCTCTTAAGCAGTCTGATATTTATTTGTAATGGTCCAATGTGAATAGTGATACTTCAGTCATCCTTCTGGGGATATTGTGTAGTTTACAGGTGAGACTGGGGTCAAAGAATAGAGTTGGACAGGATCCAATGCCTTGGAGCAATTAGGGCTAAGGGCCTTTCTCAGGGGCCAGTGGCGACTGCGCTTCTGGCTACAGGATTTGCGTTGGTAACCTTCCAGTCCCAAGGTACAGAGTCCTACACTGTGTATCTTTGTGTGAGAAAGCAGTGGACCGGTAATCAAACTGTGAGCCTTCAAAGGAATGCCATAAAGACTGACTGACACAAACAGAGGGTCCTGCTCACGGAGTGGGCTGGGCTGAAATAAAATACCAAAAGGGTGCGCAGTTTGTTTTCGAAGGGGCTGTGAACAGGAGCATCTCAAACAGGGGACATCTTACAGTCTAATGTTGCACATATGATAAAGTTTAAGTCTTATTTTAATGGAAGGAAATTTGTCAGTCTTATTTGGCAAATGTGTCTAACCTATGATAAGAAAACACTTATCAGTAACAGAATATCTGACTGAATCATCCAGGATCTCCAAACAAGAGATCAGTCTGACTCCAGTGACCTGTACTATGAAGCGGGGTTACTGGCTTATCGGGGTAACTTGTCGGATTTAAGGTAGTCTGGGCGAAATGTAAGTGAACGAATATG